>JAEIFJ010002834.1:0-256247 GCA_018903435.1 Leucophenga varia
TCTTTTGTTGTACGTCGTTGTTAACCATTCCACCGACCAACCAAACATCGAGGTTTCGCTCTTTAGACAGCACTACGTCAAGCCGAGCCTGCTGTGATAGTATTCTTGACCGCCCGCTCACCACACAGGCCAGATATTGATATTGACTTAAACTTACGCTAGGGAAGGAGCATATCTTCAACCTTCTGACCCCAGACTGATTGAAGTTCAGCACTAGCGCCATAAATTTCAGTTATAGTAATGGGAAAACTGTTCGAGAAGAAATTTATAAAAATGTTCGTTAGTACGTGCGGCATTAGAGCAGTCAACAGACTAAACTTGGTCTGACCCAACGGCGCCAGATATATAATAGTCTGCTGTGCAGTGATCTTATTGGTAATGCCATTTAACTGTATGGCCTGATCACGTGCCGGCACCTTTAAAGGCAACTGCAGAAAGTCAACACCGCCGACATAATCCGATTTACCACCAGCGTATTCGGTAAAGTAGCCCTTGGCAACATTGCGACATGTGGTATTAACCATGCGCGGCACCGGTGCAACATCGGCAAAAGTCTCAAAATAATCGTGTAATGCGCCAGCCAAACAGGCCAAACTAAAATCCGATTCACGCAATTAATTACTAAATTTATTACGTTCACGCAGTGACTTGCCATCGATTGATTTTGTAAAGGAAACAATTTTACGACCGGAATAGGATTTTCTATGCAGTACATTACTTTCTTGCGTTGGACCTGCCGCTGCGGACTTCACCGGTTGTGGAGTTGCGGCCACTACAAAACTCTCAAAACCAATATTTGACGGTGTAATCTGACTGAGTAATCGCTCCATAATATTTATCGAACTTTTACTTTGTTTTCTTCTCCGTTTTGTCTCTCAAATAATAATCTTTTATGAGAGAACAAAAATCGTTTTGTCCATACTCAACATAACGGGAGACACGTCAACAACAATCAGCTAGCTTCTTGCAACGCATAGTTTAAGCAGCTTTACACAATGTAAGCAGCCTTTTAGAATTTTATTTCGCAGCGCACGCGATTGTAGGAATTTTTTTGTTTATTTTTTGTTTATTTTTGTTTATTTTTGTTTATTTTTTTTACAACCTGGGTTACATTATTCAAGTTTAAGTAAGCATCCTAATTTTTTTGAAAATGAAACATAGCCTATGTCACCCGGGAATAGTGTAGCTTGCCAACGGTGAAAGAATTATTTTAATCGGTCCAGTAGTTTCGGAGCCTATTCATTTCAGTCAAACAAAAAATCAAACATTTCCTCTTTATAATATTAGTATAAAACCATATTTTTACACATAACTTCGAAAATGGGCGATAAGTTTGTAAAGGGGCTATTGCTTAAAATGGGCGTGGCAGCTTGGATTTGACATTGGATGACATTAGAGGTAATTTTACCCTACTTGGAGTGACTACATTCGTAAATAATAGCTATTTTCATGCAAACAAGAAAACACGTTAACTTCGATGGAACCGAAGCATAAATACCCGCCACACGAATCTTTGAATAGTTTATGTGTGATCATCAGTGGATTATGTATATACATTTATAAATATATAGACCAAAAAAATTGATTTTTCATGCAAAAGTTTAAAAAAATCGGTTAGTTTGTATGCGGGCTATACATAAAAATGGGCGTGGCATCTTGGTTTTGGAATTGGATGATAAAAGAAATGTTTTTACCCAATTTGGACTAAATAAATTTATAAATAATACCAATTTTTATTTAAAAATTGAAAAGTGGGCGGTAAATTTGTGTGGGAGCTACACCTAAAAATGGGCATAGTACTTTGTTTTTTGATATCGGATGTCGTTAGAAGTGTTTTTATTCAATTTTGAGTGAATATATTCATAAATAATACCTATTTTCATACAAAAATTCGAAAATGTGCGGTAAATTTGTATGGGGGCTATACCAAGGAATGGGCGTGGCACCCTGGATTCGGCTTTGGATGACATAAGAAGAATTTTTACCCTATTTGGTGTGGATACATGCATAAATAATACCTGTTTTAATACAAAAATTCGAAAATTTTCGGTAAGTTTGTATGGGGGGCTACACCTAAAAATGGGGGTGGCAACTTGGTTTTAACATACAATGTAGTCGTTGCCGAGAAAAGCTTAAGTTCCAAATTTGGCGTAATATCTATATATCTTCATCAAAAAATTGCGAAGAAATAAACAGACAGACAGACAGACGGACATGGCTAAATCGATTCGTCTCATCGAGCTGATCAAGAATATATATACTTTATGGGGTCTACGACGTCTCCTTCAATGCGTTACAAACTTTCCGACAAACTGAATATACCCTTCACACTAGTGTGGCGGGTATAAAAATCAGAAAAAAATGGTAGTTTTTTTGGGGGCAATTCCTTAAAATGGGCGTGGCACTTTGATTTTAACACTTGAACTGCTTAGGACTAAGAAAAGCTTAAGTTCCGAGTTTCAGGTCAATATCAGACAGACAGACTGACGGACATGGCTTGCTGATCAAGAATATATATACTTTATAGGGTCTACGACGCCTCCTTTAATGCATTACAAACTTTCTGACAAAATGATAATACTCTCCACACTATGTGTGGCTGGAATAAAAAGCTGAAAGAGCAGCCAAAACGCCCGTACAACGTAGTAGCACACGCCGGGTATCCGCTAGTATAATATGAATAAATGTATAGAAATGCATATAGTTTAAATGCTTAATATGAAAAGGAAATGCAATATTTATAATTCACACATTTCACAAATACGAATTTTTATTTTATATGTACAGTGGCTCACAGCTTATTTCGTGCAGCAAATACAAAAAAAAAAAATTGGCAGATTATAGATCGGAAACAATTAAAGATATCGAAAAAATTGAAACGCCATTTTGTTAAGCATATTTTAGAGACCTAAAATTGATATTGCAAATATAAGTTTTTACACCCACCACACATAGTGTGAAGGGTATATTCAGTTAGTCTGAAAGTTTGTAACGCATTGAAGGAGACGTCGTGGACCCCGTAAAGTATATATACTCTTGACCAGCTCGACGAGGCGAATCGATCTAGCCATGTCCGTCTTTCGGTCATTCTGTATGCATCTTTTTAGTTCAAGATATAGTATACCGATATTAAGCTGATATTTGAAACTGAGAATGAGAGTGCCACGCCGTTTAATAGTTTATATGTTCACTTGGCGCTTAGATTAAATTTCAATTCAATTTTCGATGAATTTGGTCAAATTTGTATGGAAGCTTTTTGTTATATTAGCCCGATCTTTGCCATAGCGATGGAGTTGACATTAGAATTGATTTTATCAAATTTTAATTGAATTCATTCGGAAAATATAAATGGTTTCATACAAAGTTTCGAAAATGGGCGGTAAATTTGTATGGGGCTATACCTAAAAATGGGCGTGGCATCTCTGATTTTGAAATTTGATGACAAAAGAAATGCTTTTTTACCCAATTGGGAGGGAATACATTCGTAAATAATTACAGATTTTTATACAAACAAGAAAAATCGTTAACTTCGGTGGATCTCCTTAAATACCCGTTACAAACATGAGTCTTAAGAAAAAAGTGCAGAAATTAAATAAACATTATTATTATATTTAAAATTTTAAAATCAAAATTTAAATTAATTAATTCAAATTAATTTAAAATAAATGGAAAAATTCAAATTTACCCTTATAAAATAAAAAAAAAAAAAAAAAAAAAAAAAAAAAAATTTGAATAGTTTATGTGTGATTATCATTGTTTTATATACATTTATAAATATATATTCGAAAATAATTACTTTTTCATACATTTTTCGAAAATAATCGATAAGTTTGTATGGGGACTATGGCTAAAAATGGGCGTGGTACCTTGGTTTTGTTATTGGATGTCATTAGAAGTGTTTTTACCCAAAATTGAGTGAATATTCTCATAAATAATACCTTTTTTATACAAAAATTCGAGAATGGGCGGTAAATTTGTATTGTGGCTATATCTAAAAATGGGCGTGGCAGCTTGGATTTGACATTGGATGACATTACAAGTATTTGGACCCAACTTGGAGTGACTACATTCATAAATAATAGCTATTTTCATAGAAAAAATACAAAAAAAACGGTTAGTTTGTATGGGGGCTATACCTTTAAAATGGGCGTGTCACTTTGATTTTAACACTTGAACTGCTTAGGACTTAGAAAAGCTTAAGTCCCGAGTTTCAGGTCAATATCTTTAAAACTGAGCGAATGAATCGCATAAATACAGACAGACGGACAGACGGACGGACGGACAGATGGACAGACAGACGGACATGGCTAGATCGACTCGTCTCGTCGAGCTGATCAAGAATATATATACTTTATGGGTCTACGACGTCTCCTTTAATGCGTTACAAACTTTCTGACAAAATGATAATACCCTCCACACTATGTGTGGCGGGTAAAAAAATCGAAAAAAATCGGTAAGTTTGTATGGGGCTATACCTAAAAATGGGCGTGGCACTCATTCTCAAACTTAACCTAGTCGTTGCCGAGAAAAGCTTAAGTTTTAAATTTCAGTTCAATATCTTTGAAACTAAAAGATTCGTCTCATCGAGCTTCTCAATAATATATATTCTTAATGGGGTCTCCGATGTCTCCTTCAAAGTGTTACAAACATATTTGTGTGTTTTAAAGAAAACAAGTTGCAATGCATAAAATTAACCAAAACACTTTATTTATTTCATCATTTAAAACTGTTTAAAACTCAAAATTTAAATTCAATTAATGCTTAAAATGAATGCTTAAAATTAATGGAACACAAATTTCAAATTTATATCACTTTTTCATAGAGATCATTAAAATAAAAATAAATAAATTCATTTTCTGGCTTGAAACTTAATTGCTAAAACTTTCATATTATTGAATCTTAATTGGTAAAACTTTTAAAGAATGAATGTAAAAATAATAAACTGTCAACTGAACATGGTCCGAGTCTATTTCTTTTTTCAGTAATAACGTTTCCAGCTAGAGAAAACGATCTTTCAGCGGCTGTGCTGCTCGCGGGAATCGAATGAATTTGCAATGCTATTTTTGTTAAAAAAGGGTATCTTATTTCATTATTTTCCCACCAGTCAATCAAATTAAAATTTTCATCCATTGCAACTTTTTCATTGCAATACCTTTCAATTTCTTCTTCATGCGTCTCTGCGGTATGTAAGAAATTCCGTCTTATTAAATGCGGGAAAAAGAAAGTGTCGTTTGATCTATTCCTTGCTGAAACTTGGCTACTAGCATCTAATGAACAGTCTGAATCAAATGAAATATGCGTTGTCGATAAATCAGATAAAGGTGTATTTGGACATGAATTTTGACTTTCTGTCAATACACGCGTATTTAAAAATAACTTTATGTCTTCTAAATCTTTTGACTGCATATTTTAAGCCGGGGGATATAAAAAATATGCAACTTTGTGCCATATACCGATGTTAGGGACCCAAATTTCGTTAACATTTTTTATAATGTTTTCTTTTAAAGTTAAGATAATCGGTATTTCATCGTTTGTCGGCTGACATAGATTTTTAATTGTTAAAATTGCTGGCAACACAAAGCACAGCGAAGGTGCACTGCAAAGCTGCAGTTTTTTAAAAACAATTTCAAAGATTTCACAAATTTCCACAACCGATTTTACAATAGGTATGTTAATATGTAACAATCGCATACATACTTTGTTCATTCTGCCTTAATATGGTATTCATCTCTCCCCAATTATCAATAATAGATTTGAGCATAAAATAATGGGAGTACCAACGTGTTGGGCACTGGCTTTTTAGAGAAGTGGTCAAAAGATGCTGAAATACTTAACTACATTTTTGCACGATTTCAACATTTCTGTAAGCCCTGTGGTGGCAGAAAAAGACTTGTCCAATACATTGCTAAGCAAATTGCTGCTACAGTTTAGTCTAGTATTATTTTCTAAGGCTTTTACAATATTTGTTCCTCTATCCGATATAAATTTTATTTTTTCAGTACTTGAAATATCAAATTCATTGAACAAACTTTTTAGCTTTTTTAAGATGTTGTCGACCGTTGTCCTTTCGAAATCCATTGATTTCATTCCCAAAACCAGGTCAAAGAATTTAAAATCCTTTTGGTAGTTAAATGTTACTCCTAAAAAGATACGCTTCACGTAGTTGTCCGTCCATAAATCAATTGTTGCCGACGCGCCACCACTGCTCACAACCTTTTTGTTTCATTCTTTAATTCCTCCTTCTTTTCATTGGCGCTTTTAAAGACTTTGCGTGAAATGGTTGTTGGATCCGGTAGCATGTCTTCCACGTCGACGTACTCGCCATAATTTGCGCCAATCGTAATAAAAAACTTTACTAGTTTTATGAATCCTGAACCGCGCACTGCTGAAAATGGCCGAAAGTCTTCTGTGACCCAATTTGCGCATTTTTCAATGGCCTCAGTTTTAAACATTGTGATTGCTTAATGTTTTTGCAGCTGCTATGTCTATTTAAATTAGATGTTTGACTGGCGCTGTACTTTAACACATTATTACATGTGCGACAAAAAACAAATTCTTTTATTATTGTCCTATCTGGTCTTATTATTTCGGAAAGTATGTTCCAAATAAAACTTCTTCCCTTGCGCTGGCCAGACAATGTATAATTTCCATTTGCAATATTGTCAGCAACATTCTTCGATGATTCGCCCTCCATAATTATGCTATTTACGCCACCAATTGTAGAGATCAAACTGCAAAATCTTAGCAAGTGCACGCGAGTTGCGAATTATGATGAAATAATTAGATTGGCTTGAATCGAGCCCAGTATTACCAAACGGTACGATTGTGTTCGACCTGAATGCAAGCAGCATATTCGACCATTCTTTGTTGCTCAAAGAAACACGTTCGATCAAACAAAATCAGTACGAAACAAGCCAGAGTGATTGAAACTGAATGTTCGCTTTCAACACGATCACTAACAATCATTCACTTTTGTTGATTCAAAGTTTTCCGTCACAAAAAATCTGAGTCAATGATCGGGTATGATTGAAAAAATTGTGATTGTTGCAGCTCTCTGATGCGTATATATATATATATATATATAAAAAAAAACAAGTTCTGTTGGTGATCGATGGACGCGAAAACTACTGGACGGATTTTCACGAAATTTTACATTTGTGTTCGTATTCACACAAGGATGGTTTAGAGCAAAAAAAAATTGTAAAATGTAATTTTGACCCTGGCCTAATGGGGGCCTTGAAACAGGAAAAGCCATATCTTTGGAATGAATAGACGTAGAGTCTTGAAACGGGGCTGATTTGAAAGATGGTTAAAAAACAGTTTTAGCGTTCAACGTGTTCAATGGATTTCCTGAATTTGGAACTGGGACCCAATATAGATTTTTTTGACCAATTTTTTATTTTTATTACAGGTGAGCACTTGGCCGGGATTTTAGAAAATTTTGACCCGGGGCCTAATAGGGCCTTGAAACCGGAAAAGGCATATCTTTGAAATGAATAGACGTAGAATCTTGAAACAGGGCTGATTTGAAAGATGGTTAAAAAACAGTTTTAGCGTTCAAGGTGTTCAATGGATTTCCGGAATTTGGACCTGGGACCCATATGTGGACCCAATATAGATTTTTTACCAATTTCTTTTATTTTTGTTACAGGTGAGCACTTAGACGGGATTTTAAAAATTTTTGACCCGGGGCCTAATGAGAGCCTTAAAACAAAGTTATACATTTGATGGTTAGTCGTGTTTATGGGATTTCCAAAATTTGAACCCACATTTTTTGAACAATTTATATTAAGCCACCAAAGAGAAGCAAAAAAAAAAAGCGAGCAAAGCCGCGGGTACCTGCTAGTATTTAAATAAAATTCAAAGTAACATGTGCTATTTCTCCACGCCTATGAGCTTCGGCTCTTCGGCGCCTCCTCCAACAATATTTCCGAAATTCGTAATTTATTTGCTGACTTCTTTCGACCAATTTATTGCGTTTTGAATTTCTACGAAACATGTGTTTAAAATAATTTTGATCATTACAACAATCTATTTAATTGATATTGTCGCGTAATAAAAAAAAAATTAATTAAGTTGTAAGCCTCTAGTACAAACAAGTGACCAATAATTGTCGCAACCAGTACCTTTAAAAGTTGGACGTCGAAAAACGAAATGAATACTTCAAGACAATTTTGAGTATTAACTTTATTTCATGCTTATATACAATTTTTATTTCTAATGGTTATATGCATTTCTTCGTGTAACAGCAAGAAACGGATAAAAACGAATATTTATGACGTTATAAATACATATAATACATATAATATACATAAATTTAACATTATTCTAATGCAATTACAATAAACGATAAGAGTAACAATATTCTATTACAATTGTGTGGACTGAATAATAATCACTACATATGTTAGTATAAAACAAAGTCGCTTTCTCTGTCCCTAAATTCCAATGTATGCTTAAATTTTTAAAACTACGCAACGGATTTTGATGCGTGTTTTTTTTAATAGGTAGAGTGATTGAAGAGGAAGGTTTATATTTATAATAATAATTTTGACTTGGAACCCATAGGTGAACCCAAAATTGATTTTTTTATCAAATTTTTTTTTTTTTTTTGTTTTGTTTGATTTAAGGTGAGCACTAAGACAGTATTTTGAAAAATTTTGACTAGGGGCCTAATGGGGACCAAGAAACCGCAAAAGGCATATCTTTGCATTCAATAAACATAGAGACTTGAAACATGGCGCATATGAAAGATGATTATTTTCGTTGTGTTTAAGGGATTTCGGAAATTTGGACCTGAGACCCATTGGTTGACCCACAATAGATTTTTTGAGGATTTTTTTTATATTAAGATTTCAGGTATAGCTTGCTGTGTGGTTTTGTAGGCAATGCACACACTGTGGTGGCGAATCGACTGATTTTTTGCAGTCTGCTGTGGGATGGCCAAGCCCACATTTTACGCAGCGGAAAGCTTTCTTACAATTTAGCATTGTACAATTTCGTTAAACTTTCTGGGAGGCTTAACTGTAATGATGGCATTATTCACATGTCGTAGCTTGTAGACTTCTTTTTTTTATGTCTCATTAGGCTCTAAGTCTATAAAAAAGATCGGAAGAGGATTTTTGTTGACGCGACTTTTAAGATTTGAAATGTTTCTAACCGAATGTCCATGGCTAGTTAGACATTCGTTGATTTCAGCGATGGGTGTAGCGTGATGCAAATTTTTGAGAACTACTCTAAAAGATCTTTCACCTTTTAATTGGTATGTATGAAACCTGATTTCTTTTTCTTCTAAGTGCCTGATCATTTTTCTATCATAAACTTTATCATTACTCTAACTTCCTCTTTGTTGTTTAAATGTAAATCATTTTTATTAATAGTTGCCTTAAAACTTTTTTTCTTTTCTTTTTTCTTTTTGGGTAATAATTTTTGGTGGGTCTTTTTGCATTATTAATAGCATCATTAGAAGGTGCAGCAGTTTCTTCAGTTTCAGTCATCGACCTCAAGATCAGCATAGCGGTTTTGATATACCGTACCATCGCGCTGTTTATATTTTTTTTTTTTTTGGCGAATCAACAAGGCCTTTCGTTTGATAATAATTTTAGGCAACGTTTGCCAGTTATCGTCACTTTCTTCTCTCGACTCAGAACTTTCACACATTATTTATTTTGTGAAATCTAACGGTTTGATGTTTTTACACTATTAAAAACTTTGAGCGTAGTTTCCACACGAATTTAGGAGCGTCTTAACTCGGCGAGTATTTTATTTTATTATACCCGTTACACAAAGTGTAAACGGGTATATTCAGTTTGCCCGAAAGTTTGCAACGCATTGAAGGAGACATCGGAGACCCCATAAAGTATATATATTATTGATCAGCTCGATGAGACGAATCGATGTAGCCATGTCCGTCTGTCTGTCCGTCTGTCTTTCCGTCTGTCTGTCTGTCTGTCCGTCTGTTGTTGCGATGGCTGTTACTCGGAAAGTTTTAAAGATATTGATCTGAAATTTTAAACTTAAGCTTTTTGTGCTCCTAGTTACTTTGTATATCAGAACGAAGGTGCCACGCCCATTTTTAGATATAGCCCCTATACAAATTTACCACTTTTTCGATATTTTGTATGAAAATACGTATTATTTATGAATATATTTAATCCAAATAGGGTAAGGACACTTTTTATGTCATCCAATGTCAAATCTAAGGCGCCACGCCCATTTTTATGTATAAGCATCCATACAAACTTACCGCCCATTTTCGAGTTTTTATATGAAAAAAATTATTATTTCTGAATGAATTCAATTAAATTTGGTAAAATCAATTCCAATGTCCACCTTAGTGAACACTTTCGATATGGTAAGGATCGGGCAAATATAACATAAAGCCTACATACAAATTTGACCAAATTCAATCTATATAATCTAAGCACCTGGTGAACATAAAAACTATTAAAAGTGTTGTGTAACGGGTATTTCAGCTTCGGTTCCACCGAAGTTAACGTTTTTTCCTTGTTTTTATACCCGCCACACATAGTGGGGAGGGTATTATCATTTTGTCAGAAAGTTTGTAATGCATTAAAGGAGACGTCGTAGACCCTATAAAGTATATATATTCTTGATCAGCACGACGAGACGAGTCGATCTAGCCATGTCCGTCTGTCTGTCCGTCCGTCTGTCTGTATTTATGCGATTCATTCGCTCAGTTTTAAAGATATTGACCTGAAACTCGGAACTTAAGCTTTTCTCAGTCCTAAGCAGTTCAAGTGTTAAAATCAAAGTGCCACGCCCATTTTAAGGTATAGCCCCCATACAAACTTACCGTTTTTTCTAATTTTTGCATGAAAATAGCTGTTATTTATGAATGTAGTTACTCGAAGTAGGAAAAATACTTCTAATGACATCCAATATCAAATCAAAGGTGCCACGCCCATTTTTAGATATAGCCCCCATACAAACTTACCGCCCATTATCGAATTTTTGTATTAAAATAGGTATTATTTATGAAACTATTCCCTTAAATTTGGGTAAAAACACTTGTAATGACATTCAATATCAAAACCAAGGTGCCCGCCCATTTTTAGCTAAGGCACCCATACAAACTTATTGATTATTTTCGAACATTTGTATGAAAAGTAATTATTTTCAAATATATATTTATAAATGTATATAAGCTACTGATGATCACACATAAACTATTCAAAGATCGTGTGAGGATTAAAGCTTCGGTTCCACCGAAGTTAACGTTTTTTTTGTTTATTTATTTATTTTTTTTTCTTAGCAAAATTTTCCGAATTTTAAGAATATGGTTTGTTAGCTTTGACATTTTCTTTAAAAAATCAGAAAATGATAGAGGCCCGATCTTTATTGTATCGGTGGTGTGTACCTATGGTAGAAGTGTTTTACCCAAGTTGGAGTAAATACATATATAAATAATACCAATATTCGTTTAAAATATCTATGTTTTTATAGGGGCTATACCTAAAAATGGACGTTGTACCTTTGGTTTTGTCATTGGATGACGTTAGAAGTGTTTTTTATAACTAATGCCTATTTTTATACAAAAACTCGAAAATGGGCGGTAGGTTTGTATAGGGGCTATACCTTAAAATTGGCATTGTATTTTCATTTTCAAACTTAACTTAGTTCTTGCCGAGAAAAGCTTAACTCACTGCGGCCCCCAAATATTTCGATAAAAAGTATAACAGTTGCTATAAAATAGAACGCCGTTAAAGATACGAGAATCCACTTAATAAAATCAAAAGATATTGGTTCTATTTTTCGATCGAGCTCGGAACATTTTTGTAATCTTTGAATAGATAATCCACAAGACAATTGCATGCCATCGAAATACGTCTGATTGGGTTTTATGAGGAAGCCCACTTCAGCAAAACGAAGCAAGTGGCTATTAAAGGTGTTTACAAAATACGAAAAAGGTGGCAAATACATGCAGATCGGTAAAAATTTATAATTTTCAATTAAAATATTTACACTTGAAGTTTCTTCTTGATTATCATAGAAATAGTTAAATATGGTTGGACAAGCAAACAACGCTGCAACTTTCTCGTATTTATAACGAGTTGTAATCATGTCTAGTGAAGCTTTAAATGAATTTCTGTTTAAAATCTTGCCGTACAAATTGTCTTCTAATGAAGATAGATCGACTAGATCACCAGCATTAGTGATTGAATGAAAACCCTGATCTTGCAGTTGTGCAAAAGTGGCTGGCATTGGACGATGTGGTTGTTTATGAAGAAAACGAAAAACAAGTCCTTCGTAAGCGCCACGCAGCACAATGCATGCCAGCAACCAGAGCACCAAATAGAAACGCCGAATTGACCACATCTTTGGATTGCGCAATACAATATAATGCAAAATAAGGCGAATCGTTCTGAAGAAAAGAACTAGTAACCAAGTTGACAGGTCAAACGGCAACAATAATAATTCTCCAGGTGTGTAATGTTGGCCACTGCGCGTGACAAAAATAAGATTGGTTGTGGAGTAACTATGTGTGGTGACAAAGTAATGCCAACGAGTTGAGGAGAAATATAATCCGACACTGAAATTGGCGCGGCGCTCGTTAAGCTGCAAACGAAAATAAGAATTTAAATGAAATAATATTTAAAAAAATATTAAATTAAATACAATTGTAAAAAAGCCAGTCGTGCTGCCATTGGGGTATACATCGCCATACACTTTCTCTGGCGGCTCATTTCGACGAAGATCTAAATTAAATTGTAAACGATTTGCCAGAAGCTTTATCAGTGCAACATCATAGCCGCCTTTAAGTGTCTTTGTGTTCCAATCGACGATCGAGAATGGTGGATAAGTTTGTACAGCCACGCTAAGAGAACAGCCGTAAAGTCGTTCCAATTTCTCAGGAAATAATTGTTCTGGATTGCGTAAAACTAGATCCAATGGTATACTCACAGGCTGTGTGTTTGAGCAGGAATTGCGTTTATAAGGAAAGAATGTATACAACGAAGCGTGAGATTCATCTGCATCCAAACGTTGTAGCAGCACAGTTACATCGATTTGATAGTGTGTATGCAGATAATGTGCGAATATTTGCTGCAGTTGTGCACGCACAGAACTAGCCGCGTCGTCAATTTTTTGTAGCCACACAATAAGATGGCGTCGCTCTAGCTGTGGATGCGGCAATTCACCATTTAAAGGTAGTTCTTCGCTAGAATATCAATAATTGGGTACTGCTCGAGTCTTTAGAAATTACATAAACTTACATGAAATATACATCATTCGCTTCTTCTATGAAGAGAATTTTCAAATCTACTTTACCACCAATAAAGCGTTGAAACTTTGCATAATACTGCATTGCAGTATATGGCGCCTCATCTCGTAGAGTTTGCATTATTTTGCTTAAATGGTCATTAGCTAGATTATCTTTTAAATTATTTACAATGACATAGTTGAGATCGCTTCTATGGGACAAAAGTTTAATCAAGACTTGGGCAACATCATTGGCAATCACTGGGACCAGTAGAAACCCGAACAGGAAAATTATTTTAGCTCCAACACAGGACATTCCGCGACTGTTATAGTTACTCCGTTTGATTTTGAACTATTTGAAGAAGTATCACAAAATAATAAAAACCAAAGCTAAAATGCGATTACTAGTCAAATACTTAATTGTTGTCAATAAAAGAAAAATACATAGAATTATTTAATAAAGTTGTATTTTTATTGTTAAATAATTTTTTGTTTACATCGATTTAAAAACTTACAAAAGAACACTGACACTGCAGACGTATTGTATTAGTTTTAGTTAAAATGAAAAAAAAAAACTAGAAAAACGTTAACCTTGGTAGCACCGAAGCTTAAATACCCGACACACGAAACTTTAATCATTTTCTTGACAATATAAAAAAGTGGAAGGTGAGTTTGTATGGAGATATTTGATATAATGGCCCGATCCTTGTCATATCGGTAGCATATTCATAGGATGACAGTAGAAGTAATTTTACCAAGATTGGAATGAATATGATTATATATAAGAACTATTTTCATACAGAAACTCAAAAATGGGCGTTGGGTTTGTATTGGGGCTATCCCTGAAGATGGGTGTGGCACCTTGCTTTTGATTTTGGACGCGACTAGAAGTATTTTTATTTAATTTGTATAAAATACTGTTACGATTCTTGCCTTTATAGCGCGGCTGAGAGGGAGCTTTATTAATTTTTTGCTAAGAGAACAAAAGACTTTCCTCTTCACTATGCACCATTTATTTCTCTTCTCTTTGTTACAAAATTCTACTGTTTAATTTAATTCACTTCTGCTCACTTCATTACATGTGTTTTCTTAATCGTAGTCAATATCGTTCTGCTGCAGTTGTCTTCAAAAAGTGCATTGTCAACTTTTCTATCTCTTCTTCTTATTAGTTTCTTTTTCTAACAATCACCTGTGCATGATCATTCCTTCATTTCATACCGCAACCAGCAGTCATGCGTTCATGCAGGGTGATGCAGTGGGGCGAAACTCATGTTCATAACAATACATTCATAAATAATAACTGTTTGACGTTCATTGACTATCCAAATAAAAACACGTGTTGTCCGTGTGTTATCGTATTTAATATGCGATAGTGCTACACAAGATCCAGATGCGACAAGACGTTTTATGATCACACTGAGTGACACGCAGAATACGATATACACTGATATCCTGCAGCGACAAGCCGTTTTTATGATCTTTCTGAGCGACACGTGGAACACATAAAAAAGAAATAAAAGTACTCAAATTAACTTTGACGTATTCACTTCTTTTCTCCGAGTCCAACTTGTTCCAAGTGCTGGTTGCGACAACTAATAGTCACTAGTTTGTACTAGAGGCTTGCAAATAAATTAATTTTCAGATTACGCGACATTTTTGGTGACCCCGACGTGATCTTGGTTTGGAAAAAATTTAAACATCTTTCCGAAGCAAGGTCTAAACAAATTATCTTAACTGTTTACAGTAAGAAAATAAAAATAGATTAACTGGTCAACAAGGCGATCAGAATTTCAAAAATAACTGGTAGAATACAAACCAGACATTTAGCTTAAAATACATCTGTTACCTTTGACCACTTTTGGTGTGAGTAGAGGCACATCTTGCTAACAGCAAACAATTAACCTCCAACGGGTCAGGAACAGAAATTTTAAGCTAATAACTTTTCATTTAGTCAACTTGGCGACTATATTTAAATACGATATACACATATTAACTCATCTACGCAGAAAATCGGTTGTTAACAAATCCAAAACACAATATGGCATCCAATGATAAAATGGAATTGCTCCTTACGCAACAAGCGAATATTGGAGATGAAATCCAATCGATATACAGGAACTACAAAAAAGGATCCTTCTGAAAGAAAGCAAAGGGCAGGTTACTTTGAAGATCGCAAAACAAAGTTAACGAATGCCTGGGAAAGATTTGCTCAAGGCGACAAGGACCTTAGTGGAATTTTGGCTGGGCAATCAATATCCCACAGCTATTTTGAGACAAATTATTTCTCAAGTATAGCAAAAATTGTGACTGAATTAATGGAAGAATTCAACAATAATATTTCGTTACTTCAACATGAAGTAACGGAAAATCGTGGAGATCAAGAAAAAATTCGTCCATGCATTAGAGAACAAAATGCATATTTGGAGGCATTGTCACGGACAATCAGCAAAATAACTCCAACAAATCGAATCCATTTAAAACCCTCTATTGAGGAGTATTGGAACAAAATTTCAAGACTACATTTTGAAATATATAGAGAATTTGATGATCCTATAAGCCTAGGATACAATACAAATCAATTCATCTCTGCTGAAACAGCTGTTACCAATTTTAAACTAGCAGTTGAATCAGATTTAAATGTTGGTTTTCCATCAACAGGAATAACGCCAGCAATAGCTCAATTGCCGAAAATTTCGATTCCAAAATTTGATGGAGATTATCTGAAATGGCAACAATTTCATGATATATTCAATACGATGATCCATGAATTATCATTACCCATTATTCAAAAGATGTGGTACCTGAAAACAAACGTTTCAGGAGAGGCTGAAAGACTGATACGTCATCTTTCATTGACTGAAGCCAATTACGATACAGCTTGGACTATGCTGACAGAGCGCTTCGACAATAAACGTGTAATGAATACAGCAATATTACACCAACTTCTAGATCAGTCGACAGTTACAAACGATTCGAAATCGATAAAGACTTTTCATGACAAAATTCGTGAAAGTTTAGCAGCTTTGAAGAATATTGGCATTAACACTGAAACATGGGATCCAATTCTTCTATATATGCTGACAAAAAAATTGGATCGACACTTTCTTACTTTGTATGAACAATCAATACAAAACACAAAAGAGATGCAACCAATCGACAAATTTCTTGCTTTTCTGGAACAAAGATTTCTTGCTCTAGAAGCAATAGGTGGCAAGCAAATAACAAAAGAAAAAATAAATTGTTCTGTAACCACCACAGAAAAGAAATCGTTATGCCAATTTTGCAATCAATTACACCACCAACTATATCAATGCAAAGGTTTTCGGATGAAAGGAGCTGCAGAACGTCTAAATTGGGTTCAAAAACATAAGCTTTGCGTAAATTGTTTTAAACCAAACCATTCAGTAAAACAGTGCAATTGGCGGAATTGTACCAAATGTAACCTAAAGCACAACACTTTGTTACATTTGGATACTAAAACAGTGGCATCTACAAATGGAAACTCAAAGGATTATGTTCTGGTTAGCCACTGCGCGTGTATTCGTTCAGGGAAATAATTGGAAAATCAATAAACAATGATTTTTCAACAAAGTTCAAGCTTTTGCACGTGGAGTTCCTAAGAATTCTTGACCCTTTGTTTAATAACAGGAAAATTGATTATTACTCGGTGCTGAGTATTATTTTGCTTTAATGCGTCCTGAGCAAATAACTATTCACAAAAACTTGCCTAGGCTACAAAATTCTGAATTCGGATGGATTATAGCTGGTAAGGTCAACACAGCGACCACCATGGCAGCAGTTTGTGCAGTTTGTGCAACTAAATCTAATGAAACTCACAATTTAATTGAACAGTTCTGGAAACTGGACAGTTTGGAACCCACCAATATCACACGCACGCCAAATGAAGAACGATGTGAAAAACATTTTCTACAAAATTTACAAAAGGCATCAGATGGAAGATTTATAGTGCGACTTCCATTTGCTGATCATGCCACATCATTAGGAGAATTCAGAGAATTGGCCACACGACGTTTTTTGGCATTGGAAAAGAAACTAATGCGTAATCCAGAGCTTCAGACTGGATACATAAAATTTATGAAGGAATATGAAGCATTGGGACACATGAAGTTGGTTCATCCCCACGATATTCCAAATTCACACTATTTTATACCACATCACTGTGTATTAAAACCTGATAGTGAAACTACGAAGCTCAGAGTAGTTTTTGATGCTTCTGCCAAAACAACTTCAGGCAGATCATTGAATGAAATTCTCTATTCAGGTCCCACAGTCCAAAGCGAACTATTCTCAATATTATTGCGTTTCCGAACACACAAATACGTTTTTACCGCAGACATTGAAAAAATGTACAGACAAGTTTGGATGAATCCACATGATCAGTTCCACCAACTGATAATTTGGAGAAACGATCCGTCTGAGGAGCTGAAATTTTATCGTTTAAAAACTGTAACGTATGGAACAACGTCAGCTCCATATTTGGCAACAAAGTGCTTACAACATTTAGCATCCATAAAAAATAAAGAGTATCCACTTGGGTCGTTGACACTGCGGGACGATTTTTATGTTGACGATTGCCTTACTGGAGGAGATTCGTTGCAGGAATATACACGAAAACAAAAGGAATTGAACAATTTATTGTTAAGTTCTGGATTTAAACTTCGAAAATGGTGTGCTAACAATATGCAACTACTGGAAGAATTGCCACGTGAAGACATTGTGTCTAAAGTCAACATATTCGACATGCAAGAAAATTACCAACTAAAGACGCTTGGCCTGATCTGGATGCCGAAAACTGATACGTTAGTTGGTCGAGCTCAAATTTGTACGAAGACAACCATAACCAAACGGGTTGTAGTTTCAGAACTCGCACAAATTTTCGATCCTCTTGGACTTTTTTCCCCAGTCATTGTAAAAGGAAAAATATTTATGCAACAATTGTGGGAACAAAAAAGTGATTGGGATGAAACCCTTCCTGAAAGCCAGCAAAAGGAGTGGATAAAGTTTCGAGAAGATCTCCAATCATTAAATAATTGTATGATTCCTAGTCACATATATGGAGGACAAATTCCTATTACACGGTAGTTACATATATTTGTGGATGCTTCAGAAAAGGCTTACGGAGCTGCGGTATACGTTAGAGCAACTTACAGAAATAAACGCATATCAGTCAATCTTTTGTGCGCTAAAACTCGTGTTGCACCTTTAGCCAAACAAACATTACCAAGGCTAGAATTATGCGCTGTCGTACTAGGCTCAGAATAAGCACATCGAGTGGCGAAAGATCTTCAGCTGGATATAGCTACATCATATTTTTGGACAGATTCAAGTATAGTATTAGCTTGGATAAACGCTTCTGCGACATCATATCATACGTTTGTGGCTAATAGAGTAGCGAAAATTCAAGATACAGCTCTTCCACGTCAATGGCGCCACGTTCCGTCACAACATAATGCAGCAGATATACTTTCTCGAGGATCAACAGCAGAAAGGTTAAGCTTAGCTTTTGGCAACATGGACCTTATTTCTTGCATGGTTCTGAAACTGAATGGCCAGCAAGGTTTATAAGTCCAAACATTGAGGCTCAGGTTTTGGAGCTCAAAAAATCATCTATTACTACGGTAACTACGCAATCGGATATTTTATACACAATTCATCACTCTAATTTAATTAAAAAGTTACTCCGGATTGTAGCTGATATGATGCGTTTCTGCAAAAATAAAAAGAATTCTGGACAACCATCAGTTGAAGAACTTGAAAGAGCCAGAAAAATAATCATTCGAAATATTCAAAGGACAGAATTCTCGAATGAGATCAAACAACTACGTAAAAATGGAGCAGTTGATACAAGCAGCTCAATTAGCTCTTTAGCACCATTTTTGGACAAGGATTCAATCATTCGTGTTGGTCGTTTGCAAGCGTCTGAACTGTCATTTGATGCCAAGCATCCTATGCTCCTGCCGTACAATGATCCCATTGTCAAATTAATAGTTCGACAAATACATGAAGAAAATTTACATTGCAGCGAAACATCCTTATTGGGTTTTACACGGCAAAAATATTGGGTGATTAAAGGCAAAACCTTAGTACGCAATATAGTCCACAATTGCGTTAAATGCATAAAATGGAGACCTAAAATGTTCAATCAGATGATGCGAAATTTACCTCCATTACGCGTTACTCCTGCTCGACCATTTCTTCATGCCGGAGTGGACTATTGTGGACCATTTTCAATCCACTATAAATTAGAGGAAAAAAACCTCACAAGGCCTATATCGCAGTTTTTTGCTGTTTTGCTACGAAGGCTGTCCACTTGGAACTTGTCACAGATCTGTCAACGCAAGCGTTCATCGGTGCATTAAAACGGTTCATTGGTCGGCGTGGAATGTGCCAGATTCAATACTGTGACAATGCAACTAATTTTGTGGGTGCAAAAAATATGTTGGAGGAATTATAATCAACCGTATTTTCGGAAAAGGGACATAACGGGATTTCCGAATTTTGCACCTTTAAAGGTATTGAATTTAAATTTATTCCACCTCGAGCACCCCATTTCGGCGGCAAAACATTTATTATTAAAGAACTTTTCCACCGCATCACTAACATATGAAGAATTGGAAACTGTTATCATTGAAATTGAGGCGATACTGAATTCTCGCCCCTTAACACCAGTATCGAATGATCCAAATGATTTCACTGCGTTGACTCCGTTTCATTTTATTAATGGTGGACCGACGGCTTCGCAACTTGATGACAATCCATCCCAACAACCTAAGTTCTTGGTACAACGATGGGAGCTAGTATCAAAATTAAAACATACATTCTGGACACAATGGTCACGAGAATATCTGCAAGGACTTCAACAACGGCAAAAATGGAAAAGATCATCAGTAAATATCAAAATAGGGGATCTTGTTTTAATAAAGGAAGATAACGTACCTGTTAAGGAATGGCCTATGGGACGTGTCATCAAGGTTTATCCAGGTCCGGACAATTTTATTCGAGTTGCTGATGTAAGAACTGCAAATGGATCGTATAAACGGCCAATACATAAGCTAGCACCGTTACTACCAGAAGATGAATCTTCAAATAAACATCCAATTCATGACGAAGACACAGGGATCGATCAGCCATGTAATGAAACTCAACCAAAACGAAAATCAAAGATTTGGTCACAGTCATCTGTAATTACGTCAATGCTAGTAATGATTTTGTTATTGCCATTGGCACTTGCAAAATCTATCAACATAACAAGTTTTGGAAAACAGCCTGGCATTTTTTATGAAAACATAGGAACCACTAGATTGGCAATTGCAGACTGGACAATAATTTCATATTATGATTTAGAGTCATATTGGCATGATGTTGAAACTTTTTCAATTGGTACTGCAAGGATTGGTCAAATGTGCTCTGATCTACGAAAAACAGTTGCTTGTAACGCGATGGCGCAACATTTTCAACATATAGAAAATGAATTAAAAATTGAAAATGATTTGCTAAAATCAACCAGAACTCGTAGAGCTCCATTAGACATAGTTGGAAATATTGCCAGCAGTTTATTTGGGGTATTGGATTCCACATATGCAAAGGAAATGGCTGACACAATCGAAAAAGTAAAACCTAATGAGCAACATCTGTTGGTATTACTAAAGAATCAAACATCCATGTTTGATTCTACTATAAATGTGGTAAAGCGAAATGAAGTCACTATTGCAACGAGGATCGGCCAAATGGAAAAACAAATAAATAAGATGGCCACTGAAAAGGACATTTTTCATTTATTTCAATGGTACATGACGCTTTCGACACAGCTTACATTAATTGCAGCTAATCTTCAAACTATTCAATCTGAAATCAAAAAGGTCTTGCTGCTAATGTTCTCCACGCCAACTACAAGAGCAATTACACCTAATAAAAGATCAATTACAGTATGGACAAACAATTCCTACAAAAACCAATATCCTCGAACTTTACAAATTAATGAAGACAGAAGGAACTGTTGGAAAATATGTTATATTTAAGATACCACTTCCACTAGTCTCAGCTGAGTCTTTTGAGGTATACAATTTAGTTCCCATACCTATCATTAATGAAGCAGGAATGACAATGTTTAAGATAAACATACCAATTGTGGCTGTCAATAATTATAAAGATCAGTTTGTTGGACTAACTGAAACTGATTTCAAAAACTGTCAGACAATAGAAAATAATGAATATATTTATTACAATAAGCAAGCAACATTCTCAATGGACAGTAGCTGCGAATTCAAATTACTCAACAATAAGACTTCACCTGATTGTGAATTAGTACATTCAAACAAAACACTTGCTTGGTATAACATGCACCATAAAAATCAATGGATTTTTCAACACATTCTCCAATGGATCTTTCTGCCGTTTGCCTCGATGGAACATCATATATAAAACTTCAATATTCAGGATTGTTGGTATTGGATCCCAGTTGCACAATTCGCAATCCAACCATTACAGTTTCTGGTTACAATTATACTGTCATGTCAATGCATTCGTCGTATGCTCACTTCGGAGATTTACAATTTAACATCTCTACTACAAGAAACCAGATGAGAACTCAACGATACATGATGCTGAGATGGGATTCAAAGAATTTGCAAACATCAATATCTTTTGCCACTCAACGAATATATGCTGCCACACAAAATTAATGCCATCGAACATCATCACATTGTTTCGTATATTGCATTAGCAATTTCATTAATATTTGCAGCCAGATACATATTTTTAAAATATTGGGAGCAAAAACATAAATCTACAAACAATACCCAGAGTCACACAGAAGTTCAGCTCAACCCTCATCCTTTGAGAATCAATATACAGCCATAGTCAAATGTTATTACACAACGAAATTTTTTTTGCACATTCAACTTCCTTCCTTCTTCCTACTGTTGCTATTGATGTCAGACTATACTATGTGTTGTTGTTGTAATCCTTGATCTATCCTGAATCGATCGATGTCTAATTGGAAAAGATAACGGTATATCGAACCGAGATTCAAGCAAATGAAGTAATGAGTAGCGGCCGACATTTTTTTTGCGTCAAAAGTAATTACACAAAACTTAAACTTGAATATCTTGGTCTCTATTGAGATAGCAATGAAATCTTATAGTGTAGGTTGTAGGTCTCGTCGAGTAGAAACAAAAATTCGTATTTATAAAATGTGTGAATTATAAATATTTCCTTTTTCATGTTAAGCATTTATATACATTTTTATACCCATCACACATAGTGTAAATAGGGTATATACAGTGTAACGAAGTGTTTTTTATTAGCCGAGGTTTCGCTCGCCGAATGTCCTAGGTTCGCAACAGAAATATTTATTTTTCTGATTTAGCTCAAGACTTCTATTACAAATAAACACAATTATTATTTATTTATTTAATTTATTTTATCATTAGTTTACAATATTCATTTGGCCTAAAATAAGTGGGGTCGTGTGCACCGAACGCGGTAATACTAAAGCGAACAGGGCGTCGGTGCTTCTACACCAACCGCGTATGCTACTCGACAGGAATCAGTGCGTGTGCATTGATCGCGATAACTAATGACAAGCAAGATGTCGGTGTGTCTACACCAACCACGTGTATTAAGCGTAAGGAATCAACCACGTGTACTAATCGTCACGGAATCAGATGTCGGTGTGTACACCAATCAACCACGTTGTTAACAAAAAAGAGTAAATTCAAAATTCACGTCACTTGTCTGCGATTCTTTCCTCTGCTGCCACTTTCCTTGACTTTTACTTTGACTTGACTTTTACTTTGACTTCCTTTACCTAACTTTGCTTTTATTTTCACCTCTTCATTTTATGCGCGTTCGACCGACCTGGATCGCTGTCAGTAGAGAAGAGAATTTTATTTTGACTTCCGTCCAGCTGCGAAGTCTTTTCCAGTGTAACCGTTTCCCATGTGGCGCTTCTCGACCTTATTTTACCCACGGTTTGGTATTTATTAGGAGCTGCTGGGATTATTTTTGGGATTATTTCTAGGGTTGTTTTTGTCATTACGAGGATCGGTTACATTTTTGTTTACAAATAAAATGCAATGCATTTAAAATAATACTCATTATAAATTTGTGAGGGAGTGGTTTACTGCTTCGTCACAACAGTTTGTCGGTAAGTTTGTAACGCATTAAACGAGACGTCGTAGACCCTATTAGGTATACATATTCTTGATCAGCACGACAAGACAAGTCGATCTAGCCATGTCCTTCTGTCTGTCGTTTGTCCGTCTGTCTGTAGTTACACGTTTCATATGCTCAGCTTTAAAGATACGAAGATGAAAAGATGAAAGTGGGTGGTGAGTTTATAGGTGGGCTATATGTTATAAAGGCCCAATCACTATAATATCGGTGGTGTGTACATTTGATGATATGATAAATGATTTTACCCAATTTGAAGTGAATATATTCATAAATGATTACTGTTTGTATGAGGGCTATACAAAAAAATGGGCGTGGCACTCTCATTTTCGAACTTAACCTAGTCGTTGACGAGAAAAGCTTAAGTTTAAAATTTCAGCCCAATATCTTTAAAACTAAGCGAATGAATCGCATAGCAAAGAACAGACGGATAGACAGATGGACAGACAGACGGACATGGCTAGATCGATTCCTCTCATCGAGCTGATCAAAAATAAATATTCTTTATGGGGTCTCCGATGTCTCCTTCAATGCGTAACAAACTTTCGGACAAACTGAATATACCCGTTTTCAATATGTTTAACGGGTATAAAAATAAAATTTGATGATTTTTCATTGATGAAAAATAAAAGTTCATCAATGAAATACTAGGACGACAAATTTTATTTTTATAATATATATCACCTCAAACACCTGAGTACCTTCAAAATATGGAAAAGACTATTATAAAAAACACCCTTTGTGATGTTTTAGGTTGTCTATTTTAAATAAAAAATTAATAAGTAAATCTCGAATCATGCAAGTTGTTATATTATTCATTTGGATGTACCACCTGGTCTTCTCCTGCGTGCACGTCTGGCTGTGGCTTTCTGCTCAGTTTCTATCTCAAGGGAGATTCGACCTGCCAAACGCCACGCTCCTGAATCTTTAACAAAAAAATTTATATTTATTACCCCCTTCTTTCCCCATACTTCTGCTATCCTACATCGGGTAATAAAAAACAAGAAAGAACGCTGAAGTCGAGTATGCTCGACTGCAAGATACCCTGTACCCAATCTAAATGTATCATTAGTTAGGTTCTATTTGACTACTATACCTCATTGAATTGGATTTTCATAGAAAACTTAAAAAATCGGGTATATCTTTGAACGGGGTTATACCTAAAATTTTGTTGGGCCTACCCATATTGGTCTATTTCATTGGGTTTATCATAGACATAATTTATACTAAATTAAAATTTTTTAGAATAAAAAACAATGACGTTTTTATGTAAAAACCCAAAATTTTGGGGTAAATTTGTATGGGGACTATACCTAAAATTTTGTTGGTCCTACCCATATTGGGATATTTTATTGGGACTATCATAGACATAATTAATACTAAGTTTGAACTTTCTAGAATAAAAAACAATGACGTTTTTATGCAAAAACCCAAAATTTTGGGGTACATTTGTATGGGGGTACCCCTTAAAATGGGTCTAGAGAAAAACCGTTTGTAAGTGCATACTTGACGGCCTAGGGAGAGTCTAAGTTTCAATTTTGAAAGCTCTATCTCTTATAGTCTCCGAAATAACCGTTTTCATACGGCAGACAGCATGACAGACGGACAGACGGACGGACGGACAGACGGACGACGGACAGACATAGCTAGTTCGACTCCCCTTCCAATGCTGATCAAGAATATATATACTTTATAGGGTCTATCTTGCCTCCTTCTGTCTGTTACATACATTCGCACAAACTTAATATACCCTTTTACCCTTTGGGTACAGGGTATAAAAATAACAAAAATTAATAAAACAAACTCCGCCGAGGAGTAATTTTTATGAAATACGCTTACAGTTGTTGGAGAGGAAGAGATACCAAAATTGGGATATGATGGTATTACCCCTCGTGTCCCTCCCTTCCATGAGGTATGTTATTAGTTTTCATACCTGCCCATATAAAAAAAAATTTACAATATCCGCTCATCACCTCATCGTCAAAAGCACCCACCCACAAAATTGAAAAATCAACACATATTTATAGTTTATACAAAGAAAAATTTAATATGTCCTAGCATTATAACTTTAATTTATAATTAGGAATATCTTATAATACAAAAAAATAAGATACCCAAAAAAAAACAAGATACAATAATTCATAACGAAAATTATACTAATAATATTAACAAAAAAAAATTGAATAAATAGCGAAAATAAATTAACTATAAAAAAATGTGTATAAGTACAAAAAAAATTAACAAAAAAAATTAAATAATTTTCGCTTATAAAATAAATATAAAAAAAATATGTATAAATACAGAAAAATTAACAAAAAAATTAAATAAATTAGCAAAAAAAAAATTAAATATAAAAAAAATATGCATATATAAAAAAAAATTGTGTTTGTAGAGTCTGAAAAATTTTTTCTTTCTTTTTATTCTTTTTAAATCTTTTTTTCTTTAATTATATGTTTGGCTACTTTTCATT
The DNA here is from genome assembly GCA_018903435.1 of Leucophenga varia. Classification (NCBI taxonomy): domain Eukaryota; kingdom Metazoa; phylum Arthropoda; class Insecta; order Diptera; family Drosophilidae; genus Leucophenga; species Leucophenga varia. Next base: position 25,886 of record JAEIFJ010002834.1, read on the forward strand.
ATCTACCAATCCTACCTCGAGCGCTCTAAGAGGACAAAGCAAACCATAAAACGTTAACCAAAATTATAAAAATTTTCTCTTTTTTTTTTTTTTTTTTATTATCTAATATAGAAACAATTTAGATTTAGATTTCTTTCAATTCATGAATTTTCATACTTAGGCCCTTTTACATAAGAAAAATTAACAAAAAAAATATAAGTTTTCTATTAGTATCCCTACTACACTTATATGCTTATATGCTTATTTGTTACTTTTTTTTTATAATAATCCAATTTTTAATCTGAATTGCTTAAAGTAAATTTATATCATGCGGTGGTATATAAAAAGAACGTATCTCAAATGGTGGTATACAAAATACGGGTATAAAAACCTGTGGCCCCTCTTGTCCAGGGGTTGATCGATCCGTGACCTTTTTTTTTTTTTTTTAGATCCTTTCTCCTTTTCCAGCGCCAACTTTCTTTTGACTTCTTTTACACTTTTATATTTTTCTTTCATATAACACTTCTGTTTTCCTTTTTTTTTTTTTTAATGTGTTTTGTCTTTTGGTATTATGTTCGTTTTTTTTTTTTTTTTTTTTTTTTTATTGTTATTTTCACTTTTTAATAAATATTGTTTGAATTATTTTATGTTATTTTTATTTGTTCAATATATATATATTGGATATATTTTATAATTATTTTAAAAAATATTAGAAAGTGTCCTTTGTCCTTTGTCTTTTTTTTTTTTTTTTTTTTTTTAAACTTTTAATTTTTATTTGTCCCGATTTTATTACCGACTGGCTTGACTTTTTATTCTTTTCTGATCTAATATGCTTTTTATTCATTTACTCGAAGCCTACCGCGACTTTCTAATCTAGTCTAAACCGTTTTTTTTTTTTTTTTTTTTTTCCGCTAAGTTGGGTTTTTTTTTTTTTACCTTTTTTTTTTTTTTTGTCTCCCATCGCCTGATTGTCCAGTTATGTCCAGTTATGTCAAAAAATCAATTCATTTTCCTGTTATTTCATCATGCCACCCAAACAAAAATTAATTTAATTGGTTTATTTAATCTATATTTTCTAACTTTTTTCGACGGACGGTACCAGGCGCGCATGATTTGGTGATCGTACCTTTTTCAACTTTTTTTGCATTTTATCGTACAAACACAGACTTAAAAGCTTGATGACGTCAGAGTCGGAGTTTCGCTTTGGTAGAGAAAAAGCTTTCTCTCTACTTTCATCGCAAACTTTCGGCATTGTTTCATTCCGTTTTGTTTCATTTCAAATTTGTCCGTTAAATTTTTTTTTTTTTTTTTTTTTTTTTTTAAATTGGAAATTAACAAGAAGGCACATAACAAAGTAATAATAATTTATGAATGGAATGCAGGAATAATTTGACTTTATAATATGTACCAAGTGTTAATGCAATTCTTTCTTGGTGCCCATTTAATTTAAATTTAATTCGAAATTGCATTGTTTAAAAATTCCTTTGATGAATGAACATATTATTAAATGGTAAATATTTTTTGTATTTGCAACAAATCTAAAGTGGGTAATGGGCCATATACGTATTTATATTGAAAGCAAGAGAAAACAATGCCCGTCACACGAATCTTTCGATATATTATGTGTGATCATAAGTGGCTGTAATAAACTATCCTGATAGGATAGATATGAATCACTGGTCTCATAAAAATATAGATATATTGTAACAATAATGTTTTAGAAAATATCAGAAAATGGGAGGAGAGTTTTTTATGGGGCTATAAGTTAAAGTGATCCGAACCGTATCACATGGGTAGTGTATAATATCTTTATAATTAACTATATATCATTCAAATTAACTCAATGAATTGCAAAGAAACAAACAGATGGACGACGGACATGGCTAGATACTAGGCCTGTTACATACATTTGCACAAACTTAATATACCTTTTCACCTTTTTGGGTACAGGGTAAAAAATTCGAGTTAACTTTAAAAACCCCAACTTTTTAATGAATAAAATATTCGATATAATTTTTTTTTATTTTTTTATCAAATTAGTCAGAGTTTACACCGAAAACACTTCCACAAGAGTTTTGAGTTTCACATTTAAAAAATAAAAAAAAATTTGTAAGGTCTCATTTTTAGTTTGACGGATCGAAAATTTGAATTTTTTGTATAGAAATTTACACCAAAGCTCTGAGATTTCGGTGTCACCCCTGAATATACATATATTTTTTTTAAACCCGTTATACATAGTCCCCCTTCTATTGATTTTAATATTATCAGATTTACAGATTTAACAATAATTTTTTTAAAGGTCTAAGAAATAAAATATGTTATAGTGGCCCGATCCTTATTATATCGATGGTCTGTGAATAGGGATGATATTAGATGTGTTTATACTCGATTTGTAGTGAATATATTCATAAAAAATACCTGTTTTCATACAAAAATTCGAAAATTTGTAGCTTTGTATGGGAACAAAGCCTAAAAATGGGCGTGGCACATTGATTCTGAAATACAAACTGCCTAGGACCAAACAAAGCTTGAGTTTAAAATTTCAGGTCAATATAATAATATTCTAGTAAAACGCATCGCAACAGACAGACAAACGGACAGTCAGACAGACGGACATGTCTAAATCGATTAGTCTCATCGAGCTGGTCAAAATATATACATATTTTATGGCCTCCGTTGCCACCCTTACTGCGTTACAAACTTTCGGGCAACTGAATATACCCGTTTACACTATGTATAACGGGTATAAAAATCGTAGACCATATAAAGTGCATACATTTTTGATCAGCTCGCAGTGACGAGTCTATCTAGCCATATCCGTATACACTTTTCAGTCACTCAGCTTTACCGATATTGACCTGAATTGACCGAAACTTAAAAATTTCAGGAAACATTTAAATACTTAATGATTTGGGTTAAGTTTTGAAATGTGTTTTTTATTATAATTAAAACAAATTGAAAAACGTTTACTTCAGGGAAATTGAAGCTTCAATACCCGACACACGATGATTAGATTAAGTTTTCTTAAATAAATATGAAAGAACGGTTTGTATGGTTAATATATAGTATACATACTACGTAAATTGTGTATCTAACTGAGAACATGAGTTGTACAAGAAGTATTTTGACCATATTTGACACAAATCGCACTTTGGTTTAACTGCACAGGGCTGTGTAAAAAATTAGCTAAAGACAGACAGACATGTCTAATCGATTCGTCTTATCGAGCAGAACAAAAACTTACACTGAACACAATAATGGAATCAAAATTCCAATTTGTAAGAATTCTAATAGTGTTATGATTTGAAATAGTCAGTAAAATTACTTTTAACTACTTTTCTCTTACATTTTGAATTTTTAGGTTTTGTACCGATTATTGTGTCCAGCAGTGTAAATACTTTTGGAGGTCTTCGATGCCTCCTTTAGTGCGTTATAAACATTCCGACAAACTGATAATACCTGCTCACACTATGTGTGTAGTGGGTATAAAAAAAAACATTACAATCAGGAGCGAGTTTCCTGCAACAGTGAACAAAATTATAACGAAGATTTATACCCCATTGGGAATTTGTATAAAACAATTTACATGTACATATATACACAAACATATATGTAAATATAAATGAATGTCTATACTAATATTATATAGAGGAAATGTTTGTATTTATACCCGCCACACATTGTGTGAACGGATATATTCAGTTTGACGGGATGATTTGAAGGAGACGTTGTAAGCCTACACTAGACAGTATAGACTTTCATCAGCCTGAGATGACAAATCGATCTCACCTGTTTTTTTTTTTTTCAATTTTTTATTGTTACCGTGTGTCTTAGATGTTAGTGGTATATATTTCACAATTAATAGTAACAGTAAGACTTAAGACATAATGAGCCACGTACCCAACGGTATACCGCTTGCTCGTAAGGTGGTACTTCTGCTACCTTGTATGTGGTGGGCGCCCCGCGGTTTGCTTTTGCTGGCCTCCCTCTCACCTTCCTTCTATGGTCGGAATGCACAAAGCAGAAGTACGAGACTGCTCATTACGCTGGTCTTCACATCGAAGTCGCAACAAATTCTTCGTTTTACTTTATTTCGACAGACTCTTCTGGAAGCCGTGCTCAGTGAAACCCTGCTGTAGTTGAACAGTATAGTTTCTGCAGCCCTCAGCCGTGGGGCGCCATCACAAGAGGCCACCAGGCTGCCTGCGCCAGGAGGCTGAATGGAACTATGCTCACCAGTAATCCAGAGGTGCGGCGTGGGCTGCACAGAGGGGTTCACTGTCGGTCCGCTTTAGAATGAGCACCACCTCACCAAGTGAGTGGAAAACCTCTTGCCTCTGGAGGCAGGTATCACCAGTAGCTGTGCTAATGTGCAAGCACCGCCTAACTGAACTCAGCTGTATGCTGCATGCATCCAAACCTGGGACTGCCATCTTTTAAGCCTCCTCTTGTTATTGATGAAGTGAGCTCTGCGCTCTGCATTCTGGCGGGGTATGTCCCTGATGCTCTTCTGAGTCCTTCTCATCTCGGTAGAGGAGAGCTGGCCTCACGGAGTAATAACTGCAAAGTGCACAATATAAAAGCCATCTCTTGTTGTCCGTAGAGCTAACTGGACTGTCCTCAGTTTTGAAAAACAACTTAGAGGTTTGAGTAAAAGAAGTACAGGGAGGATATATTATACGCTTTATTTGGAGAGGAGGAGAGAGAGGGAGGATTGACGTCAGAAGCAAGACTATTTGGTGGAAAGTGATCGTGCAGTTGTGTTGTAGCTAAGATAACTGAAAAAAGCCTGACTCTAGGCTGCTGATTACACAACAGTAATCCCAAGATGCTGTATGCAGGTCGATGGCCAAGATAGGAGATTTGAGTGCTGCAAAATGTAATGATTTGCTTTTGTTTCTCATATTTCAAACATGCATATGTTTTCTATATTTTCATGAAGCTTGAGTTATGGCAGGTGGGAGAAGCTATATCGTGAAGCGATATATGTGTCATTAGGATGGTGGTTTTTGATTTTAAATAAACCGTATACAAATTTTAGTGTGATGCCAAAGGGGTATTACAAAAAAAAGTGCCAATCATTTTCTTTCGCGCCAAGCCGTGGAGAATAAAAACCGTTTTCTTAAACTGATTCATTTGACAGATTTTGTAAAAATAGTGGAACAAAAAGAGAGGTTTGCGCTAACTGTTATACAAATGCGTTACAAGAATAATTTTAAATTCGGCTTTCTCCACGGCCGTTATTTAATATCTAGATGAGGCGCGAACATAGGCTTTTCCCCCACGGGTCACTTTTAGCCTCATCGCACAGTTTCAAGAAGCACCTTCGCTTGCTATTCTTAATGGCCTTTTTAAACACATGCCGTTTCTCTATGAGTTGAATACGCAGTTGGTGGTACGCGTCTGAGCCCTGAGCTCTCTGGAAGAGCCTCCTAGCATGGATGCAATCTGGACGTGCGTTGGCAATCTCAGGGTTCCACCAATACACTGGTTCGTGAAAGTGAGTGCAGTTCCTCCTTCACTGCATACTAATATTGCATGCTAACTGCATAGTTGCACTACGTTGTCGGTATCTACTTCCGCATTGTCTTCAAGTTCGAACATTGGGAGTGCCGCTCTAAACGTAAGCGAGTCCAATGTATCCAGCTTATATCTCACTTCATGGTTTCTACGACTTCTGGGTTGACGCGCGTTATGGGTGTTTAGGTCGCAGATTATGGCTTGGTGATCGCTTGCGGTATACATATCACTCAGAGACCATGTGATCTTATTAAAGATCGATGCGCTAGCAAAGGTCACGTCTATCACAGAGCCTATTCCTCCTCTGCTGAAGGTGTGTGCAGACCCAGTGTTCACTACGGCTACGTCGAACATCGCAAGTGCGTCCAGCAGGATCCTTCCTCTCGTGTTCGTAGCAGCACTACCCCACTCGACTGCCCACGCATTAAAGTCGCCCGCAATGATATACGGATGGTGGATTCGTGCGTCGTCTACAAGTTCGTCAAGTACGTCGCCGTACTCCTGAAGACTGATACTAGGTGGAAGGTAACAGCTGTAGAACCACACTCCATCACATTTTGCCCTTACAAAGTAGTTGGCTGAGCGCACAGAGGACATATTTTTTTGCTGCTCCACATGAAAAAAGCGCCGCTTTGCCAGTTGCATCCGCTCTTCAAACGCCCGCACTTTTGCCTCTATAGGGCTCGCTTGAGATGGCTAGGATCGCCTTCGCTTCTCGCACTGTTTGATGCAAAACGTCTTGGCCATCTGCACATTGATTTAGGTTTAGCTGTATAAACCTAATACTTTCGTATTACATCCTTTCGTGTTGTACGTCCTTCCTGTTATCCTTAAGACAGAGGAAGCACCTTGTTTCCATGGTACAGTCCTTCGCCTTATGTCCCAACGTACCGCATTTGAGACAGCAGTTGCTTCTGTCTACCGCGTTCTTGCAGGCTAGAGCAACGTGTCCGAACTCTAAACATCTGAAGCATATCTTGGAGACTACTCGCTGCACAATCCTGCACACGGACCAACCAATCTTTATTTTCCCAGCATCTACGAGGGCTTTCGCAATCTTCGAAGCTAGACTTAGTAGTGCGGTTTGTGTAGCCGAATAACCTGGTCTGACATGCTTCACGCAGCTATCGCTTATCTCGGTATCTGGTCCGACAAGCGTTTGAACGGATGCAACCACCTCATCAACTGTTGTCACGTCATCCAGATTTCTGATCTCGACCTGGGACTCCTGTGTAACTGCACGCACCGTCGCAAGGTCAGAAAGTGCTAGACTCACTTCGGCCTTCAATTGTTGAGTGTTGTCCTTCATGCAACCGTTCAGTTCTAGAAGAATCTCTCCCTTCAGGGTCCTTCTGATCCTCGACACGTTTTCACCTACTGTATGGAGTCGATCATCTCTCTTAACCATTTGTAGAATTTCGCTATAAGTCTTATTGCCCGTCTTTTCATTAATAATGGCATCTGGTCTCATTCTACTCGAGGGAGCTCTCTTCTTTTCGCTTTAGGACCCACCTGCTGCCATTTTTCCTTGCCAGAAGTTGGGTGCTTGAGTATCTTCTGCGTCTCCGTTACTAAGAGCGGCTGACTGTCCACCGAAGGCATTACACCCGACCTCAACTTCTTTGGTGGAGTCCTTCTCGGCTTCTCTTTAGGCTCTCTGCTACGCTTTGGAGTACAGATAACCGGCGTTTGTATGGGCGTCCCTTTTAGCTTTGAGCTCTCCTCCGTTGCCTTAAGGAGAAGCCTCGAAATCATAGAGAGCTTGTCTCTCATTGCCTGGTTAATATGGCGCTGACTGCTAAACGCTTCTAATAGCTCGGCACGTTCCTGCCTAGTTCGCCAAGTACGCCATCTAGACACTCCTGATCGCTCCTTGGGGCGACCTTCTCTAAAGCTGCTGCTATAGGTCTCGTTGGTGATCTGCCCACCTTCGGTGCTGATGCAAATGGGTTTCCCCCTCAGCAGTCTCGTTAATTGGGGTTCTGCTTGTAGCGTTTTCTGGTGCAGCGGCCAAATGCGCCACCGCTGCAGCAGTGATTTTATTCGTGGAAGTTGGTGCCTCCAGAATCCTTGCCCCGGCCGTGGAAGATTCCACGGGTGGGTTTTCACCATTGTGTCTGCCACCTGGAGTATTTATGTTGATACTAGCCATACTTAAATAATCATCGTCATTTCTTCCTTTTTTTGCGTTTTATTTCCTTCCGCCAGGATTTTTACTGCCGATCGATACAGACGCAGACCAGTGAGCCGACCAATCTGGGTACAGACGCTACTGGATTTGAAAGATGGGGAGCAGAGGATTATAAAAACCATCCTCTCCCTACGTGTTCGTCCGACGATGCCACTCCGGAGTGGGGTGGCACTTTAGACGGCGCCTACTCGTCGCTGTGTAGAGGTTCATTAGGCTCTTGTGGCTTTTTCAGACCCGCCTTCCTATCTACACCGTCACGCGCGAATAATCGACAAACGCGAGAAAAAAAAATTTTTTAATGTTTGACACACATGCTTGAACGTTCTCAAGTTCTAAGATCAATCACACCGTGCAATACCCGCCTAATCTAGCCCAACAGTATGGCAACACTGTGGCAACACTAAAGTAGACTAGTCTAAAAAGCGCAACAGCTGATTTGATCCCAGCTGAATTATTCTATTGGTTGCATTCAACAATGTGAATGTAACCTACACATTAATTAAGTGCAACTTTCAAGATGGAGCTCCGCAACAAATACAAACAAATACATTTATCTGTATGGCGGAGCCCCTAGTTCGAAAACGCCCGAATCTTCGCACCCCGGTATGTATCTAAAACAGTATCGCAAAATTGAAGCATCATACATGCACTGCCATTACAGAAAGAAAACGTGTTTGACACTACAAGGCGCCAGGCCACACTCGAGACGACACACGTACTCAGTCTCACCTATGGAGCCACCGGACAAAACAAACATACTTGTAAGTTTTAATAAACGATCGCGGACAGAAATCCGCCTATATACGCCACAGCTTACGCGACATTTGGGCATCGTTTCCCACGCGCAATTCCCGCCTGCCGACGCCCTTAGACCAGTTTACCTGGCCAAAAATGCAGAGCCGACGCGGCCAACAACCGCACTTTGCAAAGTTCACACATGTGTGTGTCCGATCTAGCCATGTCCGCCTGTCTGTCTGCTGTCCGTATATTTCTATGCATTTTATTCGGTGAAGATATAAAGATATTAAGCTGAAATTTGGAACTTAAGGTTTTCTCAGCAAGGACTAAGTTAAGTTCGAAATGAAAGTGCCACGCCCATTTTTGGAAGTAGCCCCTATACAAAGTTACCTCCTAGTTCGAATTTTCGAATATAATAGATATTTAAAGAAAAATATGAGAAAACCCTCTGTGATATATTTAACAGGGGTCTAAGTATAACCCACGAATGGTGCAGGGAGGTCGAACTTAATATAAATCCGTTCAAAGCCGTTATTGTACCATTCACCAGGAAGTATAAGCTACCAAGACTCAAGGCGGTTGTACTGATAGGTGTGGAAATAACCTTTTAGCACAGCGGCAAAATACTTGGGTTTAACTATGGATAGTAAACTTCTCTGGAAAAGCCACACAGAGATAAGGTAATTCAGAGATGCACTAAGGCCCTGTTTGTATGCAGGAAATTAGCAGAAAAATTCTGGAGATGCAAACCCAGTACCGTGCTATGGCTATACAACATGGTAGTCAAACACATACTCCTATATGGGCTAATTGCGTGGGGTGATAGATCGAAGCATCTCACAACCAAAAGAAAACTCGAGTCACTACAACGACTAGCATGCATAGGCATCACAGGGGCGATACGTACCTGTCCTACAGCAGCACTTGAAGCACTCCTCAACCTGACACCACTAGACATAGAAGTGAACCTAAGGATGAGAAGCACGCTCATCCGTATATTGATAGATGGAGACAAAACTGCATCTACCTTTGCAAGAAACACCTGTCAACGTGGTCGAGAGGGTCTCAACTTCTTTCAATGACTATGGACATTGAAACCAAAACGTACAACATTGTTTCAAAAAAAAAATTGAATTTGATATCATTTCCTTGTGTTAGAGAGGAATCACAATTCTAATGAAGTTCAGTTTAGAAATAGTTGTAAAAAGTCTATAAAATTATTATCGACAACGGATATTAAAAAATTTTTGATGCCAATTGTTGGACTCCACCAAAATACATGAACATAGGTTCATAAGAAACCAGCCAAATTGGGTACCGTACGAATTATAGCCGAGTATCTTTTTGGGAGACGATTTTTCACCGGTAAACAGGTGCCTGAACGGCAAAATTGGAAGGGTGTTTTGTTTTTGCATTACGATAACCCCAAGCGCAAAAAGTCATGGATTTTGCGTGTCCAGCCAACAAGTCAATTCGCATTTTATTCGGTCAAGATATAACGAATGTAAGCTGAAATGTGAAACTTATGCAGTTTTCGAGAACGACTTCATTTTATGTCAAATCCAAGGTGCCACGCCCATATTTAGGAATAACCCCCATACAAACTTACCGCTTCTCTGACGAATTTTTCTATGAATTATTATTTTTTTAGGAAAGTATTTACTTAAAATTGGGTGGAATCAAATCTTATGTCGTCCAATATTAAAATAAAGGCGCCACTCCCCATTTTTTTGTATAGCCCTCATACAAATAGTAATCATTTATGAATATATTCACTTCAAATTGGGTAAAAACATTTATCATATCATCAAATGTACACACCACCGATATTATAATGATTGGGCCTTTGTAACATATAGCCCACCTATAAACTCACCACCCATTTTCAGATTTTATTGTTGTTGTTGTGGTTCTATCGCACTATTGACTCCCGCCCACCCCTTCTAAAAATTTTACCTAAGCCACTGATGATAGTAAATAAACTTTAACACTTTAACTGCTTAGGACTGAGAAAAAGCTTTAGTTTTGAATTTCATCTTCGTATCGTTAAAGCTAAGCAAATGAAACGTGTAACTTCAGACAGACGGACAGACAGACGGGACATGGCTAGATCGACTCGTCTCGTCGAGCAGATCAAGAATATATATACTTTATAGGGTCTCTCCGTTAATGCGTTACACACTTGTCGACAAACTGTATATTCAGTTCACACCATGTGTGACGGGTATAAAAATGTATATAAATGCTTAACATGAAAAGAAAATATTTATAATTCACACATTTTACAAATACGAATTTTTATTTTATATCTACAGTGGCTCACAGGTTATTTCGTGCAGCAAATACAAAAAAATTGCAGATTATAGATCGGAAACAATTAAAGATATTGAAAAAATTTAAACGCCATTTTGTTAAGCATATTTATTTTATTTATTTAAAATTGATATTGCAAATATAGGTTTTTTTTTTTATATAAAATAATGTACTAGGAACAAACAAGTAAAATAGTTGAACGATTTAATGTCACAGCTTATTTCGTGCACTTCACTTCGCATTAAAAAAATGGACGAAAAGTTTGGTAAAGCTTTATTTTCGTTGATTAACTTCCTTAAAGCAGTTTTCAACCGATTTGACTTCATATATTGGTTTTCTATTTATTTAGATTTAAAATAAATGTAACAACTTGATTTGGTTTTAAGAGTACTTTATGTATTTATTTAGACACAACTTGATTTTACGTTTGATTTTGACCTCAAAAATAAGACTGAATGCATTGTTAAAATTATGATCTATATATGCCACAATATTTGTTTTGATTATAAAATATTTTATTACCAAACTTTAGTGGTTTCCCTGTAAATACGCTTACTTTGCTGCTTCTACCGCTTGTTTGTTCTCGGTGAAAATGGTGAGTTAGTATTTGGTTACTATGTCGCGTTATGCTGTTGCCAACTGCTTGTCTGCTATTTATCCGTTTTTGTTGAATATGCTGAACTAACATAGCATGCAGTGACATTGTTGTTGTCGTATTACATTGTTGTTGTTAAGTGTTTGATCGTTGTTATACGTCAAAGCTGTCGGTCACCGACAGTCTGTTAGGGGGAAGAGAGTGAGGTGGCAACTCGCGTCGTTTGATATTAGACGACGAATTCAAATACTCATCCTTTTTATTTCTATTCTTTGTTTTTTTGTTAAACCCGCGACACATATAGTGAAGGGTATTATCAGTTTGTCGGGAAGTTTTTAACGCATTAAAGGATGCATCGTTTTAAAGATATTCATCCGAAATTTTAAATTTAACTTTTTGTGCTCCTAGGTAGTCTGTAAGTCAGAACCATGGTGCAACGCCCATTTTTAGATACAGCCCTCATACAACCTTACCAATTTTTGGGTAAAAACACTTCTAATGACATCCAACATCAGAAGAAAGGCGCCACGCCCGTTTTTAGATATGGTCTAGTTCTTATTTATGAATATATTCACTCCAATCTGTGTAAAATCACTCCTACTGTCATCCTATGAATATACAACCGATATGACAAGGATCGGGTCACTATAACATACAGATCCTATACAAACATACCTTCCATTTTTTATATTTTTTTTAAGAATTGTATTATTATATCTTCATTTAAACCTAAAAATTTTATATGTATGCTTTTAATTTGATGACCATACATGAGCTACTTAAAGTTTTGTGTGGCGGGTATTTGAGCTTCGGTTCTAGCGAAGTTAACGTTTTTCCTTATTTAAGAATCATTTTTGCTGCGTCATACTATAAAAAGACTACGCTTGCAGACTCACATGGTGCCTAAAAAATACAATATTGTAAGCAGATGCACCTCGCTGCAGCAGATCTTGGACATTTTACAAAGAAGACAATCCACATTAACATATAAAAATAGTATCTTCACCGGAAAGTAACGGCGTCACTATTTATACACGACAGAAGTTAAAGATTGGTCTGATTTGAGAAGATAACAAAGTTGTTAGTTTTACCATAAATTGTTAATATAACATATATGTAACAAGTAATACACCGAGTGGCGAGTGGTTGCGGTGCCCATGTGGTCATCGCCAGCAGAGAAAAGATCGTAGTTAGTGGCAAAGTTGCAGTCGTGTCGAGAAGTCGAAAAAGAGAATGTCGTCAAGTAGAAAAGTCGTTGAAGTTGTCAATTTATTTTATCTCATCATTATATTTAGATTACATTAAACATTAAAAATATTATTACCAAAGAATAAATAATAATTCATTCTTACATTTGGGGGCTCAACCTAAAAAACATAAAAAAAAAAAAAAAAAAAACATGAGTGGAAAAAAATCAAAATATCAAGTGCACACACAAACAAACGTAAAAACTAGAGAATCGCCGCGCGCTTCAATAAATGCTGAAAAGAAGTTGGTTGAAAAGGGACAAACATATTTAACAAGGTCGAAGGCGCAAAAGGAAATTCGCAATAATGAGAGTAAATCTAAGAGAGTCGAAGTTGAAGTGTCGAACAGTGCGGACGTAGAAAACTATAGCTTAGCAATAATGGCTGAGAAAATAGAAGAAAACAGCAAAAATATTGAGGAAATTATTAAATTGCTTACTCTGAAAATAAACGCAGACGAAGCGAACAGAAATAAACCGAATATATCAATTGAAAGTTTCGCGAGCATAATCAGTGATTATGATGGTGAATCGGTGCCTGTTGAACATTGGTTCAATAATTTTGAACAAAATGCAAATGCATACCAATTGAGTGACGTGCAAAAAATATGTACATGCACGATCAAAAATGACTAATACAGCCAAATTATTTCTCGAGACTGTATTTGTGAGCACATACAGTGAATTACGCGAACAAGTCGTTGCTGAGTTTAGACGAACAGTAGGAAGTGCAGAATTACACAAAAAATTAAGCGAAAGAAAAAAAACGCAAAGAAGAAACATTTCGGGAATACACACTGCAAATGAACAAAATTGCGTCGCTTGGTAGTGTAGACATTGTCTCCGTTATCCGTTATATCGTAGACGGTCTCGATGTGAAAAACGAATACAAGTACGCAATGTATCAATGTAAATCGCTTGACGAATTGAGGGAGAAATACAGCGTATTTGAAAGTATGAGCGAGAAAACAAATGAAAGAATGTACGACAAAAAGAAATATGAACAAGAAAAAACGTTAACTTCGGTGGAACCGAAGCTTAAATACCCGTCACACGAATCTTTGAATAGTTTATGTGGTATCATCAGTGGTTTAAATATATTTATAAATATATATTCGAAAATAGTTACTTTTTGATACATTTGTTCGAAAATAATCGATGTTTGTATGGGGACTATGGCTAAAAATGGGCGTGGCACCTTGGTTTTGTTATTGGATGTCATTAGAAGTGTTTTTTTTCCCAAATTTGAGTGAATATTCTCATAAATAATACCTATTTTCATATAAAATTCGAAAACGGGCGTTTAATTTGTATGGGGGCTATAGCTAAAAATGGGCGTGGCAGCTTGGATTTGACATTGGATGACATTAGAAGTATTTTTACCCAACTTGGAGTGACTACATTCATAATTAATAGCTATTTTCATATAAAATTCGAAAATGGTCGGAAAGTTTGTATGGGGGCTATAGCTAAAAATGGGCGTGGCAGCCTGGAATTAACATTAGATGACATCAGAAGTATTTTTACCTAACTTGGACTGACTACAATCATAAATAATAGCTATTTTCATAGAAAAAACCCGAAAAAAACGGTAAGCTTGTATGGGGGCTACACCTTAAAATGGGCGTGGCACTTTGATTTTAACACTTGAGCTGCTTAGGACTGAGAAAAGCTTAAGTTCCGAACTTCAGGTCAATATCTTTAAAACTAAGCGAATGAATCGCATACATACAGACAGACGGACAGACGGACAGACGGACAGACAGACGGACATGGCTAGATCGACTCGTCTCGTCGAGCTGATCAAGAATATATATACTTTTATAGGGTCTAAGATGTCTCCTTTAATGCGTTACAAACTTTCTGACAAAATGATAATACCCTCCACACTGTGTGTGGCGGGTATAAAAAGCACAACACAGTGGTGACAAAAAAAATAGTGCCACTCATACTAAATTAAATCGTTGTTTTAATTGTGGTTCAGTTGAGCACATGCGAAAAGATTGTCAAAATAAAACAAAATGTTTTAAATGCAACGATGAAGGTCACATCTCTAAAAATTGTCCGAGGGGTACAACAGATGTTCGCATTATTGTTGATGACAGACGTTTAAAAACTATTTGGATAAATAATGTTGAAGTACGATGCCTAGTTGATACAGGCGCTGATGCTACGATTATTAAAAAATCATTTCACAAGAAGTTGACTGATGCCGAGCTGCAAAAGTGTCAAACAGTGTTACGTGGTCTTGGAAATGTCATCACGCTTCCAGTTGGAGTATTTACGGGAACCGTACAGGTTGATGGCATCAAAATACATCACAAATTTGTCGTTGTGCCTGACGATAAAATCGAGTACGACGTTTTACTTGGTTATGATTTTACGAGCAAATTTTGTTTTACGTCAGATGAAAATGGCTTTAAATTTTCGTTGTATAACACCGCTGGTTCATCACGCTGATATAAATAAGATAAGTGTTTTTAATAATGGTGATAATGATACTGATATAAATACACCACAGCAGTACGTGCCGATAATTCGTCCACTGATTGAGAGTTACCAACCGAGTGAATCAACAGCAAGCAGTCCAGTGATATTGAAAATTGTACCGGATGAGAAGATCACACCATTTCGTCACCAACCAAGTCGTCACCCGCCTGTAGAAAATGAAGCTGTAAAGAAGCAAGTTGACCAGTGGCTAAAGGACGGTGTTGACGCGTGAGCATCAAATATTTGAAAAATTCGATTTATGTAACGGCGCAAAACCGATAAATTTTGTAATAAAATACCAATGTATTTCTTTGCTAACTGTAATCGATAATTATAGTTTTTACTCGTTATTTTTAAGTAAAAAATTTCCTATAAAAGACGGCCAACATTTTGGGTCGCCCCCCTTTTCTTTTGACTTCTTCATTGGCTTTGGTTTGTGTTGGCGTCGCGAATTTTTAAACTCAAAAACCCTTTTTGTTTTTTAAAATTTTTTGGTTCCTTTATTAAAATTTTACTTTTTTTTTTTTTTTTTTATATGTTTTTTTCATTACTTAAGGAAAAGTTAACCCCTTTTTTTCTTAAAAGGGTAAAGTTTTCTTCCTGGTCCTTGGAAATATTTGATTTTATCTCTTTTCGCATTGGATTAAAAATTAATACTTAATACCCTACCTAAAAAAAAAAAAAAAAAAAAGGAAATTTTTTTTTCTCTCTTTCTGATTTTTGTCGAAGTTATTTATATTCAAAAAAAAAAAAAAAAAAAAAAAAATTTTTTTTTGTTCTCTCCTTTTGATTTTTGTCTCTTGAAACAATATTTTTATACCCTACAAAAAAAAAAAAAAATTTTTTTTGTTTTTTCTCTTCTCTCCTTTTGATTGTGGTATCTTTTGCATCGGTATTATATACACAAAAGTGAAACAAATATTTTATACCCTACAAAAAAAAAAAAAAAAATTTTTTTTTTGTTTTTTCTCTCTTCTCTCTTTTTGATTGTTGTATCTTTTGCATCGGTATTATACACAAAAAGTAAAACAAATATTTAATACCCTACAAAAAAAAAAAAAATTTTTTTTTTTTTTTTTTTGTTTCTTCTTTTCCCTCTTTTGAATTTTTGTCTGAAAAAAAAAAAAGTTTTAAATATTTTTTCTCTCGCTCTCTCTGTATCTCTCTACGTGTTATACATAAGATTTGTTGAGCACCTCCCGCACTAGTTGCAATACATACATATATTTTTTACTGCCTTTTTTGTATTAACTGTTTATTTTCAAGAAAAGTAGTTTCGATTCTTCAAAAAAAAAAAAAAAAAATGAGTCTCCCAAAAATAAATTTTCTTTTTGATGAACTGGTAGCTTTGGAGTCATTTACGACCACGAGAACATTACTCACAGAAGCCCAAGCTGAAGTTGAGATGATGGATCTCAGTGAGCTTTGGGAAAGTATTGTCTCAGAATACGAAAGTGTTATGCTCTCCCCCGATACTGAAATCCCTGCAGAAGACAAAAATATAATTCGCACAAAATTTCGGGCTGCCAAACCCATATATTTTAAACTCAAAACTCTTTGCGTAGATTTTCTTAAAGCAGACTCAAAAGACAGTGAAAAAGGTAGCTCTAAATCGGAAAACAAAACTTTCGTTCCTCTCCCGATGAAAATTGGTGCATGTGATTGTGAACCATTTTTCGGAACATATGAGTCTTGGCCCTCGTTCAGAGACATGTTCACTGCGATATATAGAAATCACCCTTCCTTAACACCTGCTCAGAAACTATATCACCTGCGAAACAAAACTCGAGGCAAAGCAAGTGATATAGTTAAACGGTACACATTATGCGATGAAAACTTTACTTTGGCGTGGGAAGCTCTCAAATCCCGATTTGAGAATAAAAGGATTCTCATTGATGCCCAACTTAAAGCCTTATTTGGTGTCCCACAAGCCCAGTTTGAGAGTAGTATGGCTATACAAAAAATTCAATCCACTTTCACGGATTGTTTAGCCATACTCAGATCTCACGATATTAATGTAGATGGGTGGGATCCAATTCTTGTATATCTCTGCTCGTCAAAACTGCCTGAAGATACCCTAACTTTATGGGAACAGACACTTACGGGGCAATCTGAATTACCCACTTGGGCTCAACTAGACGAGTTTCTCACTGCTAGATTTGAAGTTGTTGAAAAAGTCAACAGCATGAGACCCAAGCTCAAACCCCAATCTCACACTTTGGGACAAAAACCTATATTTTCGCATAAAAACACAGAATCAAGAACTCATGCATTCTCGACTGAAAGTTCTTCTTCTCGTTGCAGAGCTTGCAACAACAATCACTCCCTAAGAACTTGCACAAAATTTAACGCCATGACGGCTAACAAACGAAAAGAGTTCGTCACAAAAGAAAAATTGTGTTTTAATTGTCTGGCTTACTCTCATCAAAGTAAAGATTGCAAAAGTAAATACACGTGTACTTTTTGCAAGAAACCCCATCACACATTACTCCATGTATCAGACAATTTACCCAAAATCAACCATTCGGCAAACGTACATACCACACAAGATCGTACTAATGGAAACCACATTTCATTAGAAGAAAGACCTACTCCCTCAAGACCTGATACGAGTCAATCTTTTCATGTGTCAAATAATCACCAGGTGGTTCTTCCCACTGCTCTGGTGTGCATTGAACATGTAGGTGAATTGTTTACCCTAAGAGCCTTAGTGGATCAAGGGTCCCAGAGAACATTCATATCAGAGAAAGTTCTCAATCGTCTTAATCTCTCTTATGAGAAGACGCTCACCAATATCTCAACCATGGGTGGCAGTGTATCCCAAACTTCATCAAAAATCTGTTATCTAAAACTTTGTTCAAAAAATCGGCAGTTCAAAACCGACGTTACTGCGATTGTTTTACCCAAGTTGACAAACTGGTTGCCAACTTTCCGAGTAAACACTCCAAATTTAGTAGACATTAAAGATCTAAAACTCGCGGATCCGAATTTCTACATCCCAGCTCAGATTGACATGGTCCTTGGAAGCGATATTTTCCCACATATCGTTCTAAGTGGTGTCAAATCAAATGTCTTTGGTTCGTTATTGGCTCAAAACACTGTCTTCGGTTGGATTTTAAGTGGTCCAGCTACTACCCAATGCTCCTCTTTTGGCACCACAATACTCGAAAATGATGTATTGGAGGATCTCAATCGCCAAATTAAACAATTTTGGGAAACTGAAGAGATCCTCTCGCGTCCTCCCAAGTCTGAAGAAGATCTATTTTGTGAAGATCTCTTCACCCAAACGACCTCTCGTAATAAAGATGGTCGGTATATAGTCAAACTTCCCTTTAAAAAGGAATTTGGCTCCCAGCTTACGCTCAATGCATCTCGACATATTGCATCCCGACAATATAGTCGTATTGAAGCGTCCCTATTGAAGAAGCCTGAACTCGAAAAACAGTATCGCAATGTGCTTACCGAATATATCTCGCTTCATCACATGACGAAGGTTGATGCAACTGAGATTTGCCATAAGGGTAAATATCTCTCATTTTACCTTCCCCACCATGCCGTTATTAAACCCGATAGCGTTTCAACAAAGGTTCGAGTTGTCTTCAACGCATCAAAAAAGACTCAAAATGGGTTATCCCTGAATGACACTTTGTACACAGGCCCTATTCTGCAGTCCGACCTTATGAGCGTCATTCTCAATTGGCGTTTCTATCGATACGCATTTACCGGCGACATAGAAAAAATGTACCGCCAAATTCTTGTTCATCCCGAACATCACAATTTTCAAAGAATATTGTTTCGCCAGTTCCCAAATGGCCCCATTGAAGATTTTGCCCTAAAAACAGTCACATTTGGTGTAAATTGTGCTCCGTACCTCGCTATTCGGACCTTACATCAACTTGCTGAAGATTGTGTCTCCACCGATCCCACAGCAGCTCTCATACTCCGACATGAATGCTATGTGGATGATATTTTATCAGGAGGTCACACCCTAGAAGATGCTCAAAATGCTCAATCGCAACTAATATCAGTACTCAAGTCTGCTGGTTTTCCGCTGAAGAAGATTGCAGCAAATCATCTGTCCTTGCTAAATCACCTTCCGAAAGACCTACTGCTCGATGCGGAACTCCTCACCATAGAAGAAAAAAGTTCTACAAAAACACTTGGCATTCGATGGAACGCAGTGTCTGACACGTTCTCTTATTACGTGGCAACCCCAACATCAAGCACCTCAGCAACCAAACGACAAATTTTGTCGGCAGTGGCATCCCTGTATGATCCTGCTGGTTGGCTCGCTCCTATCGTTATTCTCGCCAAAACGCTCATCCAACAACTATGGTTGGATCGCACTGATTGGGATGAATGTGTGAAACCCCTCTCCTTAATAAAATGGAATTCATTTCTCAGCAATTTCAAATATATCGAAAATATAAGGATTCCACGATGGGTTAACTTCACCCCTCTAGAAGCAACTCAACTTCACGGTTTTTGTGATGCTTCTGAAAAAGCATACTGTGCCACACTGTACATTCGAAGTGCTGACTCGAATAGTAAAATTTCAACAGCGCTACTCGTGGCTAAAACGAAAGTCGCTCCTCTGCAGACTATTAGTATCCCGCGACTGGAACTTTGTGCAGCGGTCCTGCTGTCCAAATTAGTCGTGCACGTGTTAGCTCGTATAAAACCGTTCTCTCACACGGTTTTCTTGTGGTCAGACTCCTCGATTGTCCTCTCCTGGTTACAAAAACCACCCTACAACTGGAAAACGTTTGTCGCTAATCGTATTACGCAAATAACAAATAATGTTGGAAACACTCCTTGGAGACATGTGCGCACAGAAGACAATCCAGCCGATCTAGGAACCCGAGGTTGCACTCCCCAAGAACTTAAGGATAGTTCACTGTGGTGGAATGGACCCAACTGGCTGTCAATGACCCCGTCTGAATGGCCTAACAATCCACTGTCACCAGTTACAGTGCCCGAAACGCGAAAGGTAGAAGCTCTACTCGTTCTCTCCCCTGAGGACGATTTGTTACATCGCTTTTCATGCTTCTCGAAAGCGCTTCGTGCCGTAGCATACATGCTTCGGTTCTCAACGAACGCTAGATCTTCCCGTGGGTCTTTCATTTCAAACGCGGGAGAGTTATCGCATATTGAAATATGCAATGCAAAGCGCAGACTTATTCAGGTTTCTCAAGAAATGTATTACTCTCGTGAAATACAAGCTCTTAAAAACAAAGAACCTATCTCTAAGAAAAGCAGCATCTTAACTCTAAATCCACTCTTAGATAAAGATGGATTGTTACGGTGTAACGGACGTTTAGCCAACTCGAATCTTGACTATAGCTCAAGATACCCCATAATTATTCATCCAAATAGTCGTTTCGCTTTTCTCTTGATTGAATTCACCCATAAAATTCTGCTTCACTCAGAACATCAGTTGATGCTGCGAACAATACGTCAAGAATTTTATGTACCCACTCTAAAAAACAAAATAAAAAGTTGTATATCCAAGTGCAAGACTTGTACCCTTTTTAAACAACGAACACGCTCTCAAATAATGGCTGCTCTACCCCCAGAGCGAGTCACATTTTCCCCACCATTCACGGTTACCGGAATAGACTTTGCCGGCCCATTTGACATAAGGTCATCCTTACTCCGAAAAGGACCCATCAGCAAATGCTACGTTTGTGTATACGTATGCTTTGCGACTAAAGCAATTCATCTAGAATTGGTTAGCAGCCTCTCCTCAGACGCATTTCTAGCCTCATTTGCGCGGTTTGTAAGCCGCCGGGGGCTCCCAAAGAAGATTATGTCGGATAACGGGCGTAATTTTGTCGGCGCAAGCAAAACACTCTTGGCTGAATACAACCAATTTATACAGACCACTTCTGCTGAAGCATCTCGCAAATACAGCACACATGGGTTGGAATGGTCTTTTATTCCCCCATCAGCTCCTCATATGGGTGGACTCTGGGAAGCTGCTGTGAAAAGCTTCAAAGTCCATTTGAAGAAAGTAGCAAGCCCTCGCGTCTTTTCGTATGAAGAATTTAGTACGTTACTAGCTCGGATAGAAGCAATACTAAATTCGCGACCGCTATCCCCAATGAGCGAAAATCCATCAGATTTACTGCCATTGACCCCAAGTCATTTCTTGAGGGGACTCCCTATGTTAGCAATCCCCGAACCAGACAAAGAAGACATCTCGCTGATCAATCGCTGGGAAAAGGTGAAAGCGCTACATCATCAATTCGCACAAAGATGGAAATTGGAGTATCTCCACGAGCTTCACAAGCGTTATAAGTGGAAACATCCCCGACGGAATATAGAAGTCAACGATTTAGTTGTCATTAAGGATGAACAACTACCCCCGACGGAGTGGAGACTAGGTCGAGTCGTCAAAACCACACCAGGACCAGATGGAAAAATTCGTGTCGCTGATCTTCGAACTCAGAATGGAATCATAACTCGACCCATCGTTAAGCTCTGTGTGCTTCCCACTCAATAAACATCAAAATTCCACAAACACAAATATACTCCTACACTCATGTCTATTTCTCATTTACTCAAAAAAAAATTCTCAAATTGTTCCAAACACTCACTAATCTCATCTCTGGTGTTTTTTTTACTTTTAATCCTTTTTCTTTAACAGTGATTGGAATAAATGCAGGGTCTGCCAAGATCGACACTCTTTACGGGTTTGCAGGAAGTTTTTGAAGATGTCGACTTTATCTAGACGTCAAACAGTACGACGGCTTGGATACTGTCAGAACTGTCTTGCTACTTCGCACTTATTTGGCCAGTGCAAATCAAAGATGGTGTGCAAATATTGTGGTGACATGCACCATAGTCTACTTCACTTTAAGGAAGCCACATCCAAGAGGAGAATACAGGATCGCCTTGGGACTGTATCAACGGCAACGAACCGACGTGATGAACGTCAAGCTCGCCCTCGTACTCGTCAACCTCGCCCTCCTACTCGTCAACCTCGTCGATCATCATCATCAACACGTAGTGCAAGGACTAATCCAGCAGAGCAGCTAACGATTGCCATTCGTGCGCTTAGTACCTTGCGCACCCAACTTCAAGTTGCACAAGTGCAAGGCCGGCGCGATGTTGACGCGTGAGCATCAACTAATATTTAAAAATTCGATTTATGTAACGGCACAGACCGATAAACTTTGTAATAAAATACCAATGTATTTCTTTGCTAACTGTAATCGATAATTACTAGTTTAATTAACTCGTTATTTTTTAAGTAAAAAATTTCTTATAAAAGACGGCCAACATGTTTGGGTCGCTCTCTTTCTTTTGACTTCTTCATTGGCTTCGGTTTGTGTTGGCATCGCGAATTTTTGATATTTAATTTATCTTCATTTTTTTTGTGAAAAAATATTGGTGCATTCATTGAAATTTAACGTGTTTTTTTTCATTTCATTAAATTGTTGTTAACTTCAATTATATATGGATGACATAATTGTGTACGCAAAAACAGTTGACGAAAATATTCACAAGTTAAAACAAGTATTTGAAAGAGGCTGCGAAATATAACCTTAAAATGAATTGGAAGAAATGTTGCTTTTTACAAAATAAAATACATTTCTTGGGTCATACAGTTGAAGACGGCAAGATCTGGCCAGGACAAGAGAAGACACAAGTTGTTAAACATTTTACTATACCCAAGAGCATTAAAGCTGTGCAGTCATTTTTGGGATTGACTGGATTTTTCGAAAATTTATTAAGGGATATGCTCAGATCGGAAGACCGTTAACAAATCTTTTAAAAAAGGATGTACCGTTTAAGATGGAGGCGTTGGAATTGAATGCTGTTAATAAGTTGAAGGATGAACTTAGCCGTGAACCGGTTTTGAGAATTTACTGTAGAGAGGCGTATACTGAGTTGCATACAGATGCTTCAAAAGATGGTTTTGGTGCTGCGTTGTTACAAAGATTTGATGGAAACCTACATCCGATATTTTATTGGAGTAAAAAGACTTCACCCAGTGATGCTGCAAGACACAGTTATATTTTGGAAGTACAGGCTGCTTATTTGGCGCTAAAAAAGTTCCGTCACTACCTGCTAGGTATAAACTTTACGTTGATAACCGATTGTGCTGCATTTAAACAGACGGTGAACAAAAAAGACGTCCCACGTGAAGTGGCACAGTGGATTTTATATTTGCAAGACTATGATTTTAAGGTGGAACACCGAGCTGGAGATAAGATGAAGCATGTGGATTGTCTAAGTCGTTATCCTGTTATCTACGTTGCATCTTCAGAAATATCTGCACGTATGCGATGTGCCCAACAGAAAGATCCGTATATTGTCGCTATATCCGAGATTTTGAAAAATAAGCCTTACGATGGGTTTAAGATTAAAGGAAAGATTCTTTATAAAAGCGTTGATGGTAATGACTTGTTGGTTGTACCTAAATCGATGGAGCATGAAATAATAGTTGAGTGTCATAATGTTGGTCATTATGCTGTACAAAAAACAATGCAGGCCGTAGGACAACAATTTTGGATGCCACATTTGGAAAATAAAGTAACTCAAGTTGTCAGTAATTGCGTTAGATGCATTATCCATAGCAAAAAAGTTGGGAAGCAAGAAGGTGAGTTGCACTGTATCGAAAAGGGTGACAAACCTTTGTGCACACTACATGTAGATCACCTAGGTCCGATGGATATCACTTCAAAGCGTTATAAGTACATATTCGCAATAGTTGATGGCTTCTCCAAGTACGTTCGGCTTTTTACTACAAAAACAACGGGGAGCGAAGAAGTTTTGAAAAAGTTTGAAGAGTGGATTAAAGTTTTTGGTAACCCTACACGTATAATTAGCGACCGTGGAGCTGCATTTACGTCGGGAGCATTTAAAGAATTTGTTGGAAAAAACGATGTCGAACACATATTAAGTACAACAGGTGTTGCAAGAGGCAATGGACAAATCGAACGCGTAAACAGAACGATTTTATCAATAATATCGAAACTATCTGCAGAAGTACAAAGAGCAGTTAACTGTCACACACATTCCTCAACAGGAAAGTCACCATTTGAATTAATGTTTGGAGTTAAAATGTAGAACAAAACCAGCGATAAGTTACTTAATCTTCTTCATCGGGAGGCCATAGAAGAATTTGAAGCTGATCGAGAGAAAATACGACAAGAAGCGAAACAACAAATTCAACGCGCCCAAACAGCTTATAAAGTAAACTTTGATAAAAAACGAAAACCAGAATATGGTTATAAAGAGGGTGATTTAGTTGCAATTAAGCGCACTCAATTTGTTTCCGGTAAAAAACTAGCAAGTTCGTTTTTGGGACCTTACGAAATAACAAAGATAAAGCGTAATGGCAGATATGACGTTAGAAAACCAGCGCAAGTAGAAGGCCCAAATATTACGTCGACAAGTTGCGACAATATGAAGCTGTGGAAATATGTGAACGAGAATGAAGACCTGTTATCATCTGGGACAGATGACATGGATCAGGACGGCCGAATGTAACAAGTAATACACCGAGTGGCGAGTGGTTGCGGTGCCCATGTGGTCATCGCCAGCAGAGAAAAGATCGTAGTTAGTGGCAAAGTTGCAGTCGTGTCGAGAAGTCGAAAAAAAGAGAATGTCGTCAAGTAGAAAAGTCGTTGAAGTTGTCAATTTATTTTATCTCATCATTATATTTAGATTACATTAAACATTAAAAATATTATTACAAAAGAATAAATAATAATTCATTCTTACATATATACACAGGTCACAAAATATTTATTGTTATGTAAATGCACACCTTTTTAATTGAAAAAATCAAAATAAAACAATAAAAATGATATTTTTAAAATTTTCCAGCACTATTTGCACACGTCCAACAGCTGTTTAAATAAATGTTGTGATCAAAAGTTCACCGCTTATAATTTAAAGTGCAATTATCAATTTGGTTGTTATCGATTTGCTAAATAATCTTTAAGCTATCGACTGACAAACTAATTTTTGAAATTTGTTTAAAGTAAAAAATTCAATTTCGGTCCGCCAGATTGCTTAAATCGACCACTGTGCGTCTGTCTGTTGCAATGCGATTTTCTCGGAAAGTTTTAAAGATATTGACCTGAAATTTTTAACTTAAGCTTTTTTTTGATCCTTGTCAGTTTTTATGTCAGAACCAAGGTGCCACGCCTCTTTTAATATATAGCCCCCATACAAACTTCCTACTGTTTTCGATCTTTTGTATGAAAATAGTTATTATATATGAATGTATTGTTATGAACATGAGTTTCGCCCCACTGCATCACCCTGCATGAACGCATGACTGCTGGTTGCGGTATGAAATGAAGGAATGATCATGCACAGGTGATTGTTAGAAAAAGAAACTAATAAGAAGAAGAGATAGAAAAGTTGACAATGCACTTTTTGAAGACAACTGCAGCAGAACGATATTGACTACGAGTAAGAAAACACATGTAATGAATTGAGCAGAAGTGATTAAATTAAACAGTAGAATTTTGTAACAAAGAGAAGAGAAATAAATGGTGCATAGTGAAGAGGAAAGTCTTTTGTTCTCTAAGCAAAAATTAATAAAGCTCCCTCTCAGCCGCGCTATAAAGGCAAGAATCGTAACAGTATTTAATACAAATTAGATAAAAACACTTCTAATCGCGTCCAAAATCAAAAGCAAGGTGCCACACCCATCTTCAGGGGATAGCCCCCATACAAACCCAACGCAAATTTTTGAGTTTTTGTATGAAAATAGTTCTTATTTATAAACATATTCATTCCAATCTTGGTAAAATTACTTCTACTGTCATCCTATGAATATGCTACCGATATGACAAGGATCGGGCCATTATATCATACATCCCCATACAAACTCACCTTCCACTTTTTTATATTGTCAACAAAATGATTAAAGTTTCGTGTGTCGGGTATTTAAGCTTCGGTGCTACCAAGGTTAACGTTTTTCTTTGTGTTTTTTCATTTTTAATAAAACTATTACCAGACGTCTGCAGTGTTAGTGTACATTTGTAAGTTTTCAAATCGATGTAAACAAAAAAATTATTTAACAATAAAAATACAACTTTATTCAGTAATTCTATGTATTTTTTCTTTTATTGACAACAATTAAGTATTTGACTAGCAATCCCATTAGAGCTTTGGTTTTTTATTTTGTGATACTTCTTCAAATAGTTGCAAAATCAAACGAAGTGAATATAACAGTCGCGGAATGTCCTGTGTTGGAGCTAAAATAATATTCCTGTTCGGGTTTCTACTGGTTCCAGTGATTGCCAATAATGTTGCCCAAGTCTTGATTAAACTTTTGTCCGATAGAAGCGATCTCAACTATGTCATTGTTAATAATTTAAAAGATAATCTAGCTAATGATCATTTAAGCAAAATAATGCAAACTCTACGAAATGAGGCGCCATATACTGCAATGCAATATTATGCAAAGTGCCAACGGTTTATTGGTGGTAAAGTAGATTTGAAAATTCTCTTCATAGAAGAAGCGAATGATGTATATTTCATGTAAGTTTTTTAATTTCTAAAGACTCGAGCAGTACCCAATAATTGATATTCTAGCGAAGAACTACCTTTAAATGGTGAATTGCCGCATCCACAGCTAGAGAGACGCCATCTTATTGTGTGGCTACGACGAATAGACGACTCGGCTAGTTCTGTGCGTGTACAACTGCAGCAAATATTCGCACATTATCTGCATACACACTATCAAATCGATGTAACTGTGCTGCTACAACGTTTGGATGCAGATGAATCCACGCTTCGTTGTATACATTCTTTCCTTATAAACGCAATTCCTGCTCAAACACACAGCCTGTGAGTATACCATTGGATCTAGTTTTACGCAATCCAGAACAATTATTTCCTGAGAAATTGGAACGACTTCACGGCTGTTCCCTTAGCGTGGTTGTACAAACTTTTCCACCATTCTCGATCGTCGATTGGAACACAAAGACACTTAAAGGCGGCTATGATGTTGCACTGATAAAGCTTCTGGCAAATCGTTTACAATTTAATTTAGATCTTCGTCGAAATGAGCCGCCAGAGAAAGTGTATGGCGATGTATACCCCAATGGCAGCACGACTGGCTTTTTTACAATTGTATTTAAATTAATACTTTTTTAATGTTATTTCATTTAATTCTTATTTTCGTTTGCAGCTTAACGAGCGCCGCGCCAATTTCAGTGTCGGACTATATTTCTCCTCAACTCGTTGGCATTACTTTGTCGCCACACATAGTTACTCCACAAACAATCTTATTTTGGTCACGCGCAGTGGTCGACATTACACACCTGGGGAATTATTATTGTTGCCGTTTGACATGTCAACTTGGTTACTAATTCTTTTTTTCAGAACGATTCGCCTTATTTTGCATTATAATGTATTGCGCAATCCAAAGATGTGGTCAATTCGGCGTCTCTATTTGGTGTTTTGGTTGCTGGCATGCATTGTGCTGCGTGGCGCTTACGAAGGACTTGTTTTTCGTTTTCTTCATAAGCACCCACATCGTCCAATGCCAGCCACTTTAGCGCAACTGCAAGATCAGGGTTTTGATTTGATCAGTAATTCTGGTGATCAAGTCGATCTATCTTTATTAGAAGACAATTTATATGATAAGATTTTAACAAGAAATTCATTTAAAGTTTCACTAGACATGATTACAACTCGTTATAAATACGAGAAAGTTGTAGCGTTGTTTGCTTGTCCAACCGTTTTTTACTATTTCAATTATAATCGTGAAGAAACTTCAAGTGTAAATTTTTTAACTGAAAATTATAAATTTATACCGATCTGCATTTATTTGCCACCATTTTCGTATTTTGTAAACGCCTTTAATCCCCACTTGCTTCGTTTTGCTGAAGTGGGTTTACTCATAAAACCCAGCAACACGTTTTTCGACGGAGTAGAATTGTCTTGTGGATTATCCGTACAAAGATTACAAAAATGGTCCGAGCTCTATCAAAAAATAGAACCAATATCTTTTGATTTTATTAAGTGGATTCTCCTTTCTTTATCGGCATTCTATTTTATAGCAACTGTTATACTTTTTATCGAAATGTTTGTGGGCCGCAGTGAGTGAGTATATTAAAATAAACAAGAAAAAACGTTAACTTCGGTAGAACCGAAGCTTAAATACCCGTCACACGAATCTTTAAAGAGTTTATTGGTAGTCATAAGTGGTCACATATGTAGCATATCGCTTTGGTTGTATAATTAAATAAACCAAATATTAGAGCAGATGAAGGTGATTTATCGCAACATAGCACATATCTTGCTTTCCGGCTTCTATCTCGTCGGCAAGTGGTAGTGGGTTCACGTGCTAAGGGAAAGGGTAAAGAAAGAGGAAAAGAGGGGGAAAAAATTATAAATTGTGGTGACATTAAACCAACAATGTTACGTGCTTAGATGTCCAACACATACGTTTGCCCACCATACCATGATCACTAATTCCAAAGAAGGCATATAATTTATAGTGATCCCAAAAAAAAGATATTTACTTAACCCGCCTTGAAAAATGAACTGTCTGAAATCAAGACTTTAAACATGTCTAGCACATAGCTAGAGAAATAGACAAAATGATTAAGATAAGATATAAAATTTTAACTTTAATTAAATCCATTTTTTTTTTCTCAAATTTCATTCTTTCACAATTCACTTAATATTTAATGGATATAATAAAATTAAAAACAAACTCATTTAATTCCTTTAAGATTTACATTAATTAATTAACATAACTAATAAAAACTAATACACTTTAAATACATATAAAGAAATGTATGTGCAAGATAATTTAAGAAAGTCACTGAAATATTGAATAATAATTTGTATATAAAATGTATGCATATATGTAGGATTTTTGTTTATTTATTATTGGCTTATTTAATTTAAAGTTTAAGTTTACAGATTCTGAACAAGTTGTAACATTAAAATGAATGAAAGAGTCGAATTAACAAAAGTACAATATCAACAATAATTTTAATTATTAAAGTAAACGTCGTTTAATCTTTACTAAATATACTTCGCACACCGTCTATGTACGTCGTACCAAAACTTCGTTGCATCTGTCTTCGACTAAGACTGCGCTTCAACTGTCGTCTTCAACTGCTACGCTTCAACTGCTGCTGACGATCGCACTTCTGCTTTCGTCCTCTCGTTCTTCTTAACGTTGTTGTTCTCGTTGTTGCTTTTGTCGTGGTGGTTCTTTTCGTCGTCGTACTCATCACTATAAACCGAATTCAAATTTAATATACGAACGAAGAATTTAATTTTTTTAATAATTTTATTTTTTTATTTAAATGCAAAGAGATTTTTAAATACACCCAGTTAACCGCATGTAGGGTATCAATTGTTATTTTTCAACTTTATATGTCGATAATTTTCTTTTGTGTAAAGGTATTTCAAAATCGCGATGGTATATTATTTAGTAGTAATGGTTGCGTATACCCGATTAATTGCATCGTAGGGTGTTGAAATTAAATATTTCACTAACATTTAATTTTATGCGAAAAAATGCTTTTTTAACATAATTTAATTTTCACGTCACTTTCTTTTTTTATCTTGCACATTCATTTTTGAAAAAAAAAAAAAAAAAAAACGAGGAAAAAACGTTTACTTCGGTGGAACCGAAGCTTATATACCCGTCACACGTATTTTTAAATTGTTAATGTGTTATCATCAATGGCTTTCATAGAACTTCGAGATGGGAGAGGACGGGGTCAACGATCTGATACAACTCACGTTGTGTAGGGCCTATGCCAAAAAATGGGCGTGGCACATTGGATTTGATATTGGATGATATTAAAAGTTTTTACCCAACTAGGAGTCAATACATTACTAAAAAATAACCATTTTCATGCAATAATTCGAAAATGGGCGGTAAGTTTGTATGGGAACTTAAGCTAAAAATGGGCGTGGCACCTTGCCAGATCTGGGGAATACGGTGGCTGCGGCATCATTAGTGTGTTGTTTTTGGCCAAAAAGTCGCGCACAAGCAACGATGTGTGAGCAGGGGCGATATCGTGGTGCAAAAGCCAATTTTTGTTCTTCCTCAAATCCGGACGTCTCTGGCGGATTGCTTCGCGCAAATTGCGCATGACAACCCATCACCCTGTCTGAAACCTCTCTTGGTGTCAAAGGGGTCGGAGAGATCTTTACCGACCCTGACAACGCTTTGGGTCTTTTCCAGCGTCATCATACAGAGGCGGACGATTTTTGAGGGGATTTTAAGATCAGTCAAAGCTTTGAAAAACTTTGATCTGATTGGCGTGTCGAAAGCGGCTTTGAAATCGACGAATAGGTGGTGTGTGTCGATTTGCTTCTCTTTGGTTTTTTCCAGGATCTGTCGCAGCGTAAATATGGAGTCGCTGGTTGACTTCTTTGGTCTAAAACCGCACTGATAGTGTATACGTCCTACGTACGGTTTCTGTCTATTGCATATTACGCCCGATAGTATTTTGTATGCGATAGAGAGGAGACTTATTCCGCGATAGTTTGCGCAGACTGCAGGGTCTCCTTTCTTAAAGACTGGGCACAGTCGCTAGTCGTTATAATTTAAATAGTTAAAGATCAATTATATTGGGAATTTTTCTAGTATATAACAAATTTGGATTTACTGTATCTAATTAAAAAAAAATAAAAAAAAAATGAGCGGAAAGCACCACTACAATAGAGAGCTTCGATTTTTTGTTCATAAGCCAGCTCAGTTGACGATGTTTCTCTTTTATTTGGTTTTGTTTTTTTTTCTATGTGTAGCTTCCAAGTCAGTTTATTGACTAAGTGAATTCCTAAGTTATTTATTTTTAAAGGAATGGGCACGAAAACTCTTTTGGTTGTAAAGATAACTTGTGTAGTTTTGTTTTCGTTAATTTTTATGGCCCATTTGTCAAACCATTTTTTTGTGTTATCAAGTATGTTTTGAAGCATATTAGAGGCTGTAGCTAAGTCTTTATGTGAATAAAGAAGAATTGTGTCATCTGCAAAATTTGCTATTATAGAAGAGGGTTCTATTGGGATAGGTATAGTAAGTCTTGTGTAAAAAGGACGTATAAGAGTGGTCCAAGAACGCTACCTTGAGGTGTACTTGCTTTAATTGGCCTTATTGTAGAGTGAGCCTCTTTAACTTTTACATAGAAGTGTCGATCAGATATGTAGCTTCTTAGCATATGGTTAAAATCTGGAGGAAGTAGTTTTTATACCCGTTACACAAAGTGTAAACGGGTATATTCAGTTTGTCCGAAAGTTTGCAACGCATTGAGGGAGATATCGGAGACCCCATAAAGTATATATATTATTGATCAGCTCGATGAGACGAATCGATTAAGCCATGTCCGTCTGTCTGTCTGTCCGTCTGTCTGTTGCGATGAGTGTTACTCGGAAAATTTTGAAGATATTGACCTGAAATTTGAAACTTAAGCTTTTTGTGCTCCTAGTTAGTATGTATGCCAGAACCAAGGTGCCACGCCCATTTTTAGATATAGCCCCCATACAAACTTACCACTTTTTTTCGACTTTTTGTATGAAAATAGTTATTATTTATAAATGCTTTTACTACAATATAGGGTAAAAGTACTTCTAATGGCATCCAATATCAAAAGAATGTTGCCACGCCCATTTTCAGATATAGCCCCCATACAAACTTACCACTTTTTTTCGATTTTTTGTATAAAAATACGTATTATTTATGAACATATTTAATCCAAATGGGGTAAGAACACTTTTTATGTCATCCAATGTCAAATCTAGAAAGCCACGCCCATTTTTATGTATAGCCTCCATACAAACTTAACGCCCATTTTCGAGTTTTTATTTGAAAACATTTACTATTTCTGAGTGAATTCAATTAAATTTGGTAAAATCAATTCCAATGTCCACCTAAGTGAACACTTTCGATATGGTAGGGATCGGGCAAATATAACATAAAGCCTCCATACAAATTTGACCAAATTCATCGTGAAATTTAATCTAAGCACCTGGTGAACATATAAACTATCAAAAGTGTTGTGTAACGGGTATTTCAGCTTCGGTTCCACCGAAGTTAACGATCTTTCCTTGTTTTAATTTATACAATAGACCAATGTGCCAAACCTTTTCGAATGATTTTTCAACATCATAAAATACTCCTATACTATACTTTTATCTTCTAGATCTGTAGGAAAATTGTTAACTATGAATTTGTAATGGTTAAGTGATGTTTCCGAAACTTAAACTGACGGTCAGGTATGATGTAGCTATTATCAAAGATGGGTTGAAGTCTGTTAAGAAATAATTTTTCAAAAACTTTTGATAATATTGGAAGAAAACTTATCGGACGGTAAGACGCTGCACTTGTGTCATCTTTACCAGGTTTTGGAACAGCTATGACCTCTGCTACCTTCCACGTCTTGGGAAAATATTTATGTCTTATTATTGCGTTAAACATATTCCGCAGATAATAAATAGCATTTATAGGAAGTTCTTTAAGCAACTTTCTAGTTATCATGTCATAGCCAGGTGACTTTTTAGCCTTGACATTGTCTATAATATTTTTTAACTTCCTTAGTACTAACATTTCTAATTTTGATATTTTCTGAGTTGCTACAGTTTTCTGAATTATTATAACAGGTTTGTGTGTTATTTGTAAAGGCATTATCATAAAAGTCAGCTAGTAGGGTCGATTTATCGCGTTCTGTTTTAGCCCAAGTACCATCTGGTTTCTTTAATAGTGCGGTAATGGTTGTCGATTTTCTGAGTTTTTTAGTGGCTTTCCATAGGGAAAAGTTTGTGTCTCTGGTTGTGCTTAAATTAGTCAGATAATTTTCTATACTTTTATTTTTATTCTGATTAAGCTTTAATTTTAGATTCCTTATTGCCCGATTAAGTCTCTTTCTATCTTCGGGACATCTAGTAGTTTGCAAGATTTTCCTAAGTCTTCTTTTATTCTCTATTTGGTTTCGAATTGAAGCAGGTGTAAATAATTTTTTAGTATCCCTTTGAATTAAATGCAGAGTAGAGTTAATTGCCGCTTCAGCTACGGTATCATTAAAATAAATTACGGAGCTCTCTATGTCTTTTGGAGATTTTAGTGCAGTGTCCAAACGTAAGTGTATGTTTAGGAGTTCTTTGTACGCTTGCCAATCTGTTTTTGGGTTATAGAGACTGGGCGTCGGCTTGTATGTTGCAAGCGTTTCGATGTAATCGAGTTGAACTGGTGAGTGATCTGAAGATAACTCAAAGCGCGACTTTATCAAAAAGTTATTAATATTTACATTTTTAATAACACAGAAATCAATAAGATGTGGCACTTTGCGCGGGTCTGTTGGCCAATAGGTAGGCTCGCCTGTTGAAATATATTTGGCATTATTGGTATGAATTGTTTCTAGAAGAATTTTACTTTTTTCTTGGTAAGTCTTGAGCCCCAGGCTATGTGTTTTGCATTAAAATCACCAGCAGCAATAAATCTTGGCCCTAAAGATTTAAAGTATGTGTTCTATTGAGCTGATGAGACATTGTGTCGAGGCGGACTGTACAATGCTGAAATTGTTAGGGGGCTCATTTCTATCTTGCACATGAATAATAGTCGCTTGAATATAATCTTGGCTAAAATGTTCAACTTCAAAGTATTTAATTTTATTTTTAATTATAATAGTTGAACCCCCATGCCCTGTGCCGTCTGGGTGATTTGTATTATATAAAGTATAGCCTGTTATCTTCAGAAAATGTTTAGATGTAAAATGTGTTTCTGAAATAAGTGCCAGATCAATATTATTTTCATAAAGGAAGTGCTTTAGTTCTAAAGGGTGGTTAAATTTCAAGGGCCGATGTTGATTTTGAATAAAACACGAATTATTTAGGAAATTATTGGCATTTCTTTTTATTATGATATATTGGTATGACTCAATTATGTATGGAACAAAATATCGGCCAAATGGCCGCCACGGCTTCGGCGGCACACGTCCATCCGATGGTCTAAATTTTCGATGACGCTGAGGCATAATTGAGGTTCAATGTCGTTAATGTGCCGAATTATCTCATCCTTTAGCTCTTGAATTGTTGTTGGCTTATTGGCGTATCATGCCCGTGTGGTGAGCGGGCGGTCAAGAATAGTGGATAATTCCGCGGCAGGGGCAAGGATTCTGGAGGCTCCAGCTACCATTAAAGCATATAAAAAAGGCGATCCCCGAAAACGATACAAGGATCACGACATACGCATGTGCACCTGGAACCTGTGACATCTACTACAGTGGTCATGAGAGGCAACACATAATCGGATGTGGCTTCGTGGTTGGTAGTAAACTACGCAGACTTGTCTCCAGGTTTACAGCTGTAGATGAACGTCTCGCCTCGATACGCATCAGAGCTAAATTTTTCAACATTAGCCTTATATGTGTACACGCCCCGACAAATGTTAAAGATGAGATGGAGAAAGACGAATTCTATCAGCGATTAGAAATCCTCTACGATCGCTGCCCCAAGCATGACATCAAAATTGTCCTCGGTGATTTCAAGGCACAAGTTGGGAGAGAAGAAATCTTTCGCCCTACCATCGGTAAATTTAGCCTACATGACACCACCAACAGTAATTGAGAAAGGCTAATCGATTTTGCTGCGGGCAGAAACATGATCATAAGTAGTACCAGATTCCCACATCTCGAAATCCACAAGGCACCATGGCGCAGTGGCGACCTAAGTTTCCTCACCCAAATAGATCACGTGGTGATAGATGCCAGGCACTCTTCTAGCGTGCCTAATGTACGAGCGTACAGAGGTCTTACCATCGCCTCAGACCACTTCCTTGTTCTAGCCAAGGTACGTACTAGACTCAGCACAGCGCACGCCAAGCGAGCTACCACACAACGAAAGCTAGATGTTGGTAGGTTAAAGTCACAGCAGACTGCCGCTGCCTTCTCAACAAGGGTCTCATATCTACTCCGAGAGAATCCTCCGGCCTCCGACTGTATAAACGATCAGTGGAAGCGTATCTCAAACTCATTAGCCACGGCAGCCAAGGAGGTTATTGGCTTTACTAATCCTCGAAGGCAGACATGGTACGATGAGGAATGTCGCGTCGCTACTGCAGAGAAGAATATGGCACGACAAAGAACTCTGCAGGCGGGAGCAGCACGAGCTGTTGTTGAGCGATATAGAGAGAAACGGAGAGAGGAAAAACGCCTGATCAGACTGAAGAAACGAGAACTGGAAAGGCGGGAAGTGGAGGAGATTGAGATGATGGGTAGCAGAAACGAGGCCCGTGGTTCTTATCAAAAAATCAAACGTATGACCGATGGTCATAAGCAAGGAGCTTTGTTCTGCAAGGATGAACAAGGAAACATGGTAACAGATGTCCAGGAATCACTGAGGCTATGGAAGTCCCACTTCTCTACCCTACTTGGTGGCGATGACGGGAACAATACCGCTGGTGGAGATGATGAAAATCTGGGCCCTCCGGCCGATGATGGGATTCCTGTGGAGCCACCAAACTATAACGAGGTCTCAGAAGTCATAGAAAGGCTTAAAAATAACAAAGCGGCAGGCGCAGACGAATTACCCGCAGAGTTATTTAAGACAGGCGGCAACGAGTTGATTGGATGTATGCATCAACTCTTGTGCAAAATATGGTCTGGTGAGCGTATGCCTGATGACTGGAACCTAAGTGTGCTGTGTCCAGTCTTAAGGAAAGGAAACCCTGCAGTCTGCTCAAACTATCGCGGAATAAGTCTCCTCTCTATCGCATACAAAATACTATCGGGCGTAATATGCAATAGACTGAAACCGTACGTAGGACGTATAGTTGGACAGTACCAGTGCGGTTTTAGACCAAAGAAGTCAACCAGCGACTCCATATTGACGCTGCGACAGATCCTGGAAAAAACCAAAGAGAAGCAAATCGACACACACCACCTTTTCGTCGATTTCAAAGCCGCTTTCGACACGCCAATCAGATCAAAGTTTTTCAAAGCTTTGACTGATCTTAAAATCCCCTCAAAAATCGTCCGCCTCTGTATGATGACGCTGGAAAAGACCCAAAGCGTTGTCAGGGTCGGAAAAAGATCTCACCGACCCCTTTGACACCAGAGAGGCTTCAGACAGGGTGATGCGTTGTCATGCGACTTTTTTAACCTCCTATTGGAGTACATCCTGATGCAGTGCCCAAACGTCGCCCGGACGGGCAATATTTTCTATATAGAAACTATGCTGCTCGCATATGCCGACGACATAGATATTATCGGCAAAAATGCTCGAGCGTTCACCGGCGCATTCTCAGACATCGAAAAACAATGTCGTCCTATGGGACTGACGGTCAACGAGAACAAGACGAAGTACTTGGTATCCACTCGCAGGCAATCTGCACGTCGCAGACGGTCTTTGAGTACAGAGAACTTCAGCTTTGAGGCTGTAGAAAACTTCATCTATTTGGGCTCAGATGTAAACAACAACAACATCATCAGTCAGGAGATTAAACGAAGAATCACTCTTGCTAACCGTAGCTATTTTGGTCTCGGTAAGCAGATGCGAAGTAGAGTGCTGTCATGAAAAACAAAAGTTAAACTCTACAAGACGCTGATAATGCCGGTCCTAATGTATGGCTCTGAAGCATGGGTCATGACGGAATCGGATACGTCGGCGTTGGGCGTATTTGAGAGGAAGATACTTTGGAGAATCTTTTGGTCCAGTTAGAGTGGAAAATGACATCCGTATGCGCACGAACGATGATGCTGTACGATTGCTATATGATGACATCGACATAGTCAGGAACATCCAACACAAAAGGCTGTCCCTGGCTGTGTCACCTGTGTCGGATGGACACAGAAGCTCCAGCAAGAAAAGTTTGGAAGCAAAACGTGAATCAAATCGGAGGGGCGCGGCAGAGAGGACGTCCGCCGCTGCGTTGGGAGGACCAGGACCTAGATGACATCCGCAAGATGGTATGAAGAGGCACTGGATTACAACCGCTGATGCCAAATCTTATGTGATGACAAGGCCGACAATCGGCCGTAGTGCGTACACCTTTTCTTTCAAATAGCCCCATAGAAAGAAGTCCAACGGTGTCAAATCACATGATTTTGGCGGCCAGTTGACATCGCCGCGAGGTGAGATTATTCGGCCATCAAATTTTTTCACGCAAAAGAGCCATTGTTTCGTTAGCTGTGTGGCAAGTGGCACCGTCCTGTTGAAACCACATATCGTCCACATCCATATCTTCCAATTCAGGCCACAAAAAGTTTGTTATCATCTCACGATAGCGAACACCATCCACAGTAATTGCCTGGCCAGCCTCATTTTCGAAGAGGTACGTCCTATGATGCCACCAGCCCATAAACCGCACCAAACAGTCACTCTTTGTGGATGCATTGGTTTTTCGACAATCACTCTTGGATTCTCATTTGCCCAAATGCGGCAATTCTGCTTATTGACGAATCCACTGTTAGACCATTTAATGTTTGGCAAATTAAAATCACCCATGACAATAATCTGGTCTTTATCATTCAGAAGAGAAGCTATATATGAAAGCGCATTTGCATGTTGAATATAAATATTCAATTCCGAAGAAGGAGGGATATAAGAGCACGTAATAAAGGCATTAAAATTACGAAAACTAATTTTGACACTTATAAATTCAATAGACTTATCTAAAATACTGACTTCTTCAACCATTAGGGATGACTTAGTGGATATCAAAACACCACCACCAGAACGCAGTGTGCGATCCTTTCTGAAAGTGACGAAATTGTTGCAGGTTAGTTCAGAATTAAGAATAGTAGGTTGAAGCCAAGTTTCAGTGAGAACAATGACATCAGCACAAATTGAAAAACTATTAAGATACAAATCTCTAAGCTTAGTTCTTAAACCTCTCACATTTTGATAATGAATGAGGAAAGAAAGCGAACTCAGTTTTTGCACCAGAAGAACTAACTGGCAATTCGACAGCATTAAGCTCACTTGTACGTCTATTTTTATAAACATTTTCGTGTACCAGAATGCCATCAGGCCAAAAACTTGGTGAAATAACAGTATCAAAGAAAGACACTGGAACAATTACTTTAAAAAGAAGAGATAGACCTAGAATAGTTAAAGTTAAACTTAGATATTGAAATATTGGAAGACTCCAGTTTAGAGTTAATATAATTCAAAAATGTCATTCTCAGTGGTAGCTGCAGTTAATCGAGAAATAACAAGAAAAAACGTTAACTTCGGTAGAACCGAAGCTTAAATACCCGTCACACAAATCTTTAAAGAGTTTATGTGTAATCATCAGTGGTCACCCAAGTTTACACACAATATTAGTTTCAAATTTTGAGCTAAAAATACAGATATGTATCACAACATATTTCTCGAATATATCTGGAAATGGGCGGTAAGGTTGTATGCAAGAAACACCTGAAAATGGGCGCGGCGCCATGATATTGGAAGAGTTTCTACCCAATATGGAGTAAATTCATGAATAAATAATAACCATTTTGATACAAAAATTCGAAAGTGGACGGAAAGTTTGTAAGGTGGCTATACCAAAAATGGGCGTGGCACATCTGATTTGACATTGGATGACATTACAAGTGTTTTTAGCCAAATTGGAGTGAATATATGCATAAACAATAACTATTTTCATTCAAAAAAAATGGGAAAAAGCGCACAGTTTTTATGGGGGCTATGCCTAAAAGAGGGCGTGGCATCTTGGTTTTAACACTGGATGACAAAAGAAATGTTTTTACCCTATTGGGAGCGAATACATTCATAAATAATTAGTATTTTTATACAAAAAATCGAAAAAAAAAAAAGGTAAGTTTGTATGGGGGCTATACCTAAAAATGGGCGTGGCACTCTCATTCTCGAACTTAACATAGTCGTTGCCGAGAAAAGCTTAAGTTCCAAATTTCAGATTAATATCTTTATATCTTCAACAAAAAAGATGCCTAGAAACATACAGACAGACGGACAGACAGAGGAACATGGCTACATCGATTCGTCTCGTCGAGCTGATCAAGAATATATATACTTTTATGGGGTCTACGACGTCTCCTTCAATGCGTTACAAACTTTCAGACAAACTGAATATACCCTTCAAACTATGTGTGGCGGGTATAAAAACAGATTTTCGATGAGCAACAACATTAAGGCCAATTGGGTTGGATACAATTGAAACAGAATGAGCATTCCCAGCAACATTTTCAACATTATCAACAACAACGATAGGGGTACAATTGATTGTGTAGAAGGTACAGTGGAAACATTCGAAAAGTCAAAACAGGGTGCAGCAGTTGGAGGGTCGGTATTCGATACCAGCTCCTCAGAGGTTGGTAACAAATTTTTGCCTAGGAGTAAGTATATTCGGAGTGTCAACGATCGAAATCGGACTACCCGGGTCTACTTGGGCCGGAATAGAAAGAGTCGGCTTTGACTTCGGTGAATTCCTCTTCTTTCGTTTGGGCGAGGAATTAAGGCACTTCATATCGTTAAACGTAGTTTTAAGTTGCTGAAACTTTTAAGACATCGCTTTAAAATCACGTTTAAGATTAAAGAACCCGGAACGGGTTTGCCTCATAAAATTGAAAATCTCCGTTTCCGTCGATCTACATTTTATGCAAGTCCACAGCAGGCCTTTTTGTTCCTTGACACCATCAAGAACTCGTGAAGAAATCCTCAGTGGAAATCTTGTTCTCGAATTGACAGCGCAAATCACAAAAAAAAAAAAATAAATAAATAAAATCAAAACAAAACAAAACAAACAAAGGCCCGGCGCAACAACAAATATTATGCTTACCAAAGGGAAAAAAAGAAATTGAAAAAAATTTAAAAAATAGACGCTTAAAGCTTATTAAGTAAAAATATAAATTTTACAAATTATAAAATTATTAATACTTTATATAAAATGTATTAATTAATTGTTTAAACAAAATAAATTTATTATACCCGCCACACATAGTGTGAAGGGTATATTCAGTTTGTCTGAAAGTTTGTAACGCATTGAAGGAGACGTTTTAGATTAGTAGCCTAAGCAAAACCGCACTGCACAGATGTTCAGTGAGAACCGCCCATTTTCGAGTTTTTATTTGAAAACATTTACTATTTCTGAGTGAATTCAATTAAATTTGGTAAAATCAATTCCAATGTCCACCTAAGTGAACACTTTCGATATGGTAAGGATCGGGCAAATATAACATAAAGCCTCCATACAAATTTGACCAAATTCATCGTGAAATTTAATCTAAGCACCTGGTGAACATATAAACTATCAAAAGTGTTGTGTAACGGGTATTTCAGCTTCGGTTCCACCGAAGTTAACGCTTTTTCTTGTTTTGTTTTATTTTAGTTTTGCAGTAAAAGGCAATGTTTTGAATTATGCACTTTAACTTTTAAGTATTTTATTTTTGTAAGTTTATTTACTGATTAGCGAAGCACGGAGCGATTGAAAAACACGTGTGTCGCATATTTGTTTGGATTATAACATTTTATTACTAAACTTTAGTGGTTTCCTGTAAATGCGCTTACTTTGCTGCTTCTACTGCTTGTTTGTTCTCGGTGAAAATGGTGAGTTAGTATTTGGTTACTATGTCGCGTTATGCTGTTGCCGACTGCTTGTCTGCTATTTATCCGTTTTTGTTGAATATGCTGAACAACATAGCATGCAGTGACATTGTTGTTGTCGTATTACATTGTTGTGGTTAAGTGTTTGATCGTTGTTATATGTCAAAGCTGTCGGTTACCGACAGTCTGTTAGGGGAAGAGAGTGAGGTGGCAACTCGCGTCGTTTGATATTAGACGACGAATTCAAATACTCATCCTTTTATTTCTATTCTTTTTTTTTTTGTTATACCCGCGACACATATAGTGAAGGGTATTATCAGTTTGTCGGGAAGTTTTTAACGCATTGAAGGATGCATCGGAAACCCCATACAGCATATATGTATATTATAGATCAGCTCGACGTCTGTCTGTCCGTCCGTCTGTTGCAGTGCGATTTTCTCGGAAAATTTTAAAGATATTCACCTAAAATTTTAAATTTAACTTTTTGTGCTCCGAGGTAGTCTGTAAGTCAAAACCAAGGTGCCACATCCATATTTAGATATGGTCTAGTTCTTATTTATGAATATATTCACTCTAATTTGTGTAAAATAACTCCTACTGTCATCCTATGAATATACAACCGATATGACAAGGATCGGGTCACTATAACATACAGATCCTATACAAACATACCTTCCATTTTTTTTTTTATTTTTTTAAGAAAAGTATTGTTAAATCTTCATTTAAACATAAAAATTTTATATATATGCTTTTAATTTGATGACCATACATGAGCTACTTAAAGTTTTGTGTGGCGGGTATTTGAGCTTCGGTTCTACCGAAGTTAACGTTTTTCCTTATTTAAGAATCATTTTTGCTGCGTCATTATAAAAGACTACGCATGCAGACTCACTTGGTGCCTAAAAATACAATATTGTGACCAGATGCACCTCGCTCCGACAGATCTTGGACATTTCACAAAGAAGACAAACCACATTATCATATAAAAATAGTATCTTCACCGGAAAGTAACGGCGTCACTATTTATACTCGACAGAAGATTTATTGTTATGTAAATACACACCTTTTTAATTGAAAAAATCAAAATAAAACAATAAAAATGATATTTTTTAAAATTTTCCAGCACTATTTGCACACGCCCAACAGCTGTTTAAATAAATGTTGTGATCAAAAGTTCACCGCTTGTAATTGAAAGTGCAATTATCTATTTGGTTGTTATCGATTTGCTAAATAATCTTTAAGCTATCGACTGACAAAACTAATTTTGAAATTTGTTTAAAGTAAAAAATTCAATTTCGGTCCGCCAGATTGCTTAAATCGACCACTGTGCGTCTGTCTGTTGCAATGCGATTTTCTCGGAAAGTTTTAAAGATATTGACCTGAAATTTTTAACTTAAGCTTTTTTGATCCTTGTCAGTTTGTATGTCAGAACCAAGGTGCCACGCCTCTTTTAATATATAGCCCCCATACAAACTTACTACTGTTTTCGATCTTTTGTATGAAAATAGTTATTATTTATGAATGTATTTAATACAAATTAGATAAAAACACTTCTAATCGCGTCCAAAATCAAAAGCAAGGTGCCACACCCATCTTCAGGGATAGCCCCCATACAAACCCAACGCAAATTTTTGAGTTTTTGTATGAAAACAGTTCTTATTTATAAACATATTCATTCCAATCTTGGTAAAATTACTTCAACTGTCAT
The DNA here is from genome assembly GCA_018903435.1 of Leucophenga varia. Classification (NCBI taxonomy): domain Eukaryota; kingdom Metazoa; phylum Arthropoda; class Insecta; order Diptera; family Drosophilidae; genus Leucophenga; species Leucophenga varia. The sequence goes on from JAEIFJ010002834.1 coordinate 68,169, forward strand.
CCTATGAATATACTACCGATATGACAATGACCGGGCCATTATATCATACATCCCCAAAAAAACTTACCTTCCACTTTTTTATATTGTCAAGAAAATGACGTCTGCAGTGTCAGTGTACATTTGTAAGTTTTCAAATCGATGTAAACAAAAAATTATTTAACAATAAAAATACAACTTTATTCAGTAATTCTATGTATTTTTTCTTTTATTGACAACAATTAAGTATTTGACTAGCAATCCCATTTGAGCTTTGGTTTTTATTATTTTGTGATACTTCTTCAAATAGTTCAAAATCAAACGGAGTAACTATAACAGTCGCGGAATGTCCTGTGTTGGAGCTAAAATAATTTTCCTGTTTGGGTTTCTACTGGTCCCAGTGATTTCCAATGATGTTGCCCAAGTCTTGATTAAACTTTTTGTCCGATAAAAGCGATCTCAACTATGTCATTGTAAACAATTTAAAAGATAATCTAGCTAATGATCATTTAAGCAAAATAATGCAAACTCTACGAGATGAGGCGCCATATACTGCAATGCAGTATTATGCAAAGTGCCAACGGTTTATTGGTGGTAAAGTAGATTTGAAAATTCTCTTCATAGAAGAAGCGAATGATGTTCATTTCATGTAAGTTTATTAATTTCTAAAGACTCGAGCAGTACCCAATAATTGATATTCTAGCGAAGAACTACCTTTAAATGGTGAATTGCCGCATCCACAGCTAGAACGACGCCATCTTATTGTGTGGCTACAAAAAATTGACGACGCGGCTAGTTCTGTGCGTGCACAACTGCAGCAAATATTCGCACATTATCTGCAAACACACTATCAAATCGATGTAACTGTGCTGCTACAACGTTTGGATGCAGATGAATCTCACGCTTCGTTGTATACATTCTTTCCTTATAAACGCAATTCCTGCTTAAACACACAGCCTGTGAGTATACCATTGGATCTAGTTTTACGCAATCCAGAAGAATTATTTCCTGAGAAATTGGAACGACTTTACGGCTGTTCTCTTAGCGTGGTTGTACAAACTTATCCACCATTCTCGATCGTCGATTGGAACACAAATACACTTACTGGTGGATACGATGCTGCACTCCTAAAGCTTTTGGCAAATCGTTTACAATTTAATTTAGATCTTCGTCGAAATGAGCCGCCAGAGAAAGTGTTTGGCGAAGTATACCCCAATGGCAGCACGACTGGCTTTTTTACAATTGTATTTAAATTAATACTTTTTTAATGTTATTTCATTTAATTCTTATTTTCGTTTGCAGCTTAACGAGCGCCGCGCCAATTTCAGTCTCGGAGTATATTTCTCCTCAACTCGTTGGCATTACTTTGTCACCACACATAGTTACTTCACAACCAATCTTATTTTGGTCACGCGCAGTGGCCAACATTACACACCTGGGGAATTATTATTGTTGCCGTTTGACATGTCAACTTGGTTACTAATTCTTTTTCAGAACGATTCGCCTTATTTTGCATTATATTGTATTGCGCAATCCAAAGATGTGGTCAATTCGGCGTCTCTATTTGGTGTTTTGGTTGCTGGCATGCATTGTGCTGCGTGGCGCTTACGAAGGACTTGTTTTCGTTTTCTTCATAAGCACCCACATCGTCCAATGCCAGCCACTTTAGCGCAACTGCAAGACCAGGGTTTTGATTTGATCAGTAATTCTGGTGATCAAGTCGATCTATCTTTATTAGAAGAAAATTTGTATGATAAGATTTTAACCAGAAATTCATTTAAAGTTTCACTAGACATGATTACAACTCGTTATAAATACGAGAAAGTTGTAGCGTTGTTTGCTTGTCCAACCGTTTTTTACTATTTCAATTATAATCGTGAAGAAACTTCAAGTGTAAATTTTTTAACTGAAAATTATAAATTTATACCGATCTGCATTTATTTGCCACCATTTTCGTATTTTGTAAACGCCTTTAATCCCCACTTGCTTCGTTTTGCTGAAGTGGGTTTACTCATAAAACCCAGCAACACGTTTTTCGACGGAGTAGAATTGTCTTGTGGATTATCCGTACAAAGATTACAAAAATGGTCCGAGCTCTATCAAAAATAGAGCCAATATCTTTTGATTTTATTAAGTGGATTCTCCTTTCTTTATCGGCGTTCTATTTTATAGCAACTGTTATACTTTTTATCGAAATGTTTGTGGGCCGCAGTGAGTGAGTATATTAAAATAAACAAGAAAAAACGTTAACTTCGGTAGAACCGAAGCTTAAATACCCGTCACACGAATCTTTAAAGAGTTTATTGGTAGTCATAAGTGGTCACATATGTAGCATATCGCTTTGGTTGTATAATTAAATAAACCAAATATTAGAGCAGATGAAGGTGATTTATCGCAACATAGCACATATCTTGCTTTCCGGCTTCTATCTCGTCGGCAAGTGGTAGTGGGTTCACGTGCTAAGGGAAAGGGTAAAGAAAGAGGAAAAGAGGGAAAGAGGGGGAAAAATTATAAATTGTGATGACATTAAACCAACAATGTTACGTGCTTAGATGTCCAACACATACGTTTGCCCACCATACCATGATCACTAATTCCAAAGAAGGCATATAATTTATAGTGATCCCAAAAAAAAAAGATATTTACTTAACCCGCCTTGAAAAATGAACTGTCTGAAATCAAGACTTTAAACATGTCTAGCACATAGCTAGAGAAATAGACAAAATGATAAGATAAGATATAAAATTTTAACTTTAATTAAATCCATTTATTTTTTTCTCAAATTTCATCTTTCACAATTCACTTAATATTTAATGGATATAATAAAATTAAAAACAAACTCATTTAATTCCTTTAAGATTTATATTAATTAATTAACATAACTAATAAAAACTAATACACTTTAAATACATATAAAGAAATGTATGTGCAAGATAATTTAAGAAAGTCACTGAAATATTGAATAATAATTTGTATATAAAAATGTATGCATATATGTAGGATTTTTGTTTATTTATTATTGGCTTATTTAATTTAAAGTTTAAGTTTACAGGTTCTGAACAAGTTGTAACATTAAAATGAATGAAAGAGTCGAATTAACAAAAGTACAATTTCAACAATAATTTTAATTATTAAAGTAAACGTCGTTTAATCTTTACTAAATATACTTCGCACACCGTCTATGTACGTCGTACCAAAACTTCGTTGCATCTGTCTTCGTCTAAGACTGCGCTTCAACTGTCGTCTTCAATTGCTACGCTTCAACTGCTGCTGACGATCGCACTTCTGCTTTCGTCCTCTCGTTCTTCTTAACGTTGTTGTTCTCGTTGTTGCTTTTGTCGTCGTGGTTCTTTTCGTCGTCGTCGTCGTACTCATCACTATAAACCGAATTCAAATTTAATATACGAAGAATTTAATTTTTTTAATAATTATAATTTCTTTTTATTTTTTATTTAAATGCAAAGAGATTTTTAAATACACCTCAGTCATCGACTAACTCTCGAAGTAAACGGTTGATTTTTTTCGCAGTGTTTTCGCGTATTCTTTATCGCATTTTCTTATAATTGAATTAACAGTTACCTTTTCAAGTTTTTTTCTTTTTTCTATTTGTGTTAAAACTTAAATCGATTTATATAGTGTTTTGATATACGTTTGATATTTGCTCAAATATGCCGCCGGGGGTACCCCTGGGGCAAATCGCTTTGCAATTTTAAGCGATTTCCCAAAAAGAAGAAGAGGAAAACAAACATTTTGGAACCTTTCCCAGAATTACCAAATACACCAAAACAAAACCCACGATATGTTGTCATATCAGCAGTAGACAAAAAACCGATCTCACATTACTCATGTTTTGCGGTACATCGCTCTCTCCAAGTCATCAGCAAAAAAATACAATCAATTTCTGAATTACGTGATGGCAGTTTACTCCTCCTGGTTGAGGACAAGTTTAATGCAGAAAAATTTATTTCAGCTAAAGAGCTTGCCGGTATCTGTAAAATAAAAGCCTCTTATCATAATTCACTAAACTTCTGTAAAGGAACCGTTTTTGCACCTTACCTGAACAATATCACTGAAGAGGAAATCGTCGAAGGTTTGAAATCTGAGGGCGTGGTAGGAGTATATAAATTTGTCAAAATGATTGATAACAAAAGTGTTCCTACTGGAGTACTGCAGCTCACTTTTGACCTCTACCATCTACCGCAAAAATTAATATTTCATGGAGGACAGTCAATGTCAGAGAATACATCCCAAATCCAATGAGATGTAAAAACTGCCAATTGCTGGGACATTTGGCTAAGTTTTGCAAAAACCCAACTTTGTGCGAGAATTGTAATTTGGAACCTCATGCACCAACACCCTGCTCACGTACATTCTGCGCAAATTGTAAAGAAAATCATACAGCATCTAGCAAAAACTGCCCTAAGTACATTGAAGCCAAAGATATATTAAAAATTAAAATAAAAGAAAAATGTTCTATGAAGGAAGCAGCTTCAATACTTATGAAACAAAAACAATCAACATCATCAATTACGTCAGCCTACACATATGCCACAATCGCTAAAAAACCAGACTCCTCCCCCTCCAACAAACCAAAAACTATTGAAAAAAACAAACAAAACACAACTTTACCAATTGCACCGAACACCTTTACAACAAATTTACCACTATCTTTGTTCAGTGAAAACAACAAAAACTTATCTATTAACACAAACTTATGCAGTGACCCCGCTGCCCACTCCTCTATGGCCAACAGCAACGAGATGATTATAGATGAGTTTGAAAATAACAGTACAAATTCAACGTGCAGTAGCAGCGACAATTTTGCGAATTGTGACGAAATGAATGACGTGCAAAATAAAAACAACACAAATCAATTCAATAATAAAATATTAGAGGATCAAAGGTCGTTCTCTGGTGGCAACAGCTCTGTCGACGAAGAAGAGTTATAAAAATAAAAAACAAAATCGGCTCCTCTTTTTTAACCCATCTTCAGCTCCCATTCGCAATGACTGGTCTCATCGTCTGCGGAGTGGAATGTGGAATACACAAAAGGGCGAGCTTAAATTACATAAATTATCTACAAAATATAAATGCTAAGTAACTCCTTAAACTAAACTTAATCCTTTAAAAGTAATTTTAGTATATATTTATTTAATTATTTGAACTTAATATGTTTTCTGTAATGCAATGGAATTTGTACGGATATTTGAATAATTATAGTGAGTTACAACTTTTGATTACCGATAAACGTCCGAACATCATATGTTTACAAGAGACTCATATTCCAGCCAATTTTGTCCCCTATATACCATCTTCATATGTGGGTTACTTCCACAATCTGGCTAATAACGTAACACATAAGCAAGGAACTGGAATTTTAATAAAAAAGGACCTACCCCATTCGGTTTTTTACCCTTGCCATAACTTTTGTGTTGTGGCCATTTCAATTAAGTTTCCAACTGAGCTAACAATAATCTCTTTGTATATCCCTCCAAACCAAGATTTCACGTTGAATGACCTTAGAAATATCTTAAATACATGCAAAACACCTGCTCTTTTAATGGGGGATTTAAACTCTTGGAGCTCTTTGTGGGGATCCCCATTTAATAATCGACGAGGAAAAGTTATTGAGGAATTTATTTTAGAGTCAAATCTCTCGGTGCTTAACTATGGGGTTCCAACCCACTTTTCTACGCATGGCACATTCACGCACATAGATATCACATTATGCTCTGCTTCTATTGCGTCTAGATGTAACTGGGTAGTGTCCAAGAATCTTCATGGTAGTGACCATTTCCCGATATTTGTGGAAATCGAAAATGAGAGTTTAAGAGACGAGCCTAATATAATCCAGAGATATCTTACAGACAAAGCCGACTGGCCCCGCTTTCAATCAAATTGCGTTGCCTTTATGACCAAATTTGTACAGAATACAAGCAATACTAATTGTGAGGCAGCCAGAATTGCAAAAATTGTCCGCTCTGCTGCACAGAACTCTATTCCACAAACACCACGACGAGTTCTATTTAAGGCAGTGCCTTGGTGGAGTAGGGAATTAGCTGCTCTGCGCGAGGAAAAACAAACAGCCTGGCGACTCTTTAGACGACACCGTTCACTCACTAATCTCCTATTGTTCAGAAAGGCAAATGCAATTTTTAAACAGAGAATAAAAATCGCTAAACATAACTCTTTGGAAAAGTTCTCAGAGAAGATTGGACCTCTATCTGATATGGGGTTAATCTGGACTAGAGTAAATCGAATGGCTGGTCACTCAAGAAGCCACAGAATAAGATGCATTGAAACGGATTTAGGATTTGTGAGCCAATCAATTGATATCTCTAGGGTTTTTCTCAACAAATGGACCTCATATTCGTCGGACTCAAACTTCGATACTGAATTTTGCTCTGCTAAATCTAACGTCCTTGCAAGACCTTACAACCTGGGCACCAAAATATCATCTGCAGTCAAACTTATAGAAGGCCCAATTACCAGATTCGAGTTTACTGATGTACTGCGTCGCTTTACTGGCTCTACTCCGGGATTTGATAAAATAAATTATAGTATGATCGAGAACATGCCCAGTCAATTAACAGACAGATTAATCTCTCTTTATAATCAAATTCTGGATAACGGCATATACCCTCAAAGCTGGAAAACTGCTATTGTAGTTCCCATATCAAAAACAAACAGGGCTGGTTCTAGTACAGATAGTTTCCGCCCTATCTCTCTCCTGCCTTGCCTCGGCAAGGTATTAGAGAAGATTGTGGCAAATAGATTGTCTTGGTTTGCAAGTAAAAATAGACTTCTATCCAATAATCAAGTAGCTTTTAAAAAACACCACGGCACTTTGGATGCGCTACTAAGATTTGATCACTTTGTCTGTAATACTCTCTCCTCTAAAAATCACGTCTCTGTTCTTTCCCTGGACTTCGAGAAGGCTTTCGATCGGATTGGTCCACACGTTGTCCTACGACAACTAGCCAATTGGAGAGTTGGTCCAAAAATATATGGGTTTGTCAAGAGCTTTCTATCCCACCGCTTTATAAGAGTTAAGGTTAATAACATGTTATCTGAGACTGGTCGTCTTCAAAATGGAGTCCCACAGGGATCACCACTTTCAGTAATCTTATTTAATATTGCATTCAATGAAATCAGTCACCTCCTGCGAAAATATACAGGCTTTGAGCACAGTTTATATGCGGATGATCTCGTTATTTACACGAGACAGAAGAATATTAACATCGTGACTGATACTTTTGTACACATACTGACTGATTTAAGTACATGGTCAATTGACTCAGGGGCGAAATTGTCTGTTTCAAAGTGTAACACATTCCACATTTGCAGGAAAAGGAACTGTTCAGATCTCAATGTATCATTTAATGGAAAATTACTACCAAATAGAACGACTTGCTTTATTTTAGGTGTACTATTTGATAAGGTATATAGATTTAAGCCACATTGTAAATATGTTAGAGATGCTTTATTTAAGAGACTGAATGTAATTAAGTTCCTATCGTCAAAACATTGCCTTGCTCATCCAACTACCTTACTTAACATTACCAAATCCATCATATTATCTAAAATTGACTATGGATTAACAATCTATGGCCACTGTGCTAAGTCAACGCTAAATCAAATTCAAGCTCCCTACCACTCCGCAATCAGAAGAAGCCTAAGAGCTTTTCCCACTACACCTATTAGTAATTTATTGGCAGAAAGCGGATTTCTATCTATTAATGACCGTGTGCTGTATAACACAATGCGCCTGATTCCCAAGGTACTATATGGTCACAATGGGATTTTGCATCAATTAAGTAAAACTGCGATGAAACGTAAACGCAGTCCACGATATACCTCAACCATCTTTAAATGTATACGTCATGCTAATGCACTTGGTTTATTCCCAAAGACTGCCATACTCCAGGCGAGTCAATTTCCACCATGGACTGAAATCAAACAGTGCTTCATATCAAACCTCCTACAACACAGGAAGGATTCCACAAGCCCAGAAATATTTAGAAGTCTTTTTGCAGAAATTGAACATGAGTATCTGAGCCATCACTGGACATTTTTATATACGGATGGAACTAAAACGGAAAGTAACACTGGCTTTTCTGTTGTGCAAGATAATGGTTTCATTATTTCAAGCGGTATTCTTGACCCTTATACTTCAATATTTACTGCTGAGGCTACTGCTCTACTACAGGCGGTCCTATATGCTGATCAAAATCGGGGTAAATTTATTATATGTACAGATAGCTGCTCCGTATTCCAAGCACTAAAAAACACAACAAGTCATAGTGCAACAGTCAATGAAATTCAAAAGATAATTCGCAAGAACTCTCGAACCATAAAAATAGCCTGGGTTCCTAGTCATATCGGTATTGCCGGTAATGAAATGGCGGATGTGGCAGCCAAAACGACAGCAAAATCTCCTCTATTGAAGTTCATAACTCACGAAAAAATTGATATTCACCGTCTTATCCATAAATTTATCACTAACCAATTGCTATCTAAATGGAAGGATTATCGACACTTCTACGCAACTATTAACCCGGAAAGAGATAAAGGGGCATACCCGAAATGTACCCCTGCTTACAAGTTATGGCCATATATACGTCTCCGACTTGGCCACACTAAAATATCCCACGAATATATTCTGAAAAATTCAATAGTGTCTTCATGCAGCCTTTGTGGAGTATCTCCAATAAATATAAACCACATCCTAATGCTCTGTCCTTACCTCAACTCTCACAGAACACATAATTTTAACACCACCCCACCTGATCATCTCCTGAAATCTATAACTGTTAACAATGTAAATAAAATATACAATTTTCTAAAAGATGCTAATCTAATTAATAAAATTTAAGTAATCATTAAGCCGATAGCTTAGCAGCTAGTGCTGACAATATTTGTACAATATTTATATTGTTTAAATATATTAATAATAATAATAATAATAAAATACACCCAGTTAAGCGCACGTAGGGTATCAATTGTTATTTTTCAACTATTTATATGTCGATAATTTTCTTTTGTGTAAAGGTATTTCAAAATCGCGATGGTATATTATTTAGTAGTAATGGTTGCATATACCCGATTAATTGAATCGTAGGGTATTGAAATTAAAAATTTCACTAAAATTTAATTTTATGCGAAAAAAATGCTTATTAACATAATTTAGTTTATTGAAACCGAGTGATATTGTAGTAGGGTATTAATTAACCGCGTAAAGAAAAAATTTAATAAAATAAATATTCAGACTCACTTTACATATGTTTGTCCCACGCCGGAAGATCTTCCAAGAGCGGCTGACTGCAGAGCTGATTGAAATAATAATAAATTTATTGCAGCATGTTGCTGAGCGTACGCAACATTTGAGAATACTTTGTATAAATTCTATATTTTACGATGATTACAACTAGTGTTGCTAACTTGTCCTTTTGCGGACAGATCTGTCCGTTTTTAAATTGCGATTGCCGGAAATTTTTAGATTGCCCAACAACTTCCAAATATTACAAAATATTGATTTATTTTCAATTGAAAATGTTTTACGTGCAAACAAAAAGCCTAGGGCTGTGTGTTTGTTGGAAATAATCGATTGTTGGTGATTGTAAGAAAAAAAATCGATTATTGGTGATTAATCAGGATTAGCACAAAATATTTTTTGATATAAGGTTTTGCGAATATTATATTTCATGATAATCGTTTCAATGTAAAAACTTAAAAAAGGGAAGACCTTTTTTTTATACCCGTCACATATAGTGTGAACGGGTATTATCATTTTGTCCGAAAGTTTGCAACGCATGGAAGGAGACATCGGAGACCCTATAAAGTATATATATTCTTGGTCAGCTCGATGAGACGAATCGATTTAGCCATGTCCGTCTGTCTGTCCGTCTGTCTGTCTGTCCGTCTGTCCGTCTGTCTGTCTGTTGCGATGGCTGTTACTCGAAAAGTTTTAAAGATATTGACCTGAAATTTTAAACTTAAGCTTTTGTGCTCCTAGTTACTTTGTATACCAGAACCAAGGTGCCACGCCCATTTTTAGATATAGCCCCCATACAAACTTACCACTTTTTTTCGACTTTTTGTATGAAAATAGTTATTATTTATAAATGCTTTTACTACAATATAGGGTAAAAACACTTCTAATGGCATCCAATATCAAAAGAATGTTGCCACGCCCATTTTCAGATATAGCCCCCATACAAACTTAACGCTTTTTTCGATTTTTTGTATGAAAATACGTATTATTTATGAATATATTTAATCCAAATAGGGTAAGAACACTTTTTATGTCATCCAATGTTAAATCTAAGGCGCCACGCCCATTTTTATGTATAGCCTCCATACAAACTTACCGCCCATTTTCGAGTTTTTATATCAAAACATTTACTATTTCTGAATGAATTCAATTAAATTTGGTAAAATCAATTCCAATGTCCACCTAAGTGAACACTTTCTAAATGGTAAGGATCGGGCAAATATAACATAAAGCCTCCATACAAATTTGACCAAATTCATCGTGAAATTTAATCTAAGCAACTGGTGAACATATTTATAACTATTTAAAAGTGTTGTGTAACGGGTCATGTTCAAACTTGACCAGGTCGTTTCGCAACAAAGTTTAAGTTTCAAATTTCAGCTAAATATCTGCATTAGTCTCCGAGTAAATCGCGTTGAAATAAAAAGTCAGACAGACGGACATCGACTCGTCTCATCGAAACTTTTACGACGTCTCCATCAATGCATTAAAAACTTTCAGACAAACTGAATATAACCTTCAAACTGTGTGGCTGGTATAAAATTAGTCTTCAGCTGTATTTCTAGATGTGCAAAAAAGCTTTTGATAAAGTCTGGCACTCTGGCATTCTCAACAAAATTAAAAAATTGGCTACCTGCTCCATGTTTCCCTATACTAAAATCATATTTATCAAATCTTGTCTTTTACGCAAAGCAGCTTGAGGAAGAATCTATACTTTTTTTTCAATCATTGCAGGCATACCACAGGAAAGTGCATTGGAAAAGTTTATTGGACAACGACTATGTCAGCTTTCGTGTCTATAAACTCCATTTGCGGAAAGAATTGCTATTCTGAAGAAAAATGGAATAAAAATAAATGTTCTTTCTTGTTTTTTTTTTTTTTTTTTGTTTCTCACTTTTAAAACGTTGTTTTTCGCTTGGTTCGTCAATTTTCGCGGCAATTGCCCTCTGTTAATTTCTAGCTAATTGATTGTTGATTAATCAATTGTTCATTCTTTTTAACTAATCGATCAGTTGATTATACAAAATAATCGATTGCTCCTTGATTAATCGATTAATCACACAGTCCTAAAAAAAGCCAATGATTTCCATATTGGAGTTGTTTTCAAGCCAGGACGTTGATATTGAAAAAATTACAGCACAATACAATGCAATTAATTTTATCCAATGGACAAATCAAGGAAATATCGTCTCGTTTTGGGCTGAAGTAAACGGCTATAAGGATTCAGCAGGAAGCAAACCATTTTCCAATTTGGCTTCATTTGTTATAGCTTGTTGTCGTTACCTTGGTCAAATACCGAAATCAAATATCGAAAGAGTTTTTAGCCAAGTTAATTTGGTAAACCAAATTAAGAAATAGACTTCACATTGAAACATTAAATTCGATTTTGGCAATTAGGTTGGTTTTTACTAGTTACAATAACATGCATATATAAATTATTTAAATATGTTCCTTTCTTTAAGGTACGGATTACGTCGAAAGGGAGCGTGCTGCCATAACTATCAAGTTTTGGAAAGCGTCGTACGCTTTATTGGAACAAATACTGTGTATGCCGATGACAATGATGAAGAACGAACAAGTCTAGATTTCATAAATATGTTTAAAGTTTCTTCAGTGAAATGCTCAACATAAATAAATAATTAAAAAAAAAAAAAAAAAAAAAAAAAAAGAAATACAAATATTATTTGAATTTAACACTTAAAATAATAAAATGATATACAGGGTCCGCCACGTAACTTTTTTTTTTTTTTTAAATGCAATAAAAACAAAACACAAGATCGATCGTAACGTTGGCTGTATGGCACGGTGCGCCGTCTTGCTGGAACCAAATGTTGTCCAAGTCCTCGTCTTCGATTTCCGGGAAGAACCAATCCGTTAACATGGCGCGGTAGCGTTCGCCATTGACCGTAACGGCGGCTCCTGCCGCATTTTCGAAGAAAAATGGGCCAATGATGCCGCAGGCCCAAAATCCGCACCAAACAGTAACTCTCTACTAGTTCAAAAAAAAAATGTTAGATGGCGGACCCTGTATACGAAATGTAAACATTTTTCTGAATTTAAATATTAAGCATTTGATTGTTTTATCATTTCAATTTTATAAATTTACACTGCTAGGTAGGCTGGTGTACTGAGTTTAATGTGTTTTATCAATGTTGAAAATTTATATGAACGTTTGTGCACCCTATAGGTGAAGGTATTAAAACTGTCGATCGACGCCGTAGCCAACAAAGAATGAACTTTTGAGATTATAATGAGCGCATCACAGTTTTGTTTCCAGTATTTTTCGTGAAGAAAAAAAATTAAAAGTTTAGCTTCTTACTAAACGCCAAGTCTGTAAATTTTAGAAATAATCGAGATGAAGGGTGTTTTTTGTATTGTGTGATAGGATTAAATAGATATTACCCATGAGAAAACAAATATCGCTCTGCGCATGCAATTATTAAATTAAATAATTGAATGTTGCTTTGATGTAATGTTAATGAAGGCAGATGCTATTTATTATCTCGGATTGTATTTGATCGCACCGAGTAGTAAATGCAATGCGGCAGCAATTAACTGCCTGGAACAGAATATACATTTATTTTGCAGAGTGAATATTTCTTCAACTGCACTCGATGACGATTGGATTTGAAAAGAATGAGTTTGAATTTTTCCTTTGACAGGAAGTCTTGACTCAGAAAATTTAAAGAGAGAGTTTTACTAAATTGACATATTCGATACTGTCAAGTCTTTATTCAGCAACAAAATACCTGTTATTATTTACAATAAATAATTTTAGCCGTTATAATTTAAATAGTTAAAGATCAATTATATTGGGAATTTTTCTAATATATTACAAATTTGGATTTACTGTATCTTATTAAATAAAAAAAAACAGATGAACGGAAAGCACCACTACAGGTTACACACAATATTGGTTTCAAATTTTAAGCTAAAAATACGGATATAACAATTATTTTCTCAAAAATATCCCAAAATTGAGCGAAAGTTTGTATGAAAGCCACGCCTAAAAATGGGCATGGCACCTTGACATTGAAAGACATAGGAAGTGTTTTTACTCAATTTGGAGTGAAAACATAAATAAATAATTACCATTTTCATACAAAAAATCTAAAAAAACGGTCAATTTGTATGGGGGCTATACATAAGAATGGGCGTGGCACCTTGGTTTCGCCTTTGGATGACATAAGAAGAGTTTTTACCCAATTCGGAGTGAATACATGCATAAATAATATCTATTATTATACAAAAATCTGAACATTTTCGGTAAGTTTGTATGGGGGCTACATCTAAAAATGGGAGTGGCAACTTGGTTTTAACATACAAAGTAGTCGTTGTCGAGAAAAGCTTTAGTTCCGAATTTCGGCGTTATATCTATATACCTTCATCGAAAAAAATTAGTAGAAATAAAAAGACAGACGGACAGACAGACGGACATGGCTAGATCGATTCGTCTCATCGAGCTGATCAAGAATATATATACTTTATGGGGTCTACGACGTCTCCTTTAATACAAACTTTCCGACAAACTGAATATACCCTTCACACTATGTGTTGCGGGTACAAAAATCAAAAAAAAACGGTAAGTTTTTATGGGGGCTATACCTTAAAATGGGCGTGGCACTTTGATTTCAATACTTGAACTGCTTAGGACTGAGAAAAGCTTAAATTCCGAGTTTCTTTAAAACTAAGCGAATGAACCGCATAAATACAGACAGACAGACGGACGGACAGACGGACATGGCTAGATCGACTTGTAAACCACAAGTGTGAACCAATTAAACGAAGAAAGCACAAAGCAAAACACTGATGATCAAGCTGATCTAGTAGTGAGCCAAAATAAGTGGACGGCAGTTAGAAAAAAATTCAAAAATGAAAATAAAACCAGCACGACCGGATGCCATCTCAAGTGAAGCCCACAGGGGACAACACGTATGCGGACATCCTGAAGAGGGTAAAAAGCGATCCAAACCTGAAAGAACTAAGTGCAAATGTCACCAATATGAGGAAAACAGCCAAAGGAGATATGCTCATCCATATGCAAAAGACTTTGGACCCAATCACGCAAAAGCTGCAGGAGTCCATTGCCCAATCAATTGGGAGTCACGCAAAAGTTGATCCACTAACTCATGAGGTGGCAATCGAGGTAAAAGACATCGATGAAGTAACCAGTGCTGAAGAAGTTCATCAGGCAGTAACGCAACTAGATGAATTGCTTAATTCTATTAAACCAGAAGCAATCAAAAGCATTAGAAAAGCATACGGGAATACACAGATCGCCACACTATGCATACCAGCAAATCAAGCCAAGATATTGCTCGATATTGGAAAAATACGCATTGGGTGGGTGATTTGCCGCATACGCGAAAAACTCTCACCGAAACGTTACATTAAGTGAATGAAATTTGGCCACACAGCCAGATTCTGCCAGAGACAAAACGACTTCTCGAGTCATTGCTTCAAATGTGGACAAAAGGGGCATGTTGCTAAAGTCTGCAAGGCCGAACCAAACTGCATTCTCTGTGGCCTAGACAAAAAGAAAACAAGCATGCAACTGGTTGCAGCGCATGTCCGCACTACAAGGCGGCTATGAAAGAGCTGATTAACAGGAGCAGAAAATGAAGATCATTCAACTCAATCTAAACAACTATCCATATTCTATCAGAATGTGTAGCTACGTCCAGAAATTGAATGTCATTGTTAGAAAGACACACACTCTCCTTAGAGCAGGTTTGGAAAACCGAAGCTATAAAAATGATAAGATTCATTCAAAGAATAGGGCTAGAACCTGTAATTTAGCCAGTAAGGGTGTACAATATATCTCTACAGGTAGCAGTACAATTACCCCCTAAAGCAATAATAATAATATTTTTTTCTCATTGCATTCTGTAAGCAACCGGCAGCCCTGCCAAGCCAACCCTACAGTTCAGAAATGGGATCGGAGTCCTATGAACGCTCGTGTTATTTTGACAAGCAAATAAGAAAATAATTGGGATCGGTGTCCTGAGTTATTTTGGCAACGTGAAACGCAGACAATTAGGATCGGTGTCCTATATTGTGTTAAAGCGTAAAAACTAAATCGGTAATGAAGTGTTGAATATTGTGATAGCGAATCAAATATTGCACTTAAAACAAAAGCAACAAGTTAAACGGTTCTTTGCAAAAATCGTAGAGTTTGTATGTATGTGTATATGTGAACATTGATGAATTTCACAAGTTGGTGAATTCATGTCGTCATGTATGTCTAAGTGGTATATGTTGTCTCTGTCTAACACAAGAATACGCATGTCAAACGAAATTTCGTCGCAGAAATAGGCGCCAGCTCAAGAGAAAAACGGTAAAACGCGTCGCCGCGCAATCGATACGAAAAAAAAAAAAAAAAAAACGTAAACAAAAAAAAAAAAAAAAAGAAGGGTATTTAAAAGGAACAGTAACAACGCAGAAAAATGTTGTAGTTCAACGAGTTAAATACAAAGCAATTAAAAAGGGCTTCTTCGCCAGCATAATTTGCCAATATGTATGTGGAACAAAAAGATGAATTAATCAAACGTTTAGAAGAACATGAAGAATTACAAAACGATGTTGAGAGTGAGACAGTGTCTCCGTCACAGCTGCAAAACGAAATGCAACAACTACGTGAAATGGTGACACAACTTTTGCAGTCAAACTCTAACAATCACACGCAGAATGTGGCACAGTCTGCCACAAGCAACGACAACGAATCACACAAGTCAGATTCACGGAGGAATTCAGTCGCAATGAATTCAACACGTCAAGCATCTGTGAAAGAAATCGCAGATACCCTGCCGGAATATAACCCGACAGACGAGCAAGGAATAACGGTAGATCAATTTATCGATCGCGTTGATAAAGTAGTTGATGCCTATCAATGGGATGATAAATTTTTGCTTCTCGCTATTTATACACGTTTAAAAGGAGCCGCGCGTATGTGGTTCGACTCATCGAGTGAGTTATACACAAAATGGGCTGATTTTGCAAACGCCCTTCGTGAAGAATTTGGTTTTGCACCAGACGAAGCAGAAATACACTACACTATGTCGAATGCAAGTCGACGTATAAAAGAAACAATAAAAGAATATTGTTTTCGCATGTCATCACTAGGAAATCGTTTTCGCCTCAGTGAAGCAGCCGTGATACGATACACACGTGCTGGTCTTAAGCACCGCGAACTTCAGTTAAGTATAGCCGCAATAAAGTTTACGTCTATGAAGCAAATGAGAGATACAGTTGAAGACTATTTTGTAAATAGAGGACGACTCAACGAAACAAAATACGAGAGCGCTAATAAACGCGACGAGAATAAAACCAAATCAGATGCCGAATTTAAATCAAGTAATTCGAAGGCGAAGCTGAAGTGCTACAATTGTGGAGAAGTGGGTCATTTTTCGAACAAGTGTCCACAACCACCAAAACAGAATCCCTGTTCTTTATGCAACAAAGTTCATGCAAACGATAAACCTTGCAGAAAAACTGAAATGAATTTACGTCAGCTTGGAGCCATTAATAGAGACGATAGTTTTACGAAGACTATCATGGTTCAATCGAAACAATATAGAGCTTTTATCGACACAGGCAGTCAATGCAGTATTGTACGCAAAAGTATAGCAAAACAAATCAACGCCGAACGAAGCAAGTGTAATTTGCAAATAAGAGGTATTTGTGGAGGGTTACGTATCCTCAAAGAAGCTATCATCGTAGAAATGTCAATAGATAAAGCAATTATCGAAGGAAAAGTGTATGTCGCCGACGACGATCTTGTGCAAGAGCACTTTTTACTTGGACAAGATGTTATATTAAGTAACAATATAACGATGCAGTTTGAAAATGGACGACCAGTGTTCAATAGCAAAAGGACAATGCAGTATACGGTATTAAATGAGAATAAATTGTCCAAACTAATGTCTAATTTCAGCAATGAAGACGATAAACTACAAGTTAAAGAATTACTCGAGAACTATTCGGATGTGTTCTCAACTGGATTAGAGGGTATCGGTAAAACAGATGTTATCGAAGCCAAAATTGAATTAGAAAGTAATGCAGTGATTTCGCAATCGCCGTATCGCATTCCCGAGCCTAAACGAGAGATAGTAAATCGCATGATTGATGAATTGTTGGAGCATGACATCATATCTAAGTCAACGTCTGAGTACGCGAGCCCAGTTGTACTCATAAAGAAGAAGAATGGAGACGATCGTCTATGTGTAGACTATCGACGTCTTAATAAGTTGATCAGAAAAGAAAACTTTCCGGATATTACCAAATATCAGTATCGCCGGATAGTCGCAAGTTTACAGCGTTCATCACGACTGATGGTATATACGAATTTAAGCGCATGCCTTTTGGGTTAAAGAATGCGCCAGCAGTTTTTAATCGACTTATGTCCGAAATACAAAGACGTGTAAAGAAAGGCGACATGATACATTATATGGATGATATACTCATCGGCAGTCATACATTTAAGGAGATGTATGAAAAGCTAAAACGCATTCTTCAAGTACTACGAGACCTCGGTCTAACGCTAAACATCGACAAATGTGAGTTATTTTAGCAAACAATAACTTTTCTTGGGCATCAGTTGCATCTTGATGGTATAAGCCCCGGTGAGGTAAAGACAAATGCCATAGCAAGTTTCCCACGGCCGGAAAACGTCACAGATATTAGGAAATTTTTTAGGACTTAGCGGATATTTCCGGAAGTTTATCGCAGGATATTCTATTATTTCCGCCCCACTACGTATGCTGTTGCGCAAAAATGTTCGCTTCAAATGGGAACAACAGCAAAACGATTCATTTAATGAATTAAAACGAAAATTGGTATCAAAGCCAATTATGGCCAGCTATCGCATTAACGCTGAACACGAACTACACACTGACGCCAGTTCGATTGGTCTTGCCAGTGTTTTGCTACAAAAAGAAAACGATAATTTGCAACCGATTGCGTATTTTAGCAGATCTACTACAGATAATGAGAAAAAGTTTCACAGCTATGAGCTTGAGGCTTTAGCTGTCGTCGAATCTTTAGAGAGATTCAAATATTACGTATATGGTAAAAAGATAAAAGTAGTGACTGATTGCAGTGCATTAAGAACAACAATGGAAAAACGAGATCTAATACCGAGAATCGCCAGGTGGTGGTTGAGAATTCAAGAGTATGATATAGAAATTATACATCGTTCTGGTTCCCGGATGGAACATGTAGACACACTAAGCCGAACTCCATATGAAAATGCACGTGAAATGGAGACAGCCGACTTAAAGATATCAAAAACGATAATCGACAAAGCTGATTGGTTGTTTAGTATACAACTACAAGATGTAAAAATCCAAAAGATTGTAAATGAAATGAAATCCGAAAAGAAATCTGAAAACGACGAGTATGTCATTGAACTCGATAGATTATATCGCAAGCACAACAATGAGTTATTGTGGGTTGTGCCGAAACAACTACGTTATCATATATTACACGAGTGTCATGATAAAGCAGGACACATGAGCGTTGATAAGACTATGCAACGAATTTTAAATCTGTTCTGGTTTCCGCGAATGAGAAACTACGTCAAAAGCTATATAAAATCATGTGTTGGATGTGCATTGAACAAACAACCAGGAGGTCGTCAAGAGGGACAATATCATTACAATGACGTCGAGCCAATGCCATTTGCAACTGTACACATTGATCACTTGGGACCGTTTCCCAAAAGTTCAAAACGCAACGAACATATATTGGTGATTGTAGACGCATTCACCAAATTTACGATAATACGCGCTGTAAAGAGCACAGCAACTAAACACGTTATAGATACGTTATTAGAGATGACAAGTTATGTTGGAATGCCTCGCCGCATTATATCCGATCGTGGTACCGCTTTTACTTCGAAAGATTTTGCTAAGTTTTGTCAAGAAAACAACGTTAAGCGAGTACTAAATGCTGTACGCACGCCACGTGCCAATGGACACGTCGAGCGAACCAATCGAATTATTTTGTCTATGTTACTTCCGACAACAGACAACGAGAAACGTTGGGACGATAAGTTACGCCAGATACAGTGGAGTATTAACACGATGGTTAATAAGACTACGAACTGTACACCTTATCAACTTCTATATGGCTATAAACCGAGAGACATTTTACAAAATCAGTTGATACAAACGTTACAAGACGATAGAATCGAAATGATGACCGAAACTGAGTTACAACAGCTACGCAACGACGCTGCAAAAAGAGTCAACGATGAACGAGCAAAAGCCAAAAAACGCTACGATGCACGACACGCCAAACCAAAAGTCTACGAGAAAGGTGACTTAGTTTTAGCAGAAAACGAACCAGTGAGTACAGGTGTTTCACGCAAGTTGGAGCCCCGCTACAAGGGTCCATTCCTAATTACCGAAATTTTGCCGAATGATCGCTACGTGATTGAAGATCTTCCCAACGCGCAGCGAAAACAACGACGCTACAAATCAGTGTTTGCATCAGATAAGCTTAAACCCTGGTGTCAAATACCTGATGACGATCCGCCAGATACAGACGAATACGACGAGTCTGATGATGATGATCCCCGATTTGCAACATCAAGCGAGGACGCTTTGAAGGTCAGGAAAGCCGACTGTAAGCAACCGGCAGCCCTGCCAAGCCAACCCTACGATTATTCAGCCCTGTTGTAACTAATATGATCACCAGCCCTGCGCATAAGAAGAAGACAGAAAGAACAAGCAAGCAGTTAGTTGGTGCGCGACTGCAGAAGTGAACGGGTAGACAAAGAGCATATACATTTAATTACATATACACATACATTATTATAAACATTAAGTAATAACCACAAATACATATCTTTAAATATTAATTGAAGGTGTTTAATTTGGTGGTCTCTTACAATTCTTACTTACATACATATGTATATGTAAAGAGCAGTTCAATTGTTATTTAAAAAAAAATCTGCGGCAGAACCGAAACTCAAATACCCTTCAAAGCAAACTTTTTGTATTGTTGTTTATATACGATATGATTATATTTCAGAAATTTGTAATATTAATAATTGTATAATATATGTTGTATTTTATATATAATAACTATTTTATGTGTTCAATATATATGTAGGTACTTTAAGTTTGTGAGGGGGCTATACCTAAATATGGGTAAGGTACCTTGGCTTCGACATTGGATAACTTTCGAAGTGTTTTACCCAACTTTAAGTGAAAATATACATAAATAACACCTATTTTCATGCAAAAATTTGAATGGAAATGGACAGCAAGTTTGTATGGGGGCGATACGTGAATCTTTCATTTTCGAGTTGAAATAAACAGACGGACATGGCTAAGTCAACTCGTCTTATAGAGCTTATCAAGAATATTTATACTTTATGGGCTCTACGACGTCTCTTTTAATACGTAACTAACTTTCTGACAAAAGAATAATACCCGTATTACGCTATAAGGGATGGTTATATAAAATCAAATATAATTTAAATAATAATTGCGTTTATTTAATATTATAATTGCCTTAACTATTATCGCGCATTTTTTTATTATGTTTAAATGTAGTGAATCAAAGTTCAACGCAACTATTGCAATAGTCGCGCAATGGCTTTTACTGAAGTTAAAATAATTTTCTTGTTAGCATTTCTACTTATACCAGTGTCTGCCGTTGATGTTGTTCAAGTCTTGATACAACTTATTTGCTCGAAAAATGATCTTAATTATGTAATTGTTAATAATCTTAAAAGTGACCTTGCTCTCGATGAGTACAACAAAATAATGCAAGCAATAAACGATAAGGCACCCTTTACCGCTCTGCAACTATACACGAAACGCAAAAACTTCATTGATGGAAAAGTGAATATCAAAATTCTCTTCATAGAAGAAGCGAATGATGTACTTTTCATGTAAGTTTATCAACTTCTAAAGACTCGAGCAGTACCCAATAATTGATATTCTAGCGAAGAACTACCTTTAAATCAGGAATTGCCGCATCCACAGCTAGAGCGACGCCATCTTATTGTGTGGCTACAACAAATTGACGACGCGGCTAGTTCTGTGCGTGCACAACTGCAGCAAATATTCGCACATTATCTGCATACACACTATCAAATCGATGTAACTGTGCTGCTACAACGTTTGGATGCAGATGAATCTCACGCTTCGTTGTATACATTCTTTCCTTATAAACGCAATTCCTGCTCAAACACACAGCCTGTGAGTATACCATTGGATCTAGTTTTACGCAATCCAGAAGAATTATTTCCTAAGAAATTGGAACGACTTCATGGATGTTTTCTCAAAGTGTTAGTCTTCAATTTTGAACCCTATATGCACGTCGACTGGGAGACGAAGACACTAACTGGTGGATACGATGCTACATTGCTACAGCTTCTAGCAAATCGATTACAATTTAAACTGGATCTGCTGCCTAATGAGCCTTCATACAAATTTGTTGGCCAAGTCTATCCAAATGGTAGCACGACTGGGATCTTCACAATTGTAATTAGCATAATTTATTTAAAAATTTCCTTATACCCGCCAGATAAAGTGTGAACGTGTACAGTTTGTCTAAAACTTTGACCCTATTAAGTACATACTACTGTGGGCAAAAAGTAAGGTAAATTATCAATTTAAACTTCGCAGGCTTAACATTTCGGGCTAGTTCTTTTTTTCTTGAGTTGGCAGGACTGTCAATAACATCTGGGCCAATCTTCATGTCAATGTCATTATCAGTAACATATTTGCGCTTGTGTTTACCAAACGACCAAGAGTGCGTTTTTCGATTTTTACAATGTCTGATTTAATTGAGCAGAGAAGTGTCACCAAATTTTGTTTTCTGAATGGAATAAATGGAATAAAAATGTTGAAGAAAGCTTACGGGGACCGAGCTCTACCAAAATCAACAACATATGATTGGTATAAATTGTTCAAAGAAGATAGAGAACGCGTTGAAGACGAAGAGCGCCCTGGTTGACCATCGACCTCAACGGACGATGCTCACATCCAAGAAGTAAAAGAATTAGTGCTTGCACACCATCGATTAACTATAAGAGACATTGGTGATGAAATTAGCGTATCGAAAGGATCAATTAATACCATTTTGAAAGATGTTTTAGGCCTCAAACGTGTCAAGTCTCGAATAATACCAAAAATGGTGAATTTTCTTGAAAAACGGCGTCGATTTTTTGTGACTTTTTCTCCAAAAATGCAACCAATATCGTTCCACAACTACCGTGTTCGCCCTATTTGGCTCCGTGTGACTTCTGGCTATTCTCAAAACTCAAGGGACCACTCCGGGGAACGCGTTACGGGTCGATTGAGGAGATAAAAGCTGAATCGAAGAAGGTGCTGATGACTATTCCGGAAAGGGACTATTTGGCATGTTTCGAGGATTTGAAAAAACATTGGCATAAGTGTATTTTATCGGGAGGGGATTACTTTGAAAGGGATGAAATTGCTTTACAAGAATAAATAACGATTTTTCTTTTTACAAATTCACCTTTCTTTTTGCCCACAGTAGTATATTCTTGATAAAATTCGAAAGTAATGCTTGTCTCGTCAATGACTAGGGTAAAGTTCGAAAATGAAAGTGTAACACCAATTTTTTAGTATTGCCCCCTTACAAACGAACCGATTACACTAGTCTACAAATTTCGATTTTGTCGAAGATTCTGGGTTCTTATGCATGTTCTCTCGTGTATTTTGGTTAGTAGATTCCAAAAATGGGCACCATTATTCTTAAGTATCGTTCTGAAGATATCTTTAAAAACCTTTCTTTTTGGGACTTTTAATTAAATAATGGATAGTTCTAAACAGCTGACAGAAACATTTCTCGAAAACGGTTCTTTGGAAAAAATTATAATGGGTATTTTTGGAATCTATGATACGGATCGGGCTTCTATAACATATAGGCCTATACAAACTCACCTCCCATTTTCCGATATCTTTAGGAAAATTATTGTTATATCTGTATTTTTAGCTTAAAATTTTATACCAAAACTAGCGGATACCGGGCGTGACCGACTACATTGTGCGGGCGTTTCGGCTGGTCTTTCGGCTCCATTCCGCTTCGTATCTGATATTTTTTCTGCAATTGTAGTTCTTTTCAATTGCTTTTTTTTTTTACTATTTGTTTTTTTATTGCAGAGCAACCTATTATAAAAACATACAAAAAATACCAGTTTATTTCATTGTAGTGCACCCCAAATATGTTGATATACGCTGCAATCCTGTTATTTTGTTTTTTAATTGCCGCGAGTCTACAAAATGTTGGAGCTAGTTTTATAAAAACTAATAAAAAAAGCAATACTTTTTTTATGGGAAAATTAGAAAATCGATTTCTTAAATGAACCGAATGTTCCTAATCCATTCAATTTACTTTTGCCTTTCAAATGAAACCGGTTTGGGATTCATTGGTTGCATGGTTTCAACGTCCATAGCGGACATAGAAACATTTTTACTATTTTATAAATATAGATAGATTTTGTTTAAACTTTAGTTGTATCAGACTATTGATTACCACCCATACCATCTGGAAGTTCTATCTAAGTCACTGACGATCACACATAAACTATTTTAAAATTTCGTGTTAGGAGTATTTAAGCTTCGGTTCAACCGAAGTTACATTTTTCTTGTTACATAGTCTGATATTTATATTTCATTTTCAGTTAAAAGAACGCCGCGCAAATTTTACCTTGGGTAATATTGGTTTCTTGGCAACCCGTTGGCAACATTTCGTCACAACTGACACCTACGCTTACATCAATCTGGTGCTAGTCATTCGCAGTAGCAATCCATACACACCATGCGAATTGCTATTGTTACCTTTTGATCTACCATCTTGGCTGTTGATTTTGCTGCTCATTGGTATTCGCATGGCCTTCCGATATGGCGTATTGCGCTTATCAAGATTCTGGCCATGTCAGCGTCTCCCAACAGCGCTTTGGTTACTGGCTTTCCTTGTGTTGCGTAGCGCCTATGAAGGACTTATGATTCGCTTAGTTCATAAACCACCACATCGTTCTATGCCAACCTCTTTTAAACAACTTCAGCAGCAGGGCTTTCATCTACTCATCGATAATGGGGAACTAGCCGACTTAACAGCAATCGATGAAATTTTTTTCGATGGAAATTTAGGCAGAGTTCCAGTTCATGATTTACTCTTTAGACTTTTACACCTTTATAGTTACGATAATGTCGTATCGGTGTCTTCATTTCAAAGATTGGATTTCTATCTTTATAGAAATCGCGAACACTCTACAAAAATTCATGTTTTGGAAGAAAACTATAATTCTTTACCGGTTTGCATGTATTTTCCTCCATTTTCTTATTTGGCCAACGCTTTTAATTCGCTTCTGCTTCGATTTGCTGAAGTTGGTTTACTTAGGAAACCTAACTTCACGTCGATTGAAGGGTCACACTTACTAAGGGGAATTTCATCGGCAGGATTAAGAAAATGGTCGCAGTTCAATCGGATTGTGGAACCAGTTTCATTTGATTTTATTAAATGGATGCTCGTGCCGGCAGCAATGGTCTACGCTTTTTCAGCATTGGTGCTCTTCGTCGAAATGTATCTGGGTAGATAGGGCATCATAACACTTTTTGTTCACATCTTTTAATTTTGTTTAATGGGTTTTTTTAACCATTTTTAATAAAACTATTACCAGACGTCTGCAGTGTTATTGTCCATTTGTAAGTTTTAAAATCGATGTAAACAAAAAATTATTTAACAATAAAAATACAACTTTATTCAGTAATTCTATGTATTTTTTTTATTTTATTGACAACAATTAAGTATTTGACTAGTAATCCCATTAGAGCTTTGGTTTTTTATTTTGTGATACTTCTTCAAATAGTTAAAAATCAAACGGAGTAACTATAACAGTCGCGGAATGTCCTGTGTTGGAGCTAAAATAATTTTCCTGTTAGGGTTTCTACTGGTTCCAGTGATTGCCAATGATGTTGCCCAAGTCTTGATTAAACTTTTGTCCGATAGAAGCGATCTCAACTATGTCATTGTAAATAATTTAAAAGATAATCTAGCTAATGATTATTTAAGCAAAATAATGCAAACTCTACGAGATGAGGCGCCATATACTGCAATGCAGTATTATGCAAAGTGCCAACGGTTTATTGGTGGTAAAGTAGATTTGAAAATTCTCTTCATAGAAGAAGCGAATGATGTATATTTCATGTAAGTTTATGAATTTCTAAAGACTCGAGCAGTACCCAATAATTGATATTCTAGCGAAGAACTACCTTTAAATGGTGAATTACCGCATCCACAGCTAGAACGACGCCATCTTATTGTGTGGCTACAAAAAATTGACGACGCGGCTAGTTCTGTGCGTGCACAACTGCAGCAAATGTTCGCACATTATCTGCATACACACTATCAAATCGATGTAACTGTGCTGCTACAACGTTTGGATACAGATGAATCCCACGCTTCGTTGTATACTTTCATTCCCTTCAAATACAATGCCTGCTTTAGTACACAGCCTGTGAGTATACCATTGGATCTAGTCTTACGCAATCCAGAAGTATTATTTCCTGAGAAATTGGAACGACTTCACGGCTGTTCTCTTAGCGTGGTTGTACAAACTTATCCACCAATGTCCATCGTCGATTGGAACACTAAGACACTTAAAGGCGGCTTTGATGCTGCACTGCTAAAGCTTTTGGCAAATCATTTACAATTTAATTTAGATCTTCGTCGAAATGAGCCGCCAGAGAAAGTGTTTGGCGATGTATACCCCAATGGCAGCACGACTGGCTTATTTACAATTGTATTTAATTGAATATTTTTTAATATTATTTCTTTTAACTCTTATTTTCGTTTGCAGCTTAACGAGCGCCGCGCCAATTTCAGTGTCGGATTATATTTCTCCTCAACTCGTTGGCATTACTTTGTCACCACACATAGTTACTCCACAACCAATCTTATTTTTGTCACGCGCAGTGGCCAACATTACACACCTGGGGAATTATTATTGTTGCCGTTTGACCTGTCAACTTGGTTACTAGTTCTTTTCTTCAGAACGATTCGCCTTATTTTGCATTATAATGTATTGCGCAATCCAAAGATGTGGTCAATTCGGCGTCTCTATTTGGTGTTTTGGTTGCTGGCATGCATTGTGCTGCGTGGCGCCTACGAAGGACTTGTTTTTCGTTTTCTTCATAAGCACCCACATCGTCCAATGCCAGCCACTTTTGCACAACTGCAAGATCAGGGTTTTCATTCAATTACTAATGCTGGTGATCTAGTCGATCTAACTTCATTAGAAGACAATTTGTATGATAAGATTTTAACCAAAACTTCATTTAAAGATTCACTGGACATGATTATAACTCGTTATAAAAACGAGAAAGTTGTAGCGTTATTTGCTTGTCCAACCATATTTAACTATTTCTATGATAATCGTAAAGAAACTTCAAGTGTACATTTTTTAACTGAAAATTATAAATTTTTACCGATTTGCATTTATTTGCCACCATTTTCGTATTTTGTAAACGCCTTTAATACCCACTTGCTTTGTTTTGCTGAAGTGGGCTTACTCATAAAACCCAGTAACACTTCTTACGATGACGTAAAAATGTCTTGTGGATTATCCATACAAAGATTACAAAAATGGTCCGAGCTATATCAAAAAATAGAACCAATATCTTTTGATTTTATTAAGTGGATTCTCCTTTCTTTATCGGCGTTCTATTTTATAGCAACTGTTATACTTTTTATCGAAATGTTTTGGGGCCGCAGTGAGTGAGTATGTTTGAATAAAAACCATTAAATTAAATAAAATATTTGAACTCTATTTGAATAAAACGTTTGATAATTTTATAATTATTGTAATTTAATTGTTCATATTCATTTGTCATCATACCCGTTATACACAGTGTAAACTGTTATATTCAATTTGTCGGAAAGTTTGTAACGCATTAAAGGAGACCCCATAAAGTATATATATTCTAAGATGATACGAGTCGATCTGGCCATGCCCGTGTATCTGTTCGTCTTTCTGTCCACCTCTCTGTCTGTTAAATTCAAAAAGATTAATCGGAGACTAGAGGAGATATTTAGCTGAAATTCAAAACCAAAGCTTTTCTCGGGAACGACCAGGTCAAGTTCGAATGTGAAAGTGCCACGCGCATTTTTAGGTATAGCCCCCATTCAAAATGACCCAAAAGTTAGCACGATTAGCATCTTCACAATTGTAATCAGCATAATTTATTTAAAAATGTGTTCTACAATTTTTATACCCGCTAGACATGGTGTGAACGGGTATATTCAGTTTGTCTGAAACTTTGTTGCACACTAAATGAGACGCCTTCGACCCTTTATAGTATATATATCCTTGATCAACTCGATGAGACGAGTCGATGTAGCCATTTTCGTACGTCTGTTCATTTCAACGCGATTATTCGGAGATTACTGGAGATATTTAAGTAAAATTCGAAAGTATTGCTTGTCTCGTCAACGAGTAGGTAAAGCTCAAAAGTGAAAGTGCCACGCCCAGTAGCCGAACATACACAGCCTTTCGCTATGACGTTCGCAATCATATTGAAAATAAATAAGACTTGTGAAATTACTTAAATGTGGTTTATTTGGTTGTTCTGCGCTCTTATCAGCGAAATAATTTTATTTAGTATGAATGCAAACTACGTGGCACGCCTTGATTTAGCTCATATTTATCTCGAATAAACTAGTACTTTCTGAATCGAGTATCAGTACCTTCGAATATCCCACCGAAGTAAACCTTTTCGTACGATTGTCCAATCTTTCGGATATGACTCAATTTTTCTCCGAGTTATTGAATCATTTTTCGTCTTTCCTAAGCAAAACAAATAATTCGTGAGGGAATAAAATGTACTGATTCCTTAAATAGCTATACAGAAAAAAAAAAATTTGTGCGTCCTACTCATATTGAGATACTATATATTTTATTGGAACTATCAAAGCCATAGTTTATATTAGTTTTAGACTTTCTAGAAGAAAAAGATTGTCATTTATATGCAAAAGCCCAAAATTCTGTAGTAGATGTGTATGGGAGTACACCTTAAAGTGGGTAAGGAAAGTGTAAGTTTTAAATATGGTGGCCCTATCTCTAATAGTCTCCGAGATAATATCTCTCAAGCGGCAGACTGCAGGAGGGACATACGGACAGACTTGGCTGGTTCGACTCCCCTTCCAATGCTGATCAAGAATATATATACTTTATAGGGTCTATCTAAACTCCTTCTGTCTGTTACATACATTCGCACCAACTTAATATACCATTTTACCCTATGGGTGCAGGGTATAAAAACCAATTAACATTAAATAGCCTTTAAAGCTCTAGTACTATTTTGACTAGAGATTGAGAATGGGCTAGGCTTTTGTCGTAGTCCATTATTATTTCTTGTTCGTGCGGTTTCGTGTTTCAAAATTAAAGATCCTGCGCGTTCGAGCGGGCCAAAAGCTGTTATTTATAAAATAATACTTATTCATAGAATACTCGATGTACACAGCGAGATGGAGTTTTCCGATTAGTTCATAAAATCTCAAGCATGGCGAATCGATTCTAAATAAAACTACTGAAGAACAAGGAAAAACCTTAACTTCGGTGGAACTGCAGCTCAATCGCGCTACATCTTGGTTTATTTATTTATTTATTTTTTTTTTATTGAAAGAACTAATATTTCATTTACTGTTATTAAGGAACAACTTACTTTAAATTTAAAAGAAAATATTTAACAATACAACTATAAAACTAATTCATAATGAGATATATATGAGATCTGGGATTTAAAGATGGGCTCTATATATACATATGTATAATTACTAAGTTAAATGACTGTGTTTGCTAGGTCAATTGGATGGATTCTACGGAGCCATCGCCTCATGACAATTCCTGACCGCCTACGTCTTTCGAGCAAACGTCTTGTTAGAAGGTTGGGATGGTTTTTAAGCCGCTCAATGTAGTCAGTGGCTTGCTGGTTCAGTACATCTCCAATTTTGGGAACCAATAAGTCCCTTTCAATGTTCGCCGTTTTCATGTACCATGGTGCGCCAGACAGGCTGCGAAGGACCTTTGCTTGGAGAACCCTGATCTTATTCATGTGCGAGTTTGCAGCAATTCCATAAACCTGCATCCTTTAGCGCCAGGCAGGTGCAATTATTGTCTTGTATATATTTACTTTATTACACAGCGACAACTTGTTTTTGGAGTTGAGAAGCCAGCTTAGTTTTTTCATTTTTCCATTAAGCGATTTTACAATTCTGTTTATATGTGTTTTGAAAGTTAGCCGCCTGTCAAGATAAATCCCCAGATATTCGTGGCCAGTCTGATGGTCCAGAAGTTGATTTTGTAGGTAGACGCAAGGACAATCATCTCTGCGCAGCGAGTGAGTTACACTGACGCACTTGTCCAAATTAATGCCAATGTTCCTCCGTTTTGCCCATTGCTCAAACTCATGAAGGTAGAGTTGGAGTAAATCTGTAGCACTATAGACACATATGTCTCTGGCCAGGATGGCTGTATCATCAGCAAATGTAGCAAGCATTATGTCTTGTGGGTTAGCATCGGGAACAGAAGAGCATCTAGGCATATCGCTGGTAAAGAGCGAATAAAGCGTTGGTCCCAGAACACTACTTGGGGCACACCAGCATGGATTGCAAGGTCCTTTCGCTAAATAATCCTTCACTGCAAAACGCTGTGGAGGCAGTGACGCTGTTTTATAGCAGGCCATCATGCCATACTTTATCGAAGGCCTGCTTTATTTGTGCCACAACATACTTTGGCCTGATATCCGTCAAGGATGGTTTACCACTTATTTAACTGTTCCGGTGTTCCGTGGACTTCGAAACCCAAATTGAAAAGAAGGTACCCTTCTCTCTTACAACTTCTATTGCAAGTATCCTTGTTAGAGGCACTGAAGAGCTTAGCCGCAGTTGATAGCAGACTGATTGGTCTATAGATTCCAATGCTGAAGGACTTTACCTGCTTTATGGATCATACAGTCCTTGCCTTTTCCATTGTGGAGGGAGGAATCCATTCTCAGCACCGCATTAAAAATAAGAACCAAGCACGCCTTCATAGGCAAAGCTTGCGTAATATTGTCAGCACTCTTGTCTTCAAACCTTTTATATGCCGAAATTTCTTCAGCCGACGGGGCGACTGGAAGACATAGCTGGCCGACTGTCAATCGTTGACTGGACAATATGTTTCATGCCGAGTGAGTTGAAGTCAAAAGGCTGAAGCGTGCTTCCAAATCTTCAGCGAAAGCCTCCACGCGTTCCTTAGGTACTTGGCCCAGGACCCATCGCCCTCCTTATCGGGAATTTCGAGGACACTTGTTGCTTGTATCTTTTTGCCAGAGTCCACAAAGAGTAGTTGGTACTAGCGTCTGAGGTGATCGATTGCAGAAAGCGATCAGTGTCTTCTCTTTCTGCAGCACCAAAAGCTTCTAATTTATTGCTACTCTGCGGTAGACTCTGTTTACAATAGATCCCCAGTGCGACAGTATTGGCGCTTAAGTCTCCTTTTCACCAACAGCAGAGCCTCTATATGTGCAGGTGAGGAGTCGAATGTAACCACAAGTGGCAGATGGTCCGAGGAGACATAGAACTCTGTCCTTACTGACAACTCATCTGCTCGCAAGCCATTATAGATGAAGAAATCTATGGCACTGGCGTAAAGCTTTGTGCATATGGGAAGTGTTCCATGACCTGTAGCTAGGATTTGGGAAGAGGAGTTAACAACTGCTTCCTGAAGGTATCTGCCTCTCCTGTCCGCTCTAAAATTACCCCAGAGCCTATGCTTGGCGTTGAATTCCCACCCAAGCGACTGAGAACCAAATCAAAGTCTGCCGTGGACCGTTATCGTAGGGGGAGATATAGGGAAGACTTCCAAATCTCCTTTACTGGTGGCTATTTGGGGGAAGTCCTTACTGGTTCAAGTTGAAAGTATGACATCTCTTTTAATTATTGCGGATCCTTCCATTGACCTATTGCTAGGATGATCTGCCTTGAGGATTGTGTAACCTGGCACAAAATTGACACTCCAGTCCGAGATGGGTTTCAGTAATAAGCATTATGTCGATCTTGTATTTAATTAGGAACAGCTTTAGCTCCTCAACATGCCCTGTTATCCCCCTGGCATTCCATCTTGGTTTTGTTTGTTTATGATCATCAGTGGCTTAGGTAAAATTTGGAGAAATGATGATTTGGATGATCAGTCCGATACAACCAAATTTTGACACAACAATTGGGTCAAATTGCAACCTAAGGACCTAAAAAATTGGAAAATAGGTGGTGACTTTGTATGGGGCTATATGTTATAGTGGGTTGATCCATAACATATCAGTAGAGTATACATATGATAACATTAGAAATGTTTTTACCCCATTTAGAAGTGAATGCATTCATAAATAATTACTATTTTCTCCCAAAAATTTGAAAATGGGTGGA
This sequence comes from Leucophenga varia, assembly GCA_018903435.1. Taxonomy (NCBI): domain Eukaryota; kingdom Metazoa; phylum Arthropoda; class Insecta; order Diptera; family Drosophilidae; genus Leucophenga; species Leucophenga varia. The sequence goes on from JAEIFJ010002834.1 coordinate 99,865, forward strand.
AAGTTCGTATGGGGACTTACACCTAAATTGGCCATGGCACCTTTGTTTTGAAGTTGGATGACATAAGAAGTGTTTTAACCCAATTTGAAGTGATTACATTCATATTAAATAGCTAACACTTTGACTGCTAAACACTTGAACTTCTTAGGACTGATAAAAGCTTAATTTCCGAATTTCATGTCAATATCTTTAAAACTAAGCGAATGAAACGCATTAATACAGACGAACAGACAGACGGACATGGCTAGCTTCGTCTCTTCGTGCTGATCAAGAATATATTTACTTTAATGCGTTACAAACTTGCTAGCAAAATTAAAATACCCTCCATGCTTTGAGTGGCGTGTGTAACCAAAGCATACTAACTCGATTTTAAATCGAACATTACCATTTATTTAGAAAAGCGGGTATAGTATATGCCACAAATCCTATAAGTCTTTCAGTGAAGACGCAATAATACCAAATTGGTTGTCGACACTGACACAAAAAAAAACAATTAATGACCGCTTTAATGGAGTGGACACTTGAAAATGGTCGGTCTTTCAAAATTGTTGAAGATTGGGGACTCAAAAGATTAATAGCATAGTTTGTCAGAACAATGTATAAATATGGGAACTTCATAGATATTGATGAGCTTTTCACACACCCAATGACAGTGCCAAAAAAAAAAAAAATTAGCAGTCTTTATGAAAACCAGTCAATCATGAATTGTCTGCTCTAAAAATAAACGGATACAGTTTAACATCTAAAGTGCGGACTGACAATTTTCTAAAATATTTCTGTGTCACTAACAGTTCATTACGTTGCAATAAAAAAAAAAAAGGAAGGGAGAATTATTTACTGGGCAGCATTCAAAAATATAGATAGTAAAATTTTAAATGAAATATTTCATTACACTGCAAACTACGGACACGTTCAAAAGCAAAATCAACAGAGAAGGGCCTCAATACCAAAAATTTCCATATGAAAAAAAATGAGCTACCCACTTTTATTCACACTAAGATGCAAGATATTGGTAACACCCGCCAGCAGCGTTCCACCAGAGAAGATATTTTCTCAAGCCAGGAATTCGTAGACTGATAAAAGGAAAGACCTGGTTTGCCATGACGACATTCTCAACAAAATAAAAAACTAGAAAAATGTTAACTTCGGTTGGACCGAAGCTTATATATCTGTGCTTAAAATGGAAAAACTGCTTAAGTCTGATTTTACCGTTTTGCAAAAATTGTTTTGTCCATAAATACCTGAAAAATCGTAAAAAAATAATTAAAATTTTGCATGGAGGTACTTTTCGTTATGGAGATCAGCGTAGTATTTTTATACCCGTCACACACAGTGTGGAGGGTATTATCATTTTGTACAGAAAGTTTGTAACGCATTAAAGAGGACATCTTAGACCCTATAAAGTATATATATTCTTATCAGCTCGACTTGGCGAGTCGATCTAGCCATGTCCGTCTGTCTGTCTGTCTGTCTGTCTGTCCGTCTGTCTGTATTGTATGCGTTTCATTCGCTCAGTTTTAAAGATATTGACCTAAAACTCCGGAACTTAAGCTTTTTTTCAGTCCTAAGCAGCTTAAGTGTTAAAATCAAAGTGCCACGCCCATTTTAAGGTATAGCCCCCATACAAACTTACCGTTTTTTCGGATTTTTCTATGAAAATAGCTATTATTTATGAATGTAGTCACTCCAAGTTGGGTAAAAATACTTCTAAGGTCATCTTATGTTAAATCCAGGCTGTCACGCCCATTTTTAGCTATAGCCCCCATACAAACTTACCGCCCATTTTCGAATTTTATATGAAAATAGCTATTAATTATGAATGTAGTCACTCCAAGTTTTGTAAAAATACTTCTAATGTCATCTTATGTCAAATCCAAGCTGCCACGCCCATTTTCAGCTATAGCTCCCATACAAATATATCGCCCATTTTCGAATTTTTGTATAAAAATAGGTATTATTTATGAGAATATTCACTCAAATTTGAGTAAAAACACTTCTAATGTCATCCAATAACAAAATCAAGGTGCCACGCCCATTTTTAGCAATAGTCCCCATACAAACTTATCAATTATTTTCGAACAAATGTATGAAAAAGTAATTATTTTTGAATATATATTTATAAATGTATTTAAGCCACTGATGGTCACACATAAACTATTCAAAGATTCGTGTGACGGGTATTTAAGCTTCGGTTCCACCGAAGATAACGTTTTTTCTTGTTTTTATCTCAATTTTTGCTCAAGTAGACTTAAAAACTTTTTACTTTTCACCACAGATATCTGTCACACATCATTTGACGTGGACAGATCTTCGGGTGCAGCATTTGTATTAAATTTTATCTTAAAATACTTTACAAATTAAAAAAATTCTTAAAAATTTTGAAACTCGTGGCCCGATCTGATCCAATTTTAAACTAAAGATTTGGTTTGATATAAGAAGCATTAGACCTATAAATAAATAATTTTTTTTTTGATTTTAACATAGAAAGTACACAGGACATAGAACAGCTTAAGTTTAAAACTAAAGCCAGGCTTACACATACCACCAAGAACATTTGACATGGACAAAAATAAATACCGTAATCGTCACCAAAGATGTGTTGTCCTGATGGAAGATAGTTCCCTTTCTGTTGCTCAATCCTGGCCTTAACTCGTCAAGCGCCTGCTTCAAGTGGTCTAATCGATGACAGTACGGATCCGAATTATGCGTTTGACTATAGGGGCACAACTCATGGTTGTAATTTCCCAAAAATCCCAACAAATCCTTTCTGGCCGTCAATCTTGGCATTGCCATGTTTTAAAAGAAAATTAAAATTCTTGAAAAAAAAAAAACTGAGCTCATATGCGTTGGCTTTTTATGGGAGCTTTATGATTAAGTGTTTTGAACCTAAACAACTTATGCTAGATGTTGCCAGATACTAAAAGTTTTATTTCCAAGTAATCAGCTTTAAAATATCTAATTTTTCATATAAAAACTTAATAAAAGGCGGTAAACTTGTTGGGTTTCAAGCCAACAACACTGAACACTGATTTTAAAACTTCAACTTCCTAAGTCAAAGAAAAGCTTAAGTTTCGATTTTCAGTTTAATATCTTTGAATAAGGGGTATTAAATGTGTAGCCACAGTCAGACAGACGGACAAATACAATTTTCTCGAAATGGAACAAAAAGGAACAAACAGGGTTATTATTATTATTAGTTTAGGGATGATTGTACTGCTACCTAAAGAGGTATATTGTACACCCTTACTGGCTAAATTCCAGGTTCTAGCCCTATTCTTTGTATGAATCTTATCATTTTTATAGGTTCGGTTTTCCTAACCTGCTCTAAGGAAAGTGTATGATTTCCTAACAATAACAATCTACTTCTGGACGTAGCTACACATTCTGATAGAATATGGATAGGTGTTTCTTCCATACTGCCACAGAACCTGCACTCGGGAGAGCTCACACCCATTACCTGTTAAGAGCCCTATCATGATCTTTAACTGACTTCTATCCAGCTTAACCAATGCTTTGGTAACCTTAGAGTTGAATCCCTCTATTAGCAATTTGGCCTGTCGCATGCCTTGCCTTGAACTCCAGTGTTCATCCCTGGCACGTTTTATATCATTACGTATTGTCTCATTAAGTGTATGATTTCCAATAGGACAATACGGTTCTGGACCTATTAGAGGAGTTGCCGCCCCCTTCCTGGCTAGAGCGTCTGCTAGCTCATTGCCTGGGATGTTTTTATGTCCTGGCACCCACAATAGTTGCACCTTATTATTTTTTCCCTAGTATATTTAAGGTGGTTATAGCCTCTTGTATTGCTATATCGCAGTTGTTATAGCTCCTGCTAATATTGATCTGCGCACAACGGATTATCGCGCATATCTCTGCCTGGAAGATGCTAGTGTATCTGCCCAGGGATTCCCATAGTTTAGTTCTTGGGCCAGCTACACCCAAACCGGCTCCTTCGTCGGTGAGTGACCCATCTGTATACCACTTGATAGTGTGTGGTTTTATTTCGTAAACATTTTCAGATGTCCAAGATTTCTTACTTGACCATCTGATGGTGAAGTCTTTGTCAATGTTGTACCTTTTGGTTATAATGTTCATAGGCATTGACAGAAGTTGTGACCCTTCCATCCACGTTGACAGGTATTTCTTGCAGAAGGTAGATGCAGTTTTATCTCCATCTACCAATATGCGGATGAGCGTGCTTCTCATTCTTAGGTTCACTTCTATATCTAGTGGTGTCAGGTCTAGAAGTGCTTCAAGTGCTGCTGTAGGACAGGTACGTATTGCCCCCGTGATGCCTATGCATGCTAGTCGTTGTAATGACTCAAGTTTTCTTTTGGTCGTAAGTTGGTTCGACCTATCTCCCACGCAATCACCCCATATAGGAGTATAGGTTTGACTACCATGCTGTATAGTCATAGCATGGTACTGGGTTTGCATCCCCATGATTTGCCTGCTAATTTCCTGCATACGAACAGGGCCTTAGGTGCATCTTAGAATTACATCATCTGCGTGGCTTTTCCAGAGAAGTTTACTATCCATAGTTAAGCCCAAGTATTTTGCCGCTGTACTAAAAAGGTATTTCTACACCTCTCAGTACAACTGCCTTGAGTCTTGGTAGCTTGTACTTCCTAGTGAATGGTACAACGACGGATTTGGCCGGATTTATATTTAGTCCGACTTCCCTGCACCATTCCTGGGTTATACTTAGACCCTTTTAATTATTACATATCATTTTTTTTCTTCTTTTTTTTTTTTTTTTTTATTTTCTTTTTTTTATCCTCTTGACCTTGTTCTTTTTTTTTTTATCTGTGACAGTGAGCAAAATAAATTTTTGACACATACACAAGCACATAAACTTGGAATGTAATTTAATTGCTTTGTCAGCTTATTACAACCTAAACTCATTCAGTGTATACACACAGGCACTTGAACCTGGAATATAGCTAACTGAATGTTGTTTGTAAACACTAAGCACTTGTAACTTAGTATTTAAAAACGCTAAGAAAGAAAACAACAAGAAGTTCTCTTGATCAATTCTGAAGCATGAATGACAACTTTATTAAAAGAATGTTTAATCTTATATACTATTTCATACGTGCTATGCTATAAGTTAGCATAGATGCAATTACATTGTGTATTGATTAGTCTTTCTTAGAGATAGAAGCATATACTAATCTGTCAACAATTACACACGATCTTTTTGAACTGTCATAAATTTTACATTAAATTATTTTGTTTACTTATGCTAAAGTGATAATAAAAAATGACAAACTATCAATAAATTATTTGTCTGTCGGCTGCTAGCGCATGTTTGATGATAAGCAGCGTTAGTTGTAGCATAATTTTCTATCTGTGAGAGATGCGTTGTTGCGAGCGTCTCGTTGATAACAGAATCAATTGCAGCATGCTTTTTAATCTATGGGAAATTTGTTGGTGCTGATCTGTGGCTTTCATACACGAGATAAAGTGTATGAACATTCTCCGGCCCGTTGAATAATGATTCAACCCTATTCCAAGTTGATCGCAAATGATTGACCATTTGTTAAAGTGTTGATGCTAGCGGAAGCTTGTTGTTTCTTCTTTTTCCTCAAGTAGATTGCCCTTGTGGAGAAGATAATCACAATGATTAGTGATATCAATAATGCTGCATATGATGCGTAGTGATGATGATTAATGACCAATTCTTCAAATGGAAGTTTGACTTGGTGTTGTAGTTTTGTTTGTAACGATGATAATTCTTCTTGTGTCCAGTTTACATAATCTTCATTAATTATAATTGTATTATTTGTTGGTGTAAAACGAACAGGAGTTGTTCCAAATCGAGCGTAGGAAAGCCGAATTGTTCTAGTTGATGAACTATGACCTGTCACTGCAAGATCTTGATTCCTAATGGAACAGTTAGGATTTAGTGTTAATAAACCGGATCCTTCTAATTCTATGGATGATGTTTCTTTACTGCATACAGCTGATAGTCTTATTTTGGTTTTAGTTCCGAATATCCATTGATTTTTGTGACTCATTGATAACCATACGAATGGTTTTCTCTTGTAAACAAACTTGCAATCTGAGGATGTTTTGTTGTGGAACATTTGAAATTCACAGCCAGTATTTGAGAATAATGATTGTTGGTTGTAACAAATGTAAGTGTCAGCATTTTGTGCTTGACAAGTTTTCATAGTATCCCAACTCATTGTAAAACCTTGATCCCGATGGTTATTCATTGCAAGAATGGGTAAGGGAATATCGATCATTTTTAATCCCAATTTATCTGTTGCTGGAATTGGTATTAAGTTGAATAATTCGAATTGCTGATCTGATACCAATGGAATTGTCACCTTAAACACAACATGGTTGTCGGAAACTGTGCCTTTCACCTTCAGTAGTTTGTATAGTTGGAGTATGTCATTACTATGGATTGGTAATGCCTCTCCTTGTTTCAAATGAACTCGCATTTGCTCAAGTTGAATTTTTAACTGTTGCGCTGTTAATAATAATGGGCTTATTTTGTTATGCCTTGCGTCGGTGAGTACATCTAATATCTGGGTTTGTGTTCTTTGCAATTTTATAGCACTCATTGTCAATTGGGTGCTTAATGTGATATACCATTGAAATAATATGTAATGATCATTTTCTCGTCGTATTATATTGAGTTGATCTTGCATCTGAGCCAACCGAGTATTTGTTGCATTACCCTGTCGTTTCATTATATTCATTGTGGCGTCAATGACTGATGTTTGATTTTTCAATAAATCGAGTAGATACTTCTCGTTTGATTCGACTTTATTAATGGTTTGTGTCATCTCTTTTTCATAATTAGCATCAAGAACACCAAACAAGTCATGAGCAAGATTTCCAATTATATCCAATGCAGCCCTTCGATGACGTCTTCTAAATAGCAGATCATCTTCCATTTTAAGTTCTTCTTTAATATGGTCAAAATGTTGTGCTGTATCTAAACATGTCATTCTCTTTGACAGTTTTTTGCACATTTCGTGAAGTATATCAGTTCCGTTTGAGAAAATGGCTAATTCATGTTTATATGGATCAAGATCATAGTAAACGATTAAGTTCCAATCGCTAATAGCTAGTCTTGTCATACCAATACTTTCGTAAAATATTCCAGCCTGTGAGTCAAATTTTTTTTTTGTTTTGATTGGTGATGCCCATGCAAGTGGAAGTAATAATAAAGTGACAAGTATGGTTGTCCATAATGATGTTCCTATTGTAGTTTTTTGTCTTTTTGATGGTTTGTCCTCTGTAGAATCATCAATAACTTCCGAATGTGATTCTAGCTGATTTGTTGTGTCCACTGGTAGGGGGAGAGTTTTACTATTGGACGCTTAAAAATTCCCCTTGCTGTTTTTACTTCTGCAACTCGCACCAATCCATCAGCTCCTTGATGTACTTGGGTAATTCGTCCCAATGGCCAATGTTGAATCGGTAAATTATCATCTTTTACAATAACCATATCATTCGGTTTCAAATTAACAAATGGTTTTTTCCATTTGTGGCGTTGCTGGAGCTCGTTCAAATATTCTTGCGACCATCGTTTCCAAAACTCATGTTTTAAATGAGTCACTAGTTTCCAATGTGTCGACAAAGAATATTTTTTGTGTAGATTCTTGACGATCTACTTGAGCCGTGAAAGATCCACCTACCAAAAAATGTGCTGGTGTCAATGCTATTAAATCATTAGGATCCCCAGACATTGGCGTTAATGGTCGTGAATTCAATATAGCTTCTATCTCAATAACCAGTGTTTCGAGTTCCTCATAAGTCAAAGAAGCTGTTGCTACACTCCTTACCAGCATATGTTTTGCTGATTTTACTGCTGCTTCCCACAATCCTCCGAAATGCGGAGCCCTGGGCGGGATAAAATGAAATTGTATGCCTTTTTGGCTACAGGTTGATATTATTTTTTCTTGTCCGTTGGATGAAAAAATGCTCTGATTCAATTCCGTTAACTGGTTTTTTGCGCCTACGAAGTTGGTTCCATTGTCCGAATACATATTTTCACAATGTCCCCGGCGGCTAATAAATCTTTTTAGAGCCCCAATAAAAGTCTCTGTTGCCAAATCGGTCACCAGCTCCATATGTACTGCCTTGGTTGCAAAACAAACAAAAACAGCAATGTATGCCTTTGTTGGTTTTTTGCCTCTAACTTTGTAGTGTATCCAGAATGGTCCGCAATAGTCCACACCAGTATTGTAGAAAGGCCTTGAAGGAGTAATCCGATGCTTTGGAAGATTTCCCATCTTCTGCTGACAAAACTGTGGATTGGCTTTCACACACTGGATACATCTGTTTGTTGTTGAACGCGCCATTATTTTTCCTTTAATTGGCCAAAAACGTTGTCTAACTGTGTACAACAATTTTTGATTAGTACAGTGCTTGTTTTCATTGTGCACCATAATAAACAACAATTTAACTAAAGGATCATTGTACGGAATCAACATCGGGTGTTTGGAGTCATAAGGTATCTGTGCTGCTTCCAATCGTCCTCCAACTCGAATTATGCCAATTTCATCAATAAAGGGTGATAAACTGCTAATTGAGCTAGAGTTGCTTACTACACCATCCTTTTTTAATTGTTTTAGTTCGTTGCTAAAATCTTCACGTTGTATGCATTTTATTATGACGAAAAGAGCTGATTCCATTTCGTCTACTGATAATGCATTGTGTTTTGAACGACATTCTTGTGGTATTTTTGAATTTTTAATGAATCGCAACATGTATGCAACAATTCGTTGAAGCCTTCTAAATGAATTACCATGATTGATATCATAAATTGTTTTGATTTTTATCGTTGCAGATGTATTTAATGCTGCAACTATTATTGGTGTCTTTCTTTTTCGTTCTAAATCATTTGGTATCATTAGTTGCTTCATAAACTTTGTGGGCCAGCACGATTCTTTCCCATGTAAAAAGAGTGGCCCGTAAAACCATAAACTACAGTTTAAAAGTTTCAATGGTGATAAACCTCTTGAAAGTACGTCAGCAGGATTGTCTTTCGTACCAACATGACGCCATTGCTCAGGTATCGTCAAATTCTGTATTATGGATACTCTGTTTGCAACGAATGTTTGGAATGATGCTGATGGTGCATTTATCCAAGAGAGTACAATTTCAGAGTCTGTCCATAGCCATGTAGACACGTCCTTTAAGTTCAAGTCGGTTTGAACTCTTTTCATTAATTGCGCCCCTATGACTGCCGAACATAGTTCCAAACGTGGTAGAGATTGTCGCTTTAGTGGAGCGATCCGTGATTTTGCACATAATAGTTTGACGATTATTGTCCCGTCTTGAAGTACAGACCGAACATATATTGCTGCTCCATATGCCTTTTCCGATGCATCAGTAAATGCATGTAGTTGCACTGACTTCGCTTTTTGTCCCTTTGACATGTGTCGTCCAATTTTTAAATTATCTAGTTGTGTTAGATTTTTGCGAAACTCCGCCCATTGGGTATGTAATTCAGCTGGAAGCAACTCATCCCAGTCTAGATTGAGTTGCCAAAGCTCTTGAATAAACATTTTTGCCGTTGCCACAACTGGACCCAGCAGTCCTAGAGGATCAAATAATCGTGCAATGTCGGATGTTACCGTGCGTTTGGTTATTCTATTATGAGATTGCAAACGTACAGTTACTCGAAATTCATCAGTATAAGGTATCCATGTCAATCCAAGTGTTTTAATAGAATTATCGTTTTCATTATTAAAATCAAGGTTTACTTCTTGATCTGTCGCTGGTATATTTTGTAACAGCCTTGGATGGTTTGCGCACCATTTTCGTAAATGAAATCCAGCCTTACTTAGAATGTGTTTTAATTGATTTTGGCTTTCTACAGCTGTCCATAGACTGTCAGATCCACCAATACCATCATCAACGTAAAAGTTATCCTTTAAAAATTGTGAACCTAATGGATATTTCTCACAATTTTCTTTAGCCACCTGTTGAAGGCATCTAGTAGCTAAATATGGTGCTGATCTGGTTCCATAAGTTACCGTATTCAGCTGGAAAAACTGCAACGGTAGACTTGGATTTTTCCTCCAAACAATTATTTGGAATTTGCGGTCCTCTGGATGTATAAGTATTTGTCTATACATCTTTTCCACATCGGTAGTAAATACAAAGCATGGCATTCTAAACCTTAGCAGAATTGATAGTAGTTCACCTTGAACTGTCGGGCCTGTATGCATTAAATCATTAAGAGCACACCCTTCTGAAGTTTTTGCAGATGCATCGAATACTACTCTGAGTTTTGTAGTGGTGCTATCGGGCCTTAACACATGGTGATGAGGTATGATGTAATATGGCGACAAAATATCTTCAGATTTAATTTTCGTCATATGTCCAAGCGCCTCATATTCTGTCATGAAATTAGAATATGCAGTCTTCAAATCCTTGTCTTTTTCAAGGCGTCTCTCAAGTGCCATAAACCTGTTGATGGCTATGTTTTTCGATTCACCCATTGTATTTGGATCATCCTTGAATGGCAGTCTTACAATGAATCGCCCATCTTCGTTTCTTTGTGTAGATTGTGTGAATAATGTCTCACACTGTTGATCGATAATTGATAATGTAGGGATTGTTGGCTCGTCTAAGTTGTCGATCTTCCAAAATCTTTCTATTATGTCATGTGTACTATCTTCAGTACATATGCCGCATGTATTCATTTGTGCTGGTTCTTGGTTTACCTTTCCGGCTACAATCCAACCTAGCGTCGTGTTTTGAAGGATTGGTAGTCCTTTACCAATTCGTAATTGTCCTTCAGATAGTAGTTGGTGGTAAAACTCTGCGCCTAATAATACGTCCACCTTTTCTGGAGTATTAAAATTAGGATCAGCCAATTGGATATTATTTGGTATTGCCCACTTTGAGGTATCTAGTTGATATGCTGGCTGCATTGCTACAATAGTGGGCAATACAAAAGCTTCTAGCCGTAAAGAAAAATTGCGCATTCTTGATTGGAATTGCACATTGATTCGATGATGCGATTTTTTTACTCCATTGCCGATACCTTCAATACACATGGATGCTTGTTTCAAAGGAACACCTAAACGATTGACAAGTCGTTCAGTAATTAGATTTAATTGTGACCCGGAATCTAAAATGGCTCTGCATTCTATAGATTTGCCACAATTTGTTAATATATTTATCCTTGCCGTACCCAATAAAACATATCCTTGTCGTGTTGATGTGTTGTTTGCTGCAGCTGATGTTGCAGCTGGTTTGGCATTCAAAAATTGGCCTTCTGTTTTTGTTGCGTGAATAGTTGCGTCAAGATGTAATAATGTGTTGTGTTTTTTATTGCACTTAGTGCAACATCTTGATGCACATGTTTTTGAGCTGTGATCGCCCTTAAAACAGTTAAAGCACAGTTTATGTTTTTTAACCCAGTTAAGCCGTTCAGATGCTGACAATTCTAAAAATTGTTTGCAATGGTATAATGAATGCTTAGTGTTATTGCAAAGCTTGCAATTGAAATTTGAGGCTACAACTGAAGAAACTGTCTTAGTTGTACCTTGAGTAGATGACACCTTGTCTTTGTGACCAGTCGCTTCCATAGACTGGAATTGTTTTTCTAAAAATGATAGAAAATCATCAATTTTTTGCAATTCTCTAGGATTTTCTAATGACTGCTCGAATCGTATATGTGTGACTCGATCCAATTTTTTAATTAATAATTGCATTAGTAATGGATCCCAAGTCGAAATCTCTATCTTGAGATTTTTTAATGCCAAGAGACATTCTCTTGTTGTATCATGCAATCTTTTTATTGCAGATGGTGTTGATGTTCCTGACGGTTGATTCAACAATTTTTCGATTAATGTGGCCACCAGTATTCTTTTGTTATTATATCTGTCCTGCAGCATTTTCCAAGCTGCCTCATAATTACTCTCTGTTAGAGTAAAATGACTGATCAGCTTGCTGGCTTCTCCTGCCACGTTTGTTTTTAAGTACCACATTTTTTGGACTAGTGGTAATGGTTGCTTGTCCACCATTTGTGAAAAAAGCTCATAAAACTGGCGCCATTCTAGGTAATCCCCGTCAAACTGTGGGATTGTCACCTTTGGAAGTGGCAATGAGCTCTGTATTGATGAAATAGTTGATGGTGCCACTGGACCCAATCCTCCCAATTTGTTTAATTGGCCAGTTAAATTTATCAGCTGGTACTGTACTGTATCTTCCAACTGGTTATATTCGGCTTGATTAAATCCTTCTAACTCTGGATTTTCAAAATTGTCCCAGATTTCATCGTAGAGAGCCGTCAGTTGATTCCAAGATTGATTTATAGTTGCAATCTTTACTTGAAAGTGTTCCATTTGGTAGTCCCTTTTGGACACCTCGATGTCGGTTAATACACGATTCAACATCTGCATTCGCCTTAAGGTTTTTCGAATTAAACCATTTTGAGATGATGGTCGTGCAGGTGATTCATCGTTTGCCTTTGAATTTAGGCTTGATTTTGATCCTGAAGCTATGTTGTCAAGATCATCACTGTTTCTACTAGTGAGACGATGGATTTCTTCTTTAAATATATTACTGAATTCATTGAACGCGTCAAGAATTCCATTGTAATAATTTTTTGAGAAGTACTCGTGCTCCATAGGTTCCTTAGTGAGTGTTCTTATGACCGTATCTGTTTTTTCGAACTGAACCCACTCTTCATTAAGACGCTGCAGCCGATCGTTGTAATAGGTAATCGTTTTCCTATCGACTGGGTCTTTTTTAAAGTTTCTGATTAATCTCTGCATACTTTCTCCATTCTTGGTCTGTTCCAAGAACAACATCTCAATATTCGTATTCGTCGTCATGATTGTTATCTTTTTTAAACAGTTCTGGAGCTAATACAAGTTACGGATGCGTGTTTGACCCGTTGGGAGAATTGTTGGTTTGTCAATTGACTGGATGTGCTCCGACTCACAACCGCAAGGTGGTCAAACACAACTTTGTAACTTATTAACTCAGAAGCTTTTGGTTCGAAATCCTGATCCTGATCTGGATTAGACTTCCTTCTTCCTCTGCTGAATTTGTCCTTGACCCAGTAGACTGTGTGTATCTACAGGATCACGTCGGGGTCACCAAAATTATGTATATAAACTGGACAGTGAGCAAAATAAATTTTTAACACATACACAAGCACATAAACTTGGAATGTAATTTAATTGCTTTGTCAGCTTATTACAACCTAAACTCATTCAGTGTATACACACAGGCACTTGAACCTGGAATATAGCTAACTGAATGTTGTTTGTAAACACTAAGCACTTGTAACTTAGTATTTAAAAACGCTAAGAAAGAAAACAACAAGAAGTTCTCTTGATCAATTCTGAAGCATGAATGACAACTTTATTAAAAGAATGTTTAATCTTATATACTATTTCATACGTGCTATGCTATAAGTTAGCATAGATGCAATTACATTGTGTATTGATAAGTCTTTCTTAGAGATAGAAGCATATACTAATCTGTCAACAATTACACACGATCTTTTTGAACTGTCATAAATTTTACATTAAATTATTTTGTTTACTTATGCTAAAGTGATAATAAAAAATGACAAACTATCAATAAATTATTTGTCTGTCGGCTGCTAGCGCATGTTTGATGATAAGCAGCGTTAGTTGTAGCATAATTTTCTATCTGTGAGAGATGCGTTGTTGCGAGCGTCTCGTTGATAACAGCATCAATTGCAGCATGCTTTTTAATCTATGGGAAATTTGTTGGTGCTGATCTGTGGCTTTCTTTGAATTCTAGGGATTAATTCCCTACCCCCATATTGTAGTAGAGCAGAAAAGATTCCGTCTACTCCAGGAGATTTAAAAGGGTGAAAGGTGGATATTGCCCACTTTATCTTGTCCTCCGTTATTATTCTCTTTGCAAGCAACAGGGTTTCCCGACTTGCTCGCCTGTACTCCACCTCGGGCTGAGACTCATCGTCTCTGGCTCCTGGGAAGTGTGTTTCTAGTAGGAGCCTAATTTTTTGCTCCTCGTTTTCCGTATAGGAATTGTCTGGCCTGCGAAGTGCTATATTTGCTTCGGCCTGGACTCCTGCCATAGCTCTGTAGATACGGGCAGCTGTGGCAGTGGAGGAAATACTCTCGCAGAAAGATCTGTAGTTCCTGCGTTTCGCTTTTCTTAGTTCTCTGTTATAGAGCGTGAGCTCCAGTGAGTACTCCTCCCACCGGTCTGTGCTTTTCGCTCTATTAAACAGTTTCCTTACTTTTTCCTTTGCATCTCTAGGCGTTCATTCCACCATGGGGCGTCATTTTCGCGCCTAGAACTAGCAAATGGGCAGGCATCTTCATAAGCCCGGGTTATATTTTCGTTGAGCTCGAATACCTTCTGTTCTAACTCAAGAGGATGTCTGGAGTAATTAAGCTCCCCTCTGGGTGTTATGCTAGACAGATTATTTCTATAAAGATCCCAATTTGTTTTCTTGGGATTTCTTTTTGGTAAGCGGTGGGTCGTACCCCCCCTTATGTTGAAACGTATAATCCTATGGTCTGACATGGAGGGTTCTTGAGATACATGCCAGTTGCTAATTTTGTCTTCTAGCGCTAGACTACTAAAAGTTATGTCTAACACCTCCTCCCTTACTCTATTGACAAAGGTTGGTGTACACCCCTGGTTGTTAGTTGTAAGGTTATTTCTAATTAAAAATTCAAGCAAACACTTACCCCTTGAATTTGTGTCAGTGCTGCCCCATACCTCATTATGGGCGTTGGCGTCGCAGCCCACAACAATCTGGATACCTCGCTGGTTACACAGTTCCACCAGGCCTTCCAGTTCCTCTGGTGGTGATGGATTCTCGGCCGCACAGTAGGCTGAGGCAATAACCACCTGTCTTCTGCATCCATCAATTTCTAGCTCGGTGGTAATTGGAACGCAGTCCCGAGTCAGGTATTCTGAAATTACAGTATAATTAATGTTATTTCGAATCAATATGCACGCTCTAGGCTTTTCTTGCCTGTTGTCGCATATTACCTTTGTATTCCTGGTGTATAGACCTTTTACTCGGCCTTCATAGCACCAGGGCTCCTGGATAAGCGCCAACCCAAGGTGTTGTTTTGTGAACGTCCTTGCTATGACGGCTGATGCCGCCTTAGCGTGGTGGACGTTCACCTGGGCTACGCTTATCTCGATGGCGGGGCTATTGAGCCCGCTCATCTTCGAGTGATGCTTCCATCTCCTCTGCGACGAGGGTGGTGTCCTCATCACGTAGGAGCTCCTCCGCCTCCCGTAGCTCTTGTGGGGAAAGCTCTGATCCCTCGTCCTCGACCAGTATGACGTCCGAGTTCACGGACATCGGTGTGCCTGGTCGTTCCGACTTGCATTCTGCGGTTGCAGGTGTAGGTTCTGGCATCTCCGGGGAGATGCCTTCCACTACCTCATCTTCGGCCGCTGCCTCTGATGATGTTTCTACCGGCGTTGCTTCCTCTTCCGCCTCCTGTCGCTTGCGCTTCAGATGGACGGGGACGAAGCCGTAGCGGAATCGGATTTTTAATCCGTTTTCTACAAGGGTTTGCTTGCTTTCGTCATCAACTCCTATTACTAGGAGTTGGCCATTACCCTCCTTCCGTGCGGAAATTACCTTCCACGACTGGGTGTTGAGGTCATTCATTGCTTCTATTAAATTCAGAAGCATTTCTGTTTTCCAGCTTGCGCACCTTGGAAGGAACAAGTGGATAATCTCCGTCGAGGGAATGTCCTCGCCGGTAAGTGTGGTGAGGATTGGGCCTTTCCAGTCCTTCAACGTCGGAACGTGATTCTGCAGCCATTCTGTAGTGATGTCATCGGCGCAGTCGATGATCAACATTCCTGGTCTGAAGTGCACGGCATCGAACCTAATCTTATGGTTCCAGCCCTGGGCAACTTCAAACAGGATGAGATCCTCTAGTTCCGTCAGGTCTTCCGGTGATAGTGACACCTGCTGGTAGTCACTCGGAAGGACTGCCACCTTTGTGGTTTTCACAACTGCGGCAAAACTCACATCTTTCGATACACTAGATGTGGTAGGTGCGGGGTGCTCCCGAGCCCTCCTCCTCTCCAGGGCCGCTGCCGACGTGGATGGTCTTTCGTCCAACCTGTCCTGCACCCTCGGAGTAGTCCTGCTCCTTTTCCCCTTGTGCTCAGGGGGGTGTGAGCGTCTTGTTGGCTCTTTTAGCGGCCGGCCTTGGCTCCTGCACAGTCTTATGGCTCAAGGCTTTTGCCTTGGCCTCCTGCTGCGGTAAGCCTTGCTCAATGTACCTTAGGTACCATTTCACTCCCGCCCCACTTAGTCCTCGGCGGTGTGGATCATCCAGACCTCCTGGTGCTCCAAGTGGTGGGAGAACGGGCCTCTTTGACGAGGCAGTATTTCCCTCTCGTGCCGGTGGAGGGGATACCTGGCTGCCGCCTGGTCTGCGTTGTGCAGGGGATCTATGCTCCGCCTGCCGTTGCACGCCTCGTTGGACACGTGTGTCCTTGGTACTCGGCCTTGGAGTAGGCCTTGGACGTACCGTTGGCGTTGTGGTTGCTCGTGCTTGCGCACGAGCTTGATGCGGACGGACATCGTCCAGTCGCGCTTGCTCAAGCTGACTAGCAGCTTGTGTCGCGGTGCAGTCCCGCGGTAGTTTTATGTTTTTGTTTTTTGTTTCTTTTATCCATAGTACGGTTTCTTATGCGGAGAATAACGGTCCGCCTGCACAGAGATCCGCTATATGCAGGTAAGGTCTATATACTCCTCGAGGCGACCCGGTGTCGAGGAGGTACCGTTAGCGACTGGGCTATTTGGGGGCCCCCAGCCTGGTTGATCATCGACACGGTTCACATCACATCTTGATCCGGCCCCATGGAGGGAAGGACATGCGTTGTCATCAGGATGACCATGACCATCTCAATGTGCATTGAAGTGGTCATGGTCCTCCAAACAACACCACATGTCCCCGCACGACTATTTTAGCCAGGCTGTCAGTAGATTCTAGATCTTTCTGAAAACCTGTTTCCAGGAGCCACCGCGGTGGAGGTAATAGTCGCACTTCTCTTACAGGGAACCGTTACGGCATGTGCAGCAATACCTGCGACATGTTAGTCCCCCGGTTATTTGTTAGCCAGTTATAAATCTGCACACTTTGGTTAATCACTTCACATTTACAACTTTTTGCACGGCTGTGCCCAACAAAAGTACTGATCCACGAAACACAATTACATTTGTAAAGGCCATTCTAAAAATTCACATAGACAAAACACATTACAATCGGACAGAAACACAAAACATCGAAAAAAATTTATTTAGCTTTTATATTACATACCTGGACTAACGTTTGCCATATTATTACTTACTACTTTTTTTTTATTAGCGTCGGAACTCCGAACAAAAAAATTTTGAGTTTAATCAAAAAAAAAAAAAAAAAAACCTGAAAAAAACCCTTAGTGCGAAGACCTCTTTAACAATTGTTCGATTTGGTTGCGCAGATAAAAATTCGATCCAAAAGGGCTTTCAGCTACTATAGGCATGGATAATCTTCTACTGTATCCTTCCCATATTTTAATGCGACGAAATTTCAGTTTTATGACGCTATAACTCGAAACAGGTTGAGCCAAAAGCAAAACTTTTTTTTCAACATATTTTCACAGTTTCAATGTCGATTCGAGTGACCTGATGCTAAACGTATTACGTAAAATATTATAAATGCTTTTTCACTCTGGCCCTCTAAGAAGCTGTAGAACAAAGCTTACTATTATATTTTTGGGATAGCCATGCTGCAATGAAAAATGCTTCCTATTTTTCTTTTTTTTTAACTTAGTAGCTCTTCAATGTTAAATAATATCAAATATCATTTTTTAATAAAACACAAAAGAGAAAACACATCTTAATTTTATGCGGAACATTTATTCATTTTTTTCTTCTCGTCAATAAATTTTCTTGATTATAAAATTTCGAAATGGGTATGATTTGTCGCACAGTAAGCGTAATGACGCATCTTAAGCGTCCATTGACGAAGAATGAAATAGTAATGGCTTTGGTAGTGCCAAATGAGAATACCCATGAGGAGATGCCCGACATCATAAACCAAATCAGTGCAGCATTGGCAGAAAGTGTTCATTATGGATTGATGCGAGTAGATGATAATGCGTACTTGTTAACTAATATGGGACGCTCCCTTGCTGGGCCAAGTCCGAAGCTTATAACTAGATTATCTTTTGGTTCAAACTAAAAAAAAAATAAAGTATAAATTGAAAATATTAATTTTGATATAAATGTATTTCGTATAAAATGAAATTGTATGTTAAAACAATGTGTGAACTATTTTGCTTAAAAGTTAAATTTAGAAGTTTATAAATTACATAAGTATACTTTGTTGTATAATTCAAAATATAATTTAAAAATTTTTCAATTTTGAGATAGGCACTTTATTCGAACGAGGGGATAGACTGACATATCAATGCTGGCCAAGAATATGTATACACTCTATAGGGTCTATCATCGCTCTTTTTACTACATTAATACAACCATTTTACACCCTTTGATCCCATAGGTTCAAGGTAAAAATTAAAAGTCGCTCTTATTTGTTTAAAATAACTAGTTCCGGAATACCAGAATGCATAAACAATTTAAACAAGATAGAATGCTGAATTCGTGTATTTTTGTACCTTAAGTTAAGTCCATTCTTCATACTAAAAGTTAAAAATGGTTTAAACATATTTGTATAGGGACTATACCTAAAATTTGTTCTGGTCCTACCGATATTGATCAATTTCATTATGACTATCATAGGCATAATTTATAAAAAATTTATATTTCTTAGAATAAGAAAAAATGAAAAACACAAAATTATGGAGTATATTTGCATGGGGGGTAGCACTTTAAATGGGGTCAGAGAAAAACCGTTTGAAAGTGCATATTTCTTAGTTTAATTCTCAAGAATGCAAGCCCATGCAAGTTATTAATAAAAAACAAGCAAAAACGTTAATTTCGGTATCACCGAAGCTCAAATACCCGCCACACGAAACTTTAATCATTTTCTTGAAAAATTCAAAAAAAAAAAAAAGGAAGGTGAGTTTGTATGGGGTCTGTATGTTATAGTGGCCCGATCCATGTCATATCGGTAGCATATTGAAACGATTACAGTAGATGTGATTTTACCCAGATAGGAATAAATATATTCAAAAATAAGAACTATTTTCATACAAAAGCTGAAAAATGGGCAGTCGGTTTGTATGGGGGCCATATCCAAAAATGGGCGTGGCACTTTTCTTCTGATATTCGATGCCATTAGAAGTGCTTTTACCCAATTTTTAGTAAATACGTTCATAAATAATAACTATTTTCATACAAAAAGTCGTCAAAAAATTTTAAGTTTGTATGGGGGCTATATCTAAAAATGGGCGTGGCACCTTAGTTCTGACATACAAACTGCCTAGGTGCACAGAAAGCTTAAGTCTAAAATTTCAGATCAATATCTTTAAAACTTTCCGAGGAAAACGCATTGCAACAGACAGGTGGACATAGCTAAATCAATTCGTCTCGTCGAGCTGATCAATAATATATATAAAGGGTGATTTTTTAAGAGCTTGAGAACTTTTAAAAAAAAAAACGCATAAAATTTGCAAAAATCTCATCGGTTCTTCATTTGAAACGTTAGATTGGTCCATGACATTTACTTTTTGAAGATAATTTCATTTAAATGTTGACCGCGGCTGCGTCTTAGGTGGTCCATTCGGAAAGTCCAATTTTGGGCAACTTTTTCGAGCATTTCGGCCGGAATAGCCCGAATTTCTTCGGAAATGTTGTCTTCCAAAGCTGGAATAGTTGCTGGCTTATTTCTGTACACTTTAGACTTGACGTAGCCCCACAAAAAATAGTCTAAAGGCGTCAAATCGCATGATCTTGGTGGCCAACTTACCGGTCCATTTCTTGAGATGAATTGTTCTCCGAAGTTTTCCCTCAAAATGGCCATAGAATCGCGAGCTGTGTGGCATGTAGCGCCATCTTGTTGAAACCACATGTCAACCAAGTTCAGTTCTTCCATTTTTGGCAACAAAAAGTTTGTTAGCATCGAACGATAGCGATCGCCATTCACCGTAGCGTTGCGTCCAACAGTATCTTTGAAAAAATACGGTCCAATGATTCCACCAGCGTACAAACCACACCAAACAGTGCATTTTTTCGGGATGCATGGGCAGTTCTTGAACGGCTTCTGGTTGCTCTTCACTCCAAATGCGGCAATTTTGCTTATTTACGTAGCCATCCAACCAGAAATGAGCCTCATCGCTGAACAAAATTTGTCGATATTGTCGATTTCGAACCGAACACTGATTTTGGTAATAAAATTCAATGATTTGCAAGCGTTGCTCGTTAGTAAGTCTATTCATGATGAAATGTCAAAGTATACTGAGCATCTTTCTCTTTGACACCTTGTCTGAATCCCGCGTGATCTGTCAAATACTAATGCATGAAAATCCTAACCTCAAAAAAATCACCCGTTACATACTTTACTTTCCGACAAACTGATAATACCCTTCACACTATGTGTGAAATCAAGTTTTATGTTCAATGTAGTTCATTTATGTGGTGGGCGGGGAAGGAATGGTTGCATCGTTAAAAAAATTAATTCAAAGTTCACAAATAATATGACCCACAAATTCGCCAAGTTTCATGTTTCTACTTTAAAAATAGAGTTTTTGCCATAAATAAGCCGATTCCGCCCAATGTGCATTCGAAGCATCAGCCCAGTGCAATCGTTTATATTAAATGCACAGCTTGTCATTCATGCGAGTATGGTACTCGCTGTGCACTCTTACACTTTTACAATTAATTATAATTTTTGTTTCCGTCATGACCCATGATTCTGCGCCATACATCAGGACTGGCAGAATCAACGTCTTGTAGAGTTTAATTTTTCTTGTTCTGGATTAATCTTTACTTCGCAAACTAGTAAAGTTAAGCCAGAGTAATTCTTTGTCTGATTTCAAAGTTGGTGTCACTGTTCTTGTTTGCCTATGTTCCTAAGAAGACAAAGTTTTCTACAACCTCGAAGTTAAAAATCTCCATTCTCACCGATTCTCTTGGGCGCGTTGTTGTTTTGCGAGTAGATACCTTTTTTATCTCTTTCAATGCCCGTTCAATGCCGTTGATTTGTGCCTAATATATCGATGTCATCGGCAAAGTTGAGCAACACAGCTCGTTTCAAGAAAATATTGCATTTCAGATCAACATGTGGGCATTAGCGTAGTATATACTCCATCAGGAGATTGAAGACGTCGCACGACAATGCATCGCCCTGTCTGAAGCCTCTCTTGGTATCAAGGGACCGGGGAGATTTTTACCAACCCTGACAACGCTTTGGGTGTTTGTTAGCGTTATCATACAGAGGTGAACGATCTTTGCAGGGATGCCAAATTCAGACAGTGCTTTATAGAATTTTGATCTTAGTGGCGTCTCGGAAGCGGCTTTGAAGTCGACAAATAGGCGGCATGAGTCGATTTGTTTTTCTTTGGTTTTCTCAAGGATCTGGCTTAGTAGTGATGGTCGACTTGTCCGGTGTAAAACCGCACTGCTATTGTCCAAAACCACCTTGTACGTCTGGTACCAGTCTGTTACACAGTATGCCGGAGGGAATTTTATATGCGATAGATAGGAGACTTATACAGCGTTAGCTTGCGCAGATAGCGAAGTCTTCTTTTTTCAGCTTGGACACATCACACTTACGTTTCAATTGCTGCGCATGCATTTACTAGTGAACTCATCGCCGCCGGTCTTAAATTAATTAGCTAGTAGCTCGTCTGCGCCTGCCGCTTTGCTGTGTTAAAGCCTTTGTTTAGTTTCTAAAACCTCCTCGTAGACTAGTGGCTCGACAGGAGGCTGGTCATTAGTCAGGCAACCCAGATATTCATCTTCTCAGCTGGCGGCATTGTTCCCGTTCTCACTCCATGTGCATCTTTTTAGAAGAGGATCCAGGCTTATAAAGTTCGGTTAAACGCTTGATTCTTTGGTAGAATTTTCGATCCTTATTTCTGTAGCACATCACATCAATTAACTCCAGCTCTCGCCTATCTAGGTCTTTCTTTGAAACTGCACTTTTCCCTCTTCGTTTCCCTCGATATCGTCCAACAATATCTCGTGTTGCAGGGTTTGCTTATAAGCGATGTTCTTTTCAATCGTAGCAACTTGACACTCCTCATCGTACTCAATGAGTTGTCCCAATTGAGTATGTTCTCAATTTGGTCGTTGAATAAGCCTTCCAATAAGTTTATGGTGATATAAACTTATTCGTCTAATAACGATTTGTTATCAGATTCTAACAGAGTGAATGGAATGCACCTATTTTCAGATATGTTTAGAGTTAGGAAACATCTACATTTAGGTTAAGATTTTAATCGAGACGAATCGATTTAGCCATGTCCGTCTGTCTGTCTGTCCGTCTGTCTGTTTATTTCAATACGATTTACTCGGAGACTACTAGAGATATTTAGCTGAAATTTGAAACTTAAGCTTTTCTCGGCAACGACCAGGTCAAGTTTGAATATGAAAGTGCCACGCCCATTTTTAGGTATAGCCCCCATACAAAATTACCGTTTTATTTTTTTCGATTTTTTGTATGAAAATAGTTATTAATAATGCATATATTCATTCCAAGTTGGGTAAAAACTCTTCTACTGTCATTCAATGTCAAATCTAGTGTACCACGCCCATTTTCGAATTTTTGTTTGAAAATGGTTATTATTTAATAATGTATTGACTCCAAATTACGTAAAAACACTTTTAATATCATCGAATATCAAATCCAAAGTGCCACGCCCATTTTTTGCACAACGTGAGTTGTATCAGACCATTGACCCCGTCCCATCCCATCTCGAAGTTCTTTTAAAAAATTTGAAAATGGGCTGTAGGTTTTGTATGGGGACTTTAGCTAAAAATGGGCGTGGCACCTTGCTTTTGATATTGGATGATATTAGATGTGTTTTTAGGAAATTCGGAGTGAATAAATTCTAAAATAATAAACCTTTTCATACAAAAAATCGAAAAGAAAACGGTATGTTCATATGGGGGGCTATACCTAAAAATGGGCGTGGCACTTTCCTATTCAAACTTAACCTGGTCGTTGCCGAGAAATGCTTAAGTTTCAAATTTCAGCTAAATATCTTTAGTGGTCTCCGAGTAAATCGTATTGAAATACACAGACAAACAGACGGACAGACGGACATGTCTAAATCGATTCGTCTCGTCGAGCTGATCAATAATATATATACTTTATGAGGGCTCCGATGCCTCCTTTAATGCATTACAAACTTTCCGACAAACTGATAATACGCTTCACACTATGTGTGGCGGGTATAAAAATAAGTGTGACGGGTATATAAGCTTCGGTTCCACCGAACTTTTTCCTTGTTTAATATCTTATAAATCATAAATTTCGCTTTGCACATGGAGTAAGTGCAAAGTGAAATTTATGATATTTTACTATATCAATTTTAATTCCAAAAATTTTGGCTTTAGCGCTCCGCCGGCCAAATTCAACAAATGGAACAAATAAATTTGTGCGTGTTCAAAAGAAAAAGAAAATATCTGCTATCAACACTCAGTTTGCAAAAATCAATTGCATACTTTTAGGCATAACAGTGTCAGTAAGGTGACCATCTACGCCGCTTTACATATTTTTGGGCTAACTAATTAAACTCTAAATCAATACACAGTATGTTCAATAAATAAGGGGATTTTTGTTTAAATCATGGAACACGTAACGCCATCTATTGAACGTTGATAACATTAGAAAGGTTTAGGTCTCACCTTTCAAAAAGTGAGACCTGTACCTTTTAGCTTTAATCGATTCACAATTATGGATACATATAAACCGGGAGGCTTACGTCAGTCTTGTCCTCGATGTCTTCAACTTGAAGGCAACTTCGCCTGAATGTTTAGTACGGTGCGTAAAAGTGTATCTATTAACAGAGCAAGATAGTCTAAATGAAGATATTTGGTAAATTTGATGTTCAGCAATCACCTAAAAGGAAGAAGGATAAGGCTATGACTTCAGCTTTACCGAACAATGTTAATGATACAAATGTTTTGGAAACTCCCTCAACCAAAATACTTAATACCGTAGCGCCTTGAAAACACATTTTATCTCTAGATTTATTAAATCTACAACTGCTGAAGACATTTTAAAGTTCATTACTTCCAACAGTTGTATAACTGATTCAACTGTCGAAATTTTCGAAAATATATGCAGTGCAGCGTTTTTGCCATAGTTTACGCTAGTCAAGGAATATGTGCCACAAAGCGAGCCTGCACCGTCTTGTCAAACTGCGGTCTTACCACGTTCTCTGGCTATATCATCTTTATGAGCAACAACTTCTTTAAATTAAATTTTCCTCTTATTGTAATGTAGCAAAATGTAAGTGCTCTGAAGAGCAATCATGTTGACTTATACCTCCACAGTATAGGCATAAATGCTGATATAATTGTTTTTACCGAGACTTGGTTAGAGACAAATATTTTTGATTCAGAAATACTTTGTGATAATTTTACAATCTTCCGAAATAATCGTGTCATGTGTAAAAGTGGTTAAGTGTAAATTTCTCTTAAAACCAGTTTTACATCTGAATTATTTCAAAAATTTCAATTGCCTCTTCGGGAAAGGCGTTTTGAGTCGATCAATGCCATCAAACAAAATTCGCCGAGGAAGCTAAAGGCTACACCTCCGGCGGCCTATTAGCGCTCCATGGAAGATAAGATTAGCCGCTAAAATCATTGTATCATTTTAAATGGAGCATATTTTAAAGGCGACACAATTCAGATAATGAAATTGAAAAATGTGTTTTAGACCCCATAAAGTATATATATTCTTGATCAGCTCGATGAGACGAATCGATCTAGCCATGTCCGTCTGTCTGTTTATTTTTACGCATTTTTATACCCTGTACCCAAAGGGTTAAAGGGTATATTAAGTTTGTGCGAATGTATGTAACAGACAGAAGGAGGCAAGATAGACCCTATAAAGTATATATATTCTTGATCAGCATTGGAAGGGGAGTCGAACTAGCTTTGTCCTGTCCGTCCGTCCGTCCGTCTGTCATGCTGTCTGCCGTATGAAAACGATTGTTTCGGAGACTATAAAAGGTAGAGCTTTCAAAATTGAAACTTAGACTCTCCTAGGCCGTCAAGTGTGCACTTACAAACGGTTTTTCTCTAGACCCATTTTAAGGGGTACCCCCCATACAAATGTACCCCAAAATTTTGGGTTTTTGCATAAAAACGTCATTGTTTTTTATTCTAGGAAGTTTAAATTCAGTAAAAATTATGTTTATGATAGTCCCAATAAAATATCCCAATATGGATAGGACCAACAAAATTTTAGGTAAAGCTCCCATACAAATTTACCCCAAAATTTTGGGTTTTTACATAAAAACGTCATTGTTTTTTTATTCTAGAAAATTTAAATTTAGTATAAAATATGTCTATGATAGTCCCAATAAAATATCCCAATATGGGTAGGACCAACTAAATTTTAGGTATAGCCCCCATACAAATTTACCCCAAAATTTTGGATTTTTACATAAAAACGCCATTGTTTTTTATTCTAGAAAATTTAAATTTAGTATAAATTATGTCTATGATAGTCCCAATGAAATAGACCAATATGGGTAGGCCCAACAAAATTTTAGGTATAACCCCATTCAAAAGATATACTCGATTTCTTAAGTTTTTCTATGAAAATTAAATTCAATGATGTATGGTAGTCAAATAGAACCTAACTTAAGGTACATATAGATTGGGTACAGGGTATCTTGCAGTCGAGCATACTCGACTTCAGCGTTCTTTCTTGTTTAAAGTGAATATATGAAGATAATCAGCTTAAAATTGGATTAAGGTTTTCTCGGCAACGACTACTTTGTATGTTAAAACCAAGGTGCCAAGCCAATTTCTAGGTATAGCTCCCACACAAACTTACAGCTTTTTTTTTAAATTTTTGTATGAAAATACTTATCTATCTATCTATCTATCTATCTATCTATCTATATATATATATATAAAAATGTATGTATGTTTCTATGTCTACTCTATACGTTGAAACCGTCCAACCGATGAGCCCCAAACCGGTTCCATTTGAAAAAAAAAACAATGCAAGTAGAGTCTTAGACCATTAAAACAATGCATTAGGCACATTCGGTTCATTTAAAAAAGTGGATTTTCTAATTTTCCCATACAAAAATGTTTTTCTTTTTTAACATAAACAATCTGACAGCTTTCCCTAGTATATTTTGAGTAGAGTCAAAAAAAAAAAAAAAAAAAAAAAGTAAAGTGCCATCAAAAGGAACTGAAATTGTATAAAACACAGCAGATGCGAAACGGAAAGAGCTGAAAGAACAGCCGAAACGCCCGTACAACGTGGTAGCACACGCCGGGTATCTGCTAATTATTTATAAATGAACTCACTTCAAATTGGGTGAAAACACTTCTTAAAACATCTAATTTCGAAACTAAGATGCCACACCCATTTCCGGGTATAGCCCCCATACAAACTTATCGATTTTTTGTCGATTTTTGTTTTTAAAAATAGTAATTATTTATGAAGGTACTCGCTCCCAGTTGGTTAAAAACATTTCTTTTGTCATCCAGGGTCAAGACCAAGACGCCACGCCCAAGTAACGGGTATTTCCCCTTCGGTTCCACCAAAGTTAACGTTTTTCCTTGTTTCTTCTTCATATGGGGCCGTTTTCCGCGATTTCGACCTTCAAACGCTCCAATAACGCTATATAATAGTCGCTGTTGATGGTCTGCCCCTTCTGGAGATAGTCGATGAATATTATCCCATGCACATCACAAAATACAGACGCCATAACCTTGCCAGCCGTTTGCTGCGTCTTTGGTCGCTTTGGGCGGCTTTCACCGGCTGCATGCCACTCAGCAGACTGTCGATTTGACTCTGAAGTGAAATGGTGGATCCATGTTTCATCCATTGTGATGTACCGACGCAAAAACTCCGATTTATTGCGCGTAAACATGTCCAAACAGCTCTTTGAATCATCGATTCGTTGTTGTTTTTGCTCTGGTGTGAGCAAACGCGGCACCCATTTGGAAAACACCTTTTTCATACCCAAATGTTCGTGTATTATGGTGTGTACACTGCCTGCTGATATCTTTAGGATGTCAGCAATCTCCCTCACTTTCAATTTACGGTCGGACATAATGATTTTCAGTGTTTTTTCAACGTTTTCCGGAATAACAGCGTCATTTGGCCTTCCAGTAGATGGAATGTCATCGGTGTCTGTACGGCCACGTTTAAATTCAGCATACCAATCCAACAAATGCTTCTTTTGATGGGGCAGAGTCCGAATAACACTTTTTCGAGCCATTCTCTGGCATTGAACAGTATTTTTTCTCATTAAAAAGCAATGATAAATCAACACACGAAATTGCTTTGAATTCATTTTTTTTGAAAAACACAAAAGTAGCGTCACTTGAACCTGTGTAACTTGTAAACAAATGGTTGAATTAACGAATGATTTTGACAGTAAGCCTAAAAAATTGCCACTTTCAAAAAAAAAATATTGATTTAGTACTAGTGCCGCCATCTATGTGTCAGTCACACACATTATTGAACGAAGTGTTATATATATACTACCCATATAGCAAGGATCGGGTCACTATGACATACAGACCCATGCAAACATACCTTCCATTTTTTGTTTTTATTTTTTCAAGAAAATTATTGTTGTATCATCATTTAAACCTACAAATTTGACATATATGCTTTTTATTTGAGCCCCAACTTGAGTTTTTCCCATCCAACCCTTTTGCGGAATATAATCTACGTCACTGAAGATCATGCATGAACTAACTAAAGTGTTGTGTGGCTTGTATTTGAGCTTCGGTTCTACTAAGCTCATTATTTTATTGAATGTGTTCCCAATTTCATTCAAAGTACTTACGCGCCATTTAAGCCATTAGAAAAGCGTAAAGTCACGATGTTACAAGCAAGTCAAAATTATTCAAAATACTATCTAGCTCGGTCAAATTTTCAAACAGCGATTAAAAGATTTAACAATAATTACTTGCCAAAAATTTAAAACCAACATACACATACGTATTGATCTTAACTCTTAAATCTTTCTATGATTTTGTAAATTCTAAGCGTATTCTAGCATTTCTAATTAACATTTAAATTTCACATCAAATCGTATTATAAGCAAAGAATGATTACTTAAGGACTTAATTTTGATCAAACTCACAATCAGTTGTTCTTCTGGCCCCGATAATCTACCTTCTGGTACTCTTAAAATGTGCGCGTTTTGATTATGTGAACCTTTGCTATGTCTGTTTCAGTTATTTACACTGGTTTTAGTAAAGCGTTTGATTGTGGAAATCATCGTATATTGCTCTATAAACTTGAGTGTTTGGTGTTCCCATAACTTTGAAAAATTGGATTTCATCACAACACAACGAGTAGTATTTTATAACACTATATCAAAAGAAATTGAACTTCTTTTAGCTGTACTCAATCAGGTCCTCTACTGTTCATACTATTCATTGATAGTCTCCCAGATGTTATATCTTTTAGCCATACCTTAATGTTTGCGGACGACTTTAAGCTGTTAAGTTTTAAATAACAGAATATCTTATTGAAAATGTTGCATTTAAGCTTGTTTCTTCCATCAATGATCTTCTTCTTTCTTCTTTTTGTTTAACGAAATTTGGGTTGGAGTACACATATACCTCCTTTTACGTACCGACTAAATTTAAAAAATCTGAACACTGGAACAATGCGTAAATGCGCTTGGTGTTACATTCATTCCTAAGCTTACAACTGATGATAGTGACTCTCCATTTTTACTACAATTGCAGAATTTCACAACCCCATCCCGTATAATAAATTATTATTCACAATTTCAACTACATCTCTTTAAATTCTATTCCAAATGCTTTACATGATATTCCTGCATAACTTTAATTTTATCTTTTTAAGGAGTATCTTTAAATTTATATGCTAGATGCTATAAAATATTTACTAAAAAAAACAAGAAATAACGTTAACTTCGGTAGAACCGAAGCTTAAATACCCGTTACACGAATCTTTTAAGAGTTTATGAGTAATCATCAGTGGTCAACAAAGTTTACACACAATATTAATTTCAAATTTTGAGCTAAAAATACAGATATGTATAACAACATATTTCTCAAAAAATATCTGGAAATGGGCGTTAAGTTTTTATGGAAGAAACACCTATAAATGGGAGTGGCACCATGACATCGGAAGAGTTTTTACCCAATATGGAGTAAATTCATGAATAAATAATAACCATTTTGATACAAAAATTCGAAAATGGATGGAAAGTTTGTATGGGGGCTATACCAAAAAAGGTCGTGGCACATCTGATTTAACATTGGATGACATTAGAAGTAAAGGTTTTCGGACAAATTGGAGTGAATATATGCATAAATAATAACTATTTTCATTAAAAAATCGGAAAAAACGGACAGTTTATACAGGGGCTATGCCAAAAGAGGGCGTGGCATCTTGGTTTTAGCACTGGATGATTTCTTTAAAATTTTGAAATTCGCGGTCCGATTTAAACCAATTTGAAAATGAAAATTTGACTTGATATAAGAAGCATTTGTACCATAATTGAAGCCATTAGCTCTATAAATAAATTGTTTTTTGTATAAGAACTTGATAAAATGTTATACATTTGTATGGGGGCTTTCAGCTTAATATCTTTAAAACTGAGCGAATAAATCGCGCAGCAACAAACAGACAGACGGACATGGCTAAATCGATTCGTCTCGTCGAGGTGATCAGAATAACATATATAAACTTTATAGTGTCTCCGATGCCTTCTTAAATGCGTTACCAACCTTCCAGAAAACTAGAGAATACTTGATTCCATATTTTATAGGAAAAGCAAAAAAAAAAAAAAAAAAAAATATAAATACATACATATGTGATTGGTTTTTTAATTTGTAAGAGTACAAAAAATTTTAAAATCTATTTTATCAGCTATTTCATACCGAATCTAATAAAATACCATAATTTAAAGAGATTAAAATAAAAATTAATTTGACTTATACCACTTTCAAAATCAAGGGTTTATATATACATATACATATTCATCAATATAATATATAAGAACTATATATATACTATATATAAATATAAACAAATCAATAATTACATTTTTTTTTTTTAATTATTTATTTAAGCTGAGCATTTCACTGAAGAAACTTTAAACATATTTATGAAATCTAAAACGTGACAAGAAGTTAAAGTATTAGCTTTAAGTATAATAAGTTATGTTACTATTGGAGTCTATTGCCGCGTAGGTAGAACATCTGGGTGGAGTCTCTTGAGGCGCCTTCTGCATGTGTTGACAGCGAGAGCCGAAGCCAATGGGTTAATGTGATCACGTAGACGATCGTTGTATCTGGAGCTGTGTCGATTTATTTCATCAAAGACTGATGGCACATCTAAGTCGTTGCTAATGACCGTGTTATGAACAAACCACGGGGCATTGCAGATACATCGTAGAGTCTTATTTTGCATTCTTTGTACACGCTCAATATGGGTTTTCGAGGCAGTGCCCCACAGTTGTATCCCATATCTCCACGATGGCATAATAACCATTTTATAGATAAGCAACTTATTGCTAAGCCGTAGTTTACTGGCTGGACGTAAAAGCCAGTTCAGTTTTTTCAGTTTCGCTCGACAAGTTCCAGTTATCATAGATATGTGGTTGCGCCAAGTTAGCCGTTTATCTAATACCATTCCCAAATATTTGACGAAGTTAACTTGAGGGATATTTACATTGTTGAGTGTGATTGCAGGGCAAAAGCCTCTTTTCAGCGTGAACGTGCAGTGTGCAGATTTTGAGCTGTTTATTTTAATGTTCCAACGATTAGCCCAATTAAGAAAAAGGTCCAAAAACTCTTGAAGGTGTTCTGAAGCTTCAACAGGGCAACTTGAATTCGCCATAATTACCGTATCGTCAGCGTATGTAGCCAGCAACATGTGATCGCCCACCGGTTTAGGCATGTCTGCAGTATATAGAGAGTAAAGAGTTGGGCTCAGTACACTACCTTGAGGTACTCCAGCACGTATTGGCCGTATCGTCGAGTTAACATCCTTTACTGCTACCTGGAAACACCGACCGGATAAGAAAGACTTTAGGACGAGAAAATGAGCTGTAGGTAAGTACGTCCTGATTTTTTGCATCAATCCCTCATGCCACACGCGGTCAAACGCCTGCTGCACGTCCAAGAAAACAGCGGAACTGTAACGCTTCTCTTCATAAGCGTCTAGGATGTGATGTACAACTCTATGGACTTGTTCTGGAGTGCCATGTTGGTGCCTGAAACCAAACTGGAATGCAGGAATAATACTTCGCTCATTTAATATAACGAGAATTCTCTCTAAAAATATTCTTTCAAATATTTTTGAAAATGTAGGCAGTAAACTTATAGGTCTGTATGAATCAACTTGACCTTCAGGCTTGCCCGGCTTTAGTAACATTGTTATTATGGCATATTTCCATTGAGATGGAAAATGACCAATTCTCAGTATGGCATTAAATAACATTACTAGGAAAAGTATTCCTTGTAATGGCAGTGCCTTGATAGTCCTACTGTCAATGCCGTCGTAACCTGGAGATTTCCGCGGTTTTAGCGCCTTAATTTGCTGGTTAACTTCCTCGATTGTGACATGTCTTATACTTTCGGTGTGTGAGCAGGGAAGTGATAGCTGTTCCAATGTGGAGCATACATCTGAATGTAAAGCCAAATCTAATGGTTTGAAACGATTTTCCAGATCATCTGCAAATGTTTCGGCCTTCTCCTCCACAGAACGGCACCACTCACCGTTTTGCATTCTGAGCGAAGTGTTACGCAATGGCTGTCTCTTTATTTTGCTTGTGAATCTCCACATGTTATAACCGTATGGCTTGTCTGGGTCTGCATTGCGGAGCATATTATCGAAGAAGTCGCTTTTAGCTTCGAACAACACTTTTCGCAAAACAGCTGCAGCCCTTTTCCAAGCTCTCTTATCCAGTTCATCTCGGGTTCGCATATACCGTCGCCTTAGTCTGCGCTTAAGCCTCACAAGTTCAAGAATCTCATGTGTTAAAAGTGGCTGGTGTTGTGTATTTGGGCGAGGCTGGCGTTGTTCAAAAGTTGCAAAGTCCGCAGCTTCATAGATATTGCGTAGAAACAGTTCAACAGCGTCATCAATGTCTTCAGCACTTTCAATCTCCATGTTAAGATTTACTAGCTGCCCTAATCTTAATTTGAACCGATTTATATTTGCATAAGATGGCAATAGTTTTGGTTTGGCATGCAAACATTGTGCGCCGATAGTAAACTCAATGATCAATGGGATATGATCTGAGCTTAGTTCTGCCATACCAGTGATAGCCAAGCTTGATGATGAAATCCCTGCATAAATTGCAAAATCGATTGCACTGGGAGTTCTGTTGCTATATGGAAAGTGTGTAGGCGAACCAGAGGCCAATGTTTGCATATTTGAATTCGCCACCAAATCAAATAAAGTGTTTCCTCTTGAGCAGGCACGGCTAGCTCCCCATAGACGATGTTTTGCACTCCAATCTCCAGCAATCAAAAATCTTGTTCCCAGCTCGTCAAAAAAAATCAAAGGTGAAGTTCCCCATAGTCACAGAATCTTTAGGTCGTGTTATTGATTTGCGAGAGGATACCATGTACTTCGGTCTCACTTTCGTTCACCGCCAGTCCCATCTTGCGGGAATTCTCTTCAATATCGTTGAAAGCCCAGCTCACCGTACGTGGATTTTTGCCGATTATGTCGATATCATCGGCATACGCGAGCAGCATAGTTTCTTTTAAGAAAATGTTGCGCGTCAAATCGACGTGTGGGCATTTGCGTAGTATATACTCCAACAAGAGATTGAAGAAGTCGCATGACAACGCATCTCCCTGTCTGAAGCCCCTCTTGGTGTCAAAGGGGTCGGAGAGATGTTTACCGACCCTGACAACGCTTTGTCAGCGTCATCATACAGATGCGAACGATTTTTGCAGGGATCTTAAGTTCAGTCAATGCTTTAAGGAACTTTGATCTGATTGGCGAGTCGAAAGCGGCTTTGAAATCGACAAAAAGGTGGTGTGTGTCGATATGCTTCTCCTTGGTCTTTTCCAGGATCTGGCTCAGCGTGAATATGGAGTCGGTGGTCGACTTCTTCGGTCTAAAACCGCACTGGTATTGTCCAACAGTGCTTGCTACGTACGGTTTCAGCCTATTGCACAGTAAACTAGTTAGAATTTTGTACGCGATTTGCATGAGACTTATACCGAAATAGTTTGCGCAGATTGAGGGGTCTCGTTTCTTGAGGATTAGACAGAGCACACTTACGTTCCAATCGCTGGGCATGCATTCACCAGTCCATATTTTGCATAAGAGTTGATGCATAGAAAAAAAGGAAAATGGAGAGGAAAGAAAGAGGAGGTAAAAGAGACGAGGAAAAAAAGAAGAGGAAAAAAGGGGGAGGAGAGGAGCAAAGCCGCTGGTACCTGCACCCGTGCAAAGCCGGGGCGAGTTGCTAGTAATATATAAACATAAACAAATCAATAATTACAAAAAAGCAAGAAAAACGACAACTTCGATAGAACCGAAGCTCAAACGCCCGCCGCGCGAAACTTTGATCATCAGTGGCGTATGTTTTATTCCTCAATGGGGTTGGGTGGGGACAACTGAAGTTTGGGGTTCAAATAAGATGCATATATGTAAAATTTTAAGCTAAAAATGCTGATATAACAAACATTTTTTCGAAAAAAAAGAATGGTATGTGGTTTGTATGTGGTCTTTATGTGGTCCGATTCTGGTCGTATTGGTAGTATATTCATAGGATGACAGTGGAAGTGAATTTACCCAGATTGGAGTGTACCTTAATGTCAAAGAGGATAATGAAGGATTTGAAAACAGTCTTGACAATTCCTCTTTGTCATTAGAATGGTTAAATAGTATGCCTAGAAAAGTAAGTCAAGGAACCAAGATCCAATTTAATTATAAGTCACATCAATTTGAAAATGGTTAAGAAAACTATATAGGATACATTAAATTTAAAAATTTTAAAGAGATTAGAAATACACTGCGAAACTTAAAATATGTAAAGGAGAAGACCATCTCTTGGAGCCATTATCGAAGAGTTTGAAGAAATTATAAAATAAAATGATAATAAATAATGATCAAGAGCGCTACTTTAATTAAGAAAAGAAAAATATATAAAGAAAATAAAAACGTAAGTATTTAATACGCCCACTGAAGAGCAGATTTGAACGAAAAACGTTAACTTAAAGAAATAAGGGAAACCTTTACTTCGGTGGCACCGAAGCTTAAATTAAGTTTTTTTAAAAGAGTGCTTCAAAAATATTTCTTTTCAGTCTGTTGAAAAATTTAATTAAAAAAAATTTTTTTTTTTTGCTTTTTAAATTTATAGTTAATCTTTATTTAGATTTAGCTCTTATTTATTTATATTTTTATACCTGGGACACACAGTGAAACGTATATTCAGTTTGTCCGAAAGTTTGTTACGCATTAAAGGTGGCATCTTAGACCCTATAAAGAATATCTAATCTTGATCACTTCGCCGAAACGATTTGATCCAGCCAAGTTTGTCTGTCTGTTTTTGTTCGTCTGTCTGTTGCGATGCGTTTTACTCGGAAAGTTTTAAAGATATTGTGATCCTGAAATTTGAAGCTTTAGCTTTTTGTGCTCCTAGTTAGTTTGTATGTCAGAACCAAGATGCGACGCCCATTTTTAGGTATAGCCCCTATACAAACTTATAACTTTTTTCGATTTTTTGTATGAAAATACGTTTTCTTCACTCCAACTCAGGTAAAAACACTTCTTATGTCATTCAATGACAAATCCAAGGTACCACGCCCACTTTGAGGTATAGCCCCCATACAAAATATCCGCCAATTTACGAGTTTTTGTATGAAAATAGGTAGTATTTTTTTGAATAAACTCTCTCCAAATTGGATAAAAACACTTCTTATGTCATCCAATGTCAAATCGAGGGTGCCACTCTCATTTTTGGGCAAAACTCCAATACAAACTTACCGCCCATTTTCGAGGTTTTGTATGAAAACATTTATTTTTTATGAATGAGTCCAATTAAAATTTGGTAAAATCAATTCGAATATCCACCTAAGTGAACACTATCGATATGATAAGGATCGGTCTAATATAACATAAAGCCTCCATACAAATTTGACCAAATCCATCGTGAAATTTATTCTAAGTCCCAAGTAAACATATAAACTATTAAAAGTTTTGTGTAACGGGTATTTCAGCCTTGGTTCCACCGAAGTTATCGTTTTTCCTTGTTTTTAATTAAAAATGGTTTATTTAACTAAACACTTCTAAAAGCAGCCCATGTTTAAAGAAGGATCCATGGTTGAAGTGGGTCTACTAAAGCATATAGCCCGAATACAAATTTACCGTCAATTTTTGAGATTTTATTCGAGAAAATAATTTATTTATGAAGCGATTTGTTTCAAAGACTATAAAAACACTTCTTATACATATCTCCAGTAGCCTCTGTGCGTTGAAATGAACAGAAGTACAGACAGACAGACAGACAGATGGACAGACAGACGGACATGGCTAGATCGACTCGTCTCATCGAGCTGATTAATAATATATATACTTTATAGGGTCTATGGTGTTCCTTTAGTGCGTTACAAACTTTCCAACAAACTGAATATACCCATATATACACTATTTGTAACGGATATATAAAGAAGAAATACACACTCCAAAAACAGAAATACACGATGCAAAAAAAAAATTGTGTTTTGCCGTCGTCAGCCGAACATACACGACCTTTTCCTACGATGTTGGGATTCATACTGAAAATAAATAAGCAACCGATGCTAGCAGAGATGCTACCATTGCACAGTGGTTTATATTGCCATTTTTTTGCATAAACTCTGAATTAGAAGATACGTATTTACCCCAAATTTTGTTTATACGAATAATTTTGGCCATTAAAAAAAGACTTATCAATTTTGGTACAATTTGGGACATTATTTTATATAGCTGCCATACGACCGATCTGACCAATTTGCATTAACTTTGACATTTCTTAAGCGATTGAACTGAAACTCCTTAAATTTGGTTTGATTCAGTCCACCGATCCAAACGACTAAGAGTAAAACCATATGATATCAACTTAAACTGCGCGCAAATAATAAATTAAGTATTACCAGATCTTTTAAAAATGTTTTCTTTTGTTTTGTTTTTAAGTCTGGCTAAGTAATTATTAACAATAATTTAAAGCCTTAACCAGTAAACAAAAAAAGTAAAGAAAAGCTTCAAAAAGTCAAGAATATGGTCTTCATTTGTGTGAGAGCAAATTAATAAAGTACTTTGATCTTAACTAAAATTTCATTTCACAAGTGGGTTAATATAGAAAGACTTTTTACCTAAATCAATAGTAAATGGCATTTACTATTAAAAACTTATAAGTGCGGGACATACTTATTGTGAAATGAAAATAACTCAATACCGTCAATAAAAGCTCATGTTTCAAATTTCAACTCAATATCCTTAAAAAAAGGAATTAAAACGTGTAGCTCAAAAATAAAAAAAAAGACAGAAGAAATTTTCTCGATAAGTGCAAAAGAATCAAAAATTCGTAAGACTTATTATTTTGGATACATTTTCGTAATAACTTCTCATTTAAAACTTTTTACTCTGGTGTGCCCTCAAAAGTTGCATTCCGTGAAACATATCTGCGTCTGTTAGCATCAATCTGAAATAACACATTAATAACGGCTCAATTAGGCAAAATAACAAAACATTGACAAAATTGTGATCACTTTAACTTTCCTAACTCGGCAATAGAAAAATCTTTCGAGGAAAAAGAATACACTCTCGCAGCCTTTCTTGACATAGAGGGAGCTTTTTAACAATGTCCACCCCGGGGCCATCACTGGTGCCTTAACGGACGTTCGGAGCTAACCAGCCGAGCAGTTAACTCTACGCTGGGAGAGGCGGCGACTCGAAGGTGCGTTAATAGAGGGACCCCCCCAAGGGGGTGTTCTCTCTCCTCTACTATGGGTCTTAACGGTTAACCAGCTGTTGAGGCGTATGGCGGAGGAGGGATACCAGGTGATTGCCTACGCGGACGACGTGGTTATCCTAATAAGAGGAAAGTACCCTCAAACACTCTGTCATCTAATGCAATCAGCACTAAAAAGCTTATCGTCCTGGGCAACCTCATGCGGACTAAGCATCAACCCAGCCAAAACGGAACTTGTACTCTTCACTAGGAAATATAAGATTCCGACCCTAGTTCCACCAAAACTTAACAATATCTCCCTAACCTTCAGTGACAGTGCCAAATATCTGGGTGTTATCCTAGATAAAAAGCTAAACTGGAACGATAATATAGAAGAACGTATCAAGAAAGCCAACGTGGCGCTCTTCACGTGTAAAAAAGCCATTAGCAGGAGGTGGGGGTTCTCACCTTGCATTGTACACTGGCTGTACACGGCAGTGGTGCGACCAATACTTCTGTATGGAGTCTGCGTCTGGTGGCCAGCACTCGATAAAGTGACCAACCGCAACCGTTTACAGAAGGTTCAAAGGAGTGCGGAGATATGCATTAGTGGTGCTCTACGCACCACACCAACTGATGCACTAAATACTCTCCTATACCTATTACCCCTAGATCTCATAGCCAAAGAACTGGCAACGAATACAGCTATGAGAATCAGAGAGACAGCAGGCTGGCTCAATTGCAACTACGGACACTCGAAGATACTCAACCTTCTAGTGTCCTTGCCACCAGTCACCGATTACTGTACGTCATACCCAACTTTTGGTAAGAAGTACAAAATCTCGATCCCAACAAGAGCTCAATGGGAAGACCTACCCCATTTTGAAACCAACGCCATTAATATTTACACAGACGGGTCCAAAACCGAGGGAAGGGTAGGAGGAGGTATCTTTTCCCCGGACCTGGAGATCAGAGAATCCTTCAGACTTCCTGATCACTGCAGCGTTTTTCAAGCTGAAATGATTGCCATACACGAAGCTATGCATTTTCTGGGGCACCACCCAGTTCGTAGACAAAAAGTACATATCTTTTCGGATAGTCAGGCTGCCTTAAAGGCGCTTGACTCGTGCAATAACACATCCAAAACTATCTCCCAGTGCCGCAAATCTCTCAACGAGATGGCGGAGCAATGGGACATTTGCCTCACATGGGTTCCGGGTCACCAAGATATATTTGGTAATTGCGAAGCAGATAGATTGGCCAGAGAAGGTACAAATTCCGTTATTCCTCCTGGGAGGAGTTCGACTGGAATTCCCATGGCCTCTCTGAAGCTGCGAGTGAAAGAAGAAATAATAAGAATAGCAGAGACTAGATGGACCACAAACCCAAAATGTAATATCTCGAGACTTACGTGGCCAGAGTATAGCACCAAACGAACAGCCCAGCTCATGCGCCATAATAGACAGACCCTATCCGTGATGGTGGGCGCTCTCACGGGACATTGCCTGGTGGGAAGACATGCCGTCCGACTAGGGGTAGCCTCAAATGACTTCTGTAGGAGCTGTAGAAACGAGGAAGAGGAGGAGACAGTAGAACATTTTCTCTGCCACTGCCCAGCCCTTGGAAGAATAAGGTTTACCGTACTTGGTAGGCCGTTTCTTAATAGTCTGGCGGAGATTGCATCAGTCAAGATTGGTGCAGTAGCCGCCTTCATAAGGAAATCGAGCTGGTTCGAGTAGGAGGATAATAGAGATCATATGGTATCACAATGGGCCTTTTTGGCCTAGGTGACTCATCGCGAGAATTCGCGGCGGCCATTTTAACCTAACCTAACCTAACTTTCCTAACTACGAGCATCCAAAGTTCGATGTCGTTTGGCGCCAATTTTGCAAAAAAAAAAAAAACAGGGCAGCACATTATCGGCACACTTTTTTAGCAGAAATGTAACATACAAAAGAGACGTCGTAGACCCCATAAAGATATATATTCTTGATCAGTCGATCTAGCAATGTTCGTTTGTCTGTCCGTCTGTTAATTTCAACGCGATTTACTTGGAGACTACTGAAGATATTTAGCTGAAATTTGAGACCATTAACCATTTCCCGGGAGCGATCTGGTCAAGTTCGAAAATATAAGTGCCACGCCCATTTTTAGGTATATTCGCCATGCAAATTTACCGCCCATTTTCGACTTTTTGTATAAAAATGGATAATATTTAGGAATGTGTTGACTCCAAATTGGGTAAAACACTTCTAATGTCATCCAGTATCAAATTCAAGGTGCCACGCCCATTTTGAGACATAGGCCCCACACAAACCTATCGATTATTTCTCTTTTTTTTTTTTTTGGTATGAAAATAGGCATTAAATATGAATGTACTCACTCCAAATCGGCTAAAAACACTTCTAATATCATCCAATATCCAAACCATGGTGTCACGCCCATTTTTGGTATAAGCCCCACACAAACCATTTTTGAATATCTTTGTTTTTAGCTTAAAATTTGATACCAATATTGTATTTAAACTTGAGTTTTATCAGATCATTGACTCCCTCCCATCTCGAAATTCTATCTAGGCCACCGATGATAACATATAAACAACATAAAAATACGTGTGACGGGTGTTTAAGCTTCGGTTCCACCAAATCTTATAGATTTTTCATCGTTGAACACGATTTTTTATACAGTTACACATAATGTAAACGGTTATATTCAGTTTGTCGGAAAGTTTGTAACGCACTAAAGGAGCCGCCGTAGACCCCATAAAGTTCAATACGTACGAGGTGTGTTCAAAAAGTATCGCGAATTTTGTGTTTTTTCAAAAATTATTTATTTATTCGTGAATATCTATTTTGTCCCCTTTAAAGTAATCCCCTCCCGAAAAAATACACTTATGCCAACGTTTTTTCCAATCCTCGAAACATGCCAAATAGTCCCTTTCCGGTATAGCCATCAGCGCCTTCTTCGATTTAGCTTTTATCTCCTCAATCGACTCGAAACGCGTTCCCCGGAGTGGTCTCTTGAGTTTTGGGAATTGCCAGAAGTCACACGGTGCCAAATCAAGCGAATACGGTGGTTGCGGAACGATATTGGTTGAATTTTTGGCAAAAAGTCACGAAAAATCAGTACAGTTTTTAAAAAAAAATCAGCATTTTTGGTACCAATCGAGACTCGACACGTTTGAAGCCCAAAATATCTTTCAAAATGGTATTAATTATTCCTTTCGATACTCCAATTTCATCAGCAATGTCTCTCATAGTTAATCGACGGTGTGCAAGCACTAATTCTTTTACTTTTTGGATGTGAGCATCGTCCGTTGAGGTCGATGGTTGATCAGGCAGCTCTTCGTCTTCAACAAGTTCGCAACCTTCTTTGAACCATTTATACCAATCAAATGTTGTTGATTTTGGTAGAGCTCGGTCTCCATAAGCCTTCTTCAACATTTTTATTCCATTTATTTCATTCAGAAAAAAAAAAATTTTGATACAGGTTCTTTGATCCATTTTTTTGAATAGGTAAAAATCGAAGACGATCCAAAACACGTGCAAGCAAAGCAGCTGTTTACAATTAAGTGAACATTCAAAATGGCCGAGCTTGTCGGCATAAGTGAGAGACATGAGTACCAACATAACGCCACAAAAAAATCAAAATTCGAATATTCGTAACACGCGAAAATTCAAAATTCGCGATAATGTTTGAACACACCTCGTATTCTTCATCAGCGATTTTCCTCGACCTCTGTTTAATTAAACGCGATTCATTCAGTTTGTTTTTAAGATACTAATCTGAAATTTCAATCTAAAGCTTTTTCTCGCCCATTTTCAGGTATAGCCCCGATACAAACTTTTTGTTTTGTGTCAGACCATTGATCCACACCCATCTTATCTCGAAATTATATCTAAGCCATTGATAATGCCACATAAACTATTCAAAGATTTGTGTGACTTGAGCTTCGGTTTTTAATAGATTTTAAATTGGGCTTAAATGGACCAGTCACATCTCTAGTTCCAACCAAATGTATCACAACACCTACCATTTTTTTGTTTGTGTTTTTTTTTTTTTTTTTGATCACAAATTAGGCTAGATAACACCACTTCAGTATTTTTTTTTATTTGTAATTTATGGCATCAAATATGCTTTTTATTTTGCTCGTTATAATCATTTGCACAATTTTTTCATATCTTTTGCCCTTTCAATATAAATGTTTAAGCAACTTTTTAAAATCATGTATATTATTTGTATACATATACACATACATAAACACACACATACGAGTATATGTGTAGTATAGTTGCAATGAATAATACATTAATAATACTATGCAGAGACAATTGTAAACAGGTTACTAATTATCACTTTTTGCTATGTGCGTATGTACGAGTATGTATGTAGCTCTGGGCAGTCCCGTCCTAAAACTTCAACTTTCTCGGGTCGTTGTCAATAGGAGGTAGTGCTGTGCAGATGCATAATACGTATGTATGTATGTATTTATTTATATATTTTATTTACAATGGTAGCGTCGATTATGCTTGCGTGTAATTCAATAAAAAAAATCTCAAAACACGTTTTAGTTATTCATTAAGTTGCTACACTCATTACATACTCGTATATATGTATTTATATGCGGTATATGTGCATGCAACTACATATATGTATGTATGTATATAGACACACATATATGTATATAAGTATGAACGTTGTTGACGTTAATACTTCTGTGGTCTTTTCAAATTTAAACTTCAGTTGAGTTCGAAACGCGTCACTGTTAAAACGCTTTAATTTTTTGGATCGCGGTGTCGATTTACACGACAACGTATATACACGATCCTATTTAGTACAACAACTAATATTTTGATATACAAATATAAATATTGAATTTGACGCAACATGCATTTTTTGGCAATTAAGTCTACTCTTCTTCATTGGACCGATAATATGTGGTAAGTTTAAATTGATATGTCCTTGAGAGGATATGTGTTATATAGATTTGTGCATGAACGATTTCTTTGTTTCGTGACTGATCTGCTTAACTGACTGCTTTAACTTCGTTCTCCAATCTCCACTTTATGCATAAAAATCAATGCATATACATATATTTTTTTTTTTTTTTTTTGTGTGCATAGTTTAGCATAGTTTATCGAAAACACCACCCATTAAACGGGATAAAACTCTAACCTTGGTAGTATAAAAGCTTTGCAACCAATAACACAAAGTTGTAAACACCATAAGTATCGGTGAGAACCCCACCCATCCGATGTAACCCACAAAAAAAAAATAAAAACACATATTTTAATTTAAAGCAAAAAAAATATAAACATATACCATAGTGGTCTGACCTTAACCAAATTTATACTATACAGATGGATTGACATAAAAAGTGTTTCTAATTATACTTAAAAAAAAATCGAATCTAAAACTAAAACTCAAGAATGGGCCTAATTTAGATACGCTATACCAAACCTAGATGAATCTAAAAGTGTTCAATTTACGTTGAGACAATTCTTTTTCACTATCCAGTATTACAAAAATGTTCCCATCTTTTCTTACAAATGGTTGAAAACTCATTTAATGTTTGGTATACTATAAGTTTGTATGGGGAGTTTATGTTTGAGTAGTTCCCGAAAACAGTTGGCCTTCGCAAGATAAGTAACAAAAATGTGTTTTATACAAAAATTTCTAAATCTGAAGTAGTTTAGAAGTAGGTTAGTATTAAAATTTTATAGACATTATATTAAAAGTACCTAGTTAAAAAAAAAGAAAAAAATTAACTTCGGTTGAACCGAAGCTTATACTATATACATCATTTGACGTGGATAGATCTTCGTGTGTAGCATTTGTATTAAATTTTATCTTAAAATAGTAAACAAATTAAAAATATTTTTAAAAATTTTGAAATTCGCGGTCCGATTTAAGCCAATTTTAAACTGAAGATTTGGCATGGTATTCGCTTTATAAATACATTGTTTTCTTATAAGAACTTGACAAAATGTTGTACTTTTGTATGGGAGCTATATCCAAAAGTGGGCGTGGCACATTGATTTTAATATAGAAAGTAACCAGGACCTAGAAAAGCTTAAGTTTAAAATTTCGGATAGACGGACAGACAGACGGACATGGCTAAATCGATTCGTCTCATCGAGCTGATCAATAATATATATACTTTATAGGGTCTACGATGCCTCCTTTAATGCGTTACAAACTTTCCGACAAACTGAATATACCTGATTACACTAGTGTAACAGGTATAAAAAAAGTTTTGAATAAAACAAGAAAGTCGAGAATGGTCGACTCTAGGAAAACCTGTACACAATTTTTTATACCCTGTACCCAAAGGGTAATAGGTATATTAAGTTGTGCGAATGTTTGTAACAGACAGAAGGAGGCAAGATAGGGCTCTTAAATATATATATTTTTGACTAGCATTGGAAGGGGAGTCGGACTAGCTATGTGTCTGTCTGTCCGTCCGTCTTTATTGTCCGTCTGTCCGTCCGTCTGTCGTCTGCCATATGAAGAGAGATTATCTCGGAGACTATAAGATAGAGGCCACCATATTTGAAACTTAGATCTCTCCTGAGCCGTCAAGTGTTTACTTGCAAACGGTTTTTCTCTAGACCCATTTTAAAGGTTCATACTCGACTTCAGCGTTCTTTCTTGTTATATACTATACGTAACTCTATTGTATTCGACGTTTATAACAAAATCTAAAAAAAATTTTGTAAATTTTACGCAATTTTATTTGGGACTATTGTAGGCATAAATTCTATACTAAATTAAGAGTTCAAAGATAACAAAA
The DNA here is from genome assembly GCA_018903435.1 of Leucophenga varia. Classification (NCBI taxonomy): domain Eukaryota; kingdom Metazoa; phylum Arthropoda; class Insecta; order Diptera; family Drosophilidae; genus Leucophenga; species Leucophenga varia. The sequence continues at coordinate 143,678 of JAEIFJ010002834.1, forward strand.
CACACGTATTCACGAAAAGTAAACCTTTTTGGATAAGGTTTGTATGAGGGTACCTCTAAAAAATGGGCCTAGAAAAATCCGGTTTGTTAGTGTTCACTTGACGACTATAGTAAACCTCTAAACGTTTTCATATGGCAGACGCTAGGACGAACACATAGTCAGACAGACATAACATAGCTCAAGAATATATATTCTTTATAGGGTCTATCAAGCCTTCTTCTGCATGTTACATACATTTCACAAACTTAATAAACCCGCCTCCCAAAGAGTACAGGGTATAAACAAAAAAAATTTTTGGTAGGTTTTTAGTGAGAGGTACAATTTAATTGTGTTTATAAATTTCATATAAGATTCCATACAAGGACACTGCAGAGTCTAAAAGGTTTCAAACAGCTGTCAGCGAGACAGACTAAAAGATGAACATGACTGTTTTGACTCTCCTTTCAATGCTAATCAATAATTTATAAATAATTTATGGAGTCTCTCATGCCTTCGTCTGTCTGTTACATATCTAATTAAGATTAAAAATTCAAAAACGCGATTTGGCTCCAAATGTATTTTTGTATATGTTAATTAGCCGTTTTATGTTAAAATCTTTCGTTACCGATGATGCGAATATTTAAGTTGTCCCAAGGTTAGCTGAGAACTACTAACGCGTATCGCGATTTCGTTCCAATAAATGAAAAAGTCGTTTACCGTAGTGCAACACAACGTATTTTCCTGACATTTTGCTTCCTACTGCGATTTCTGATAAACTCAGTTAATAAATGGGCGCTCCTTGGATTGTATTTAGTAGCCTCACCCTTTTTTTTTTTTTTTTTTTGTTTTTTTTTGCATGTAATTAAGGTTTGGCTGTTCAGTTGCCAGCCGGCATACTTTTTCCCTGGTTTAAAATAAGAAACTTGTGCAATGCCAAAAATTGAACAAAAATAAAAAAAAGAAATATGTTAATTCAACAATTTTAAGCAGCAAACCGGTTTTAAGACAATCAGCAATCGATCGTTTGACATTATGCAACTGACTTTATCAGCTTGGATAGTTCGTTTTTCTGTAGATGCTTCTGGTTTAAAAAACGCGTGGCATTAAACACCACAAACCAGATATAAGTCAATATGGCTTATAAATATATATGTAAATTAATAAATTCACTTTTAAACTTAATTTTTAAAAAAAAAAAAAAATTAACTTTTTATAGTTTTTTTTTTTTTTTTCTTGTTGTTCCCCCGAAGGTTTTTTTTTTATTTATTTATTTTTTTTTTTAATGAATTATCGAACTAAAAATAATTTTATGCAAAACTTAACTTATTTGAACTAATCTTTGACAAATCCAACTCCAAGTTGAACTTGACCTTTAAAATGTGATAAAACTATTACAGTATCCAATTCAAACTCTGTAGAGTTTTTATTACATGCACCAACTATGTAAAAATGTTTGTTTGAACGATTGTTTCGGATACTATTCAAAAAAAGTAAAGCGGCAAAACTTTATATTTAGATATTTTTTAAAATCAAATAAGAGAAAGAGATAATACCAAAGTAAGAGATTATACCAAACTTGCGCAATTATATGAAATAGGCTGTGGAAGACCCTATAAAGAACAAACAATATATTTTTGATTACCATCAAAACAAAGTCGATAAAGTCAAGCGCATCCATTCGTTCTTACAAGAAAATCGATCTGGCAGAAGGACTTAACAACGTTTAAATTGAGATTTTCAGGTTGAGTAAGATCGTATACGAGGTGTGTTCAAACATTATCGCGAATTTTGAATTTTCGCGAGTTACGTATATTCGGATTTGTTTTTTTTGGTGTTTTGGGTGCTCCTCTTTCCCCCTTATGCCGACAAGCTCGGCCATTTTAAATGTTCACTTAATTTTTGACAGCCGCTTTGCTTGCACGTGTTTTGGATCGTCTTCGATTTTTACCTATTCAAAAAAATGGATCAAAGAACCCTGTATCAAATTTTTTTTTTCTGAATGGAATAAATGGAATAAAAATGTTGAAGAAGGCTTATGGGGACCGAGCTCTACCAAAAATCAACAACATTTGATTGGTATAAATTGTTCAAAGAAGGTTGTGAACTTGTTGAAGACGAAGAGCTCCCTGATCAACCATCGACCTCAACGGACGATGCTCACATCCAAAAAGTAAAAGAATTAGTGCTTGCATACCGTCGATTAACTATAAGAGACATTGCTGATGAAATTGAAGTATTGAAAGGATCAATTAATACCATTTTGAAAGATGTTTTTGGTCCTCAAACTTGTCTCGATTGGTACCAAAAATGATGATTTTTTTTTTTTTTTAAAACTGCACTGATTTTTCGTGACTTTTTTGCCAAAATCGAACCAATATCGTTCCGCAAACACCATATTCGCATGATTTGGCTCCGTGTGACTTCTGGCTATTCCCAAAATTCAAGAGACCACTCCGGGGAACGCGTTACGAGTCGATTGGGGAGATAAAAGCTGAATCGAAGAAGGCGCTGATGAATATACCGGAAAGGGACTATTTGGCATGTTTCGAGGATTGGAAAAAAACGTTGGCATAGGTGTATTTTATCGGAAGGGGATTACTTTGAAGGGGACAAAATAGATATTCACGAATAAATAAATAATTTTTGAAAAAACACAAAATTCGCGATACTTTTTGAACACACCTCGTAATTATTAAGTGTCAAACAATATCAAAATGAATAGTATTCGTGTAGAGCTCAACAAATGATTTGAATTTGGTTAATATTTGGTTAAAGCCCAAAAAAACCTAATAAAACTTTAATCAAATTGGTTATAAAAAGTTGGCCCACATTTGCAATGATTTGTATTAAAATAGTTGGTTTTTTTTTCAATCAAGTTTTTAACACTGATCAACGACAAAGGATGATATTATTTGTAGACACAACTATTTGTTGGGTGCGAAGTTTCTCGTAATTTATTTTTTTTTAAATTTTATTGAATTTTATTCATTGCTAATTTTTATTTTGGTTACTTACAGAAGCTGCCTTTGAATGTCCCAAGCCTAATGGTCAATTTGAAGATGCGGAACAGTGCGATAAATACTACCAATGCGAAGAAGGTGTAGCGAAAACAAAACTTTGCCCAGACGGCTTAGTCTTCGATCCACTAAACCGCCATGTTAACAAGTGTGACCAACCGTTCAACGTAGATTGTTTAGACCGTACAGAGTTGCGTAAGTAATTTCAGAAAACAAAAAAAAGGTGGCAAAGGTCTAATCTTCTTTTGAAAACTTTATTTATAGAGGAACCAAAATCGACAAAGTTTTGCCCACGGAAAAACGGATTTTTTGCACATCCAGAAGCAAGTGTTTGTAATTTATTCTACAATTGTATTGATGGCGATGCGCTTGAAATGAAGTGCACAGTTGGTCTACATTTTGACGAGTATTCTGGTACATGTGTCTGGCCTGACACCGCAAAACGTGAAGGATGCAGCAATGAAGAACGTAAATAGTTTTGCAAAAAAAAAAAAAAAAAAAAAAGGAAATTTTATTCTCATTTAACTTAAATTTATTGTGTTTTAGGTAAATCAGAAAGTGGCTTCACATGCCCAAAAGAGAAGATAAAGACTGATGCTCGCGGACAAGTGGTTACACATCCTAGGTATCCACATCCAACAGATTGCCAAAAATTCTATGTTTGTCTGAACGGTGACGATCCACGTGATCTTGGATGTCAACTTGGCGAGGTCTACAATGACTTAACTGAGATGTGTGATGCGCCCGAGAATGTTCCCGGCTGCGAAGATTGGTACAAGGATAGCGATGATAAAAAAGAGTAGAATACATACAAGGAATTATACTCTTAAATTATGATGCACTGACTCTTTAGTGTGTACTCATTTATTTGTACTCGAGTAATCTAGTTTATTCCTGTAGTATGTAAACTTTTAAATATTTTAATATTACATGCCCATATTTTGTTAACATTCAACATTGACTGAAGTTACTTCTAAATTTTTTTTTTTTTTTTTTTAGTATTTGTAAGTAAGCAATTCGTTGTAAGCAGCATTATTTCAACAATGTATAATATCAAAATCTGTATAACATATTTTCCCCTTTTTTTTTTTTTTTATTAAATAAAATCAAATTAAAACACAAAATTTTTACTTTTATTGATACTATACAAAAGCCTTAAGTACAGGTTTCCTTACTTGGTTCAAAATTATACCACTGTGGGCATTTTACAAAGTGAATTTGTTTGTAAAATGAAAAATCTTTATTTATTCTTGTAAATCCCCTTTAAAGAAATTCCCTCCCGAAAAAATACACTTATGCCAACGTTTTCCAATCCTCGAAACATGCCAAATAGTCCCTTTCCAGTATAGCCATCAGCGCCTTCTTCGATTTAGCTTTTATCTCCTCAATCGACTCGAAACGCGTTCCCCGGAGTGGTCTCTTGAATTTTGGGAATAGCCAGAAGCACACGGTGCCAAATCAAGCGAATACGGTGGTTGCGGAACGATATTGGTTGGATTTTTAGCAAAAAAGTTACGAAAAATCAGTACAGTTTAAAAAAAAAATCAGCATTTTTGGTACCAACCGAGACTTGACACGTTTGAGGCCCAAAAACATCTTTCAAAATGGTATTAATTGATCCTCATAGTTAATCGACGGTGTGCAAGCACTAATTCTTTTACTTTTTGGATGTGAGCATCGTCCGTTGAGGTCGATGGTTGATCAGGAGCTCTTCGTCTTCAACAAGTTCGCAACCTTCTTTTAACAATTTATACCAATCAAATGTTGTTGATTTTGGTAGAGCTCGGTTCCCATAAGCCTTCTTCAAGATTTTTATTCCATTTATTCTATTCAGAAAACAAAAATTGATGACACTTCTTTGTTTAATTAAATCAGACATTGTAAAAATCGAAAAATGCACTATTGGTCGTTTGGTAAACATAAGCGTAAATAAATTACTGATAATGAAATTGACATGAAAATTGGTCCAGATTTTATTAACAGTCCTGCCAACTCAAGAAAAACAGAAGTAGCCCGAAATGTTAAGAACGCGAAGTTTATATTGAAAATTCACCATACTTTTTGCCCACAGTAGTATTAGTGCTTATGGATTAAACATCTGCATGAATGCATTCAGAAGGGCAAATGAATGATTCATTCTAAAAGTTGTACATATTTTTACTGCACAGATAAAATACAGTGCAAGTGAATGGTAGTAATATTGCCTTTATTGACAGATAGTGTTCTCACTCACTCTCATGTTAACCAGCATATGATGAGTACAATAAATTTGGGTGCAATTGATTCACTGTACAATGTTTTGGTGTGCAGTTTACTTACTGTACAGAGATAAATTTTTAAATATTTATTAGACGACATAAGCGAAACTTCATGACTGGACCGATATAAAAATTCTTTCACCGTTGGCAAGCTACACTATTCCCGAGTGACATAGGCTATGTTTCATATTACAAATAATGAAATGGACCAAGAATATAGCGTTTTATTAAAACGGGATACCAGGCGATCATAAAATGAAAATCAACACAAAATTCAATTTAAAATAAAGATTGTGAAATTACCAAGGTAGGCAACTACTGAACTCACCTGAACAGTTGTATAATAACACACACAAACTGTTACGCTTGGTGTACAGCGTGTCAAAAGAGGACAAATATAGCATTCATTAAAAAGAGTGCAACATCCTACTGTACTCATTCTTTGTGAGAATAGTAAAAATGTTGTGCTATCTTCTTCTGGCTTAAGAAATATACTGCACAGATAACAATGAGTGCAGTAGTTTTGAGAACACTACACTACTGTACAGATCTGCTGAGCTAGAAATGAGTACATTCATGCAGGAATCTATTATGGACTATTTTCTCAGGGGGCTACATAAATATATTGTTTTGTGCGAAGAATTTAACAACTTTCGGAGACTTGGAAAACAACATTGTGCAATCCACTGCAAAAACGTGGCCTCCATTGCATAAAAATGCGGTCGCAAATGGTACTTTTAGAATGTACCAGAACCGGCACAAGCCATATATAAACACAAATGGTATATTTTACACTGTGGGACATTCTGCAATAACTAGAAAAGTTTGTTTGACATCTGATAGCGACCATCTTGGACTTCAGAAATCTGACATATTTTGATTTTTGTGTTCAGTAAGTTAAGCCATATGATCATGAATGAGTAAACGCTCTTGCAACGATTGGAAATAGTATGTCCAAACTTATTACTACAAATCGAGATGTCTGGTTGCTACTCAAAACTGTATTTTCGGATAAGGCGCATTTTGGTCGACATGGCTATGTCAACAATCAAAATTGTCATTATTGGTGTCAGTTAAACCCACAAGTCGTTCGTGAAGTACCATTACATTCTCAGAAAGTCACTGTTTGGTTTGAATTTTGGTATGGTGGCAAATGATGAACCGTGAATGGCGAACGTTATCGTGTAATGTTGGCCGACCTTTTCTTTCCAAAAATGAGTGAAATGGATGGTTATGACATTCTCTTTCAATAGCATTTCAATGGATGTATTGCGTGAACAGTTCGATGAGTCGATAATATTGCGAAATGGCCCTAACAACTGGTCAGTAAGATCGTGTGACTTAACCCCATTGGAATATTTTTTTTGCGGCTATGTTAAGTTTTTGGTTGACGTCAACAAACCAGCAACAATTAATAAGCTTTAGGCCAACATTCGATTCACTATTGTTGCCATTGCAGCGAAAATGTTGCACCGAGTCACCGAAAATTGGTAGGTTTTTTTTTGTCAATTTCAAATCTTATCGTTCTTATTAGTAAACCCTTTATATAAAATAGTTAAAGTGTTTTAATGTCCGCTATGGACTTGGGAACCATCCAACCGATTTGTGGTAATCCGGTTTTATATTAAATGTAATAATGCAAGCAGTATTCGAACCAATAAACCACATATTAGGCATATTCGGTGCGCTCATGAAATATTTTTGAATTCGTCTCAAATATACATTTATGAGAGAACGGTATTTTTTGTGCCTTTTAGAAAATAAAAACAAAACAGAAAAAAACTGCAATTAAAAAAAAAACAAAAGTTAACCCGGTGGAACCGAAGCTGAAATACCGGCTACACAACACTTTTAATAGTTTATATGTTCACCAGGTGCTAAGATTAAATTTCACGATAAATTTGGTCAAATTTGAATGGAGGCTTTATGTTATATTAGCCCGATCCTAACCATATCGATAGTGTTCACTTAGGTGGACAGTGGAATTGATTTTACCAAATTTAATTGAATTTATTCAGAAATAATAAATGATTTCATACAAAACTCGAAAGTGGACGATAAGTTTTATGGGCGTGGATCCTTGGTTCTGACATACAAAATAACTAGGAGCACAAAAAGCTTAAGTTTCAAATTTCAGGTCAATATCTTTAAAACTTTCCGAGTAAAACGCATCGCAACAGACAGACAGACGGTTATGGCTAAATCGATTCGTCTCATCGAGCTGATCAATAATATATATACTTTATGGGGTCTCCGATGCCTCCTTTAATGCGTTCCAAACCTTCAGACAAACTGAATATACCCGTTTACTCTATGTGTAACGGGTATAAAAACTGATAAATGGAAAAGAGCCGAAAGCAAAAGTTTGAATAATTGGTACAAAAAGTGAAATAAATGCCGAAAAACTACCCTGGCGATCATTAATATATACAAACTAGCAGGTACCCCGCGTTTTTGCTCGCGTTTTTTTTTTGCTTCTCTTTGGTATCTAAATATAAATTGATCAAAACATGTGGGTTCAAATTTTGGAAATCCCATAAACACGATTAACCATCATTCAAATACGCACAGTTTCAAGTCTCTACGTTTATTCAATCCAAATGTATGGCTTTTTTTTTCAAGGCTCTCATTAGGCCCCGGGTCAAAAATGTCTAAAATCCCGTCTAAGTGCTCACCTTTAATAAAAATAAAAAAGTTGGTCAAAAAAATCTATATTGGGTTTACATATGGGTCCCAGGTCCAAATTCCGAAATCCCTTGAACACCTTGAACGCTAAAAATGTTTTTTAACCATCTTTCAAATGAGCCTTGTTCTAAGTCTCTACGTCTATTCATTCCAAAGTTATGGCTTTTCCGGTTTCAAGGCCCCCATAAGGCCCAAGGTCAAAATTACATTTTACAATTTTTTTTTTTTTTTTTTTTGCCCTAAACCATCCTTGTGTGAATACAAACACACATGCAAAATTTCGTGAAAATCTGTCCAGTAGTTTTCGCGTCCATCGATCACCAACAGAACTTGGGACTTATTTTTATAGATATAGATAATGCTTTCAGTGACAATTGAAAACTTGAGAAGGCATTTTTTTTGGACCAAGTCAAAGAATTTTAAAACATGTTTTGTACCTCAAAACGCATCAAATATCAATTGGTAAAAAAACAGTATTTTACAATACTGTAAAATTTTATCTACATTATTCTTTAACACCAATCAGTCAGTTGGTAAAGATCTACAGTTGCTGTAAACTCTATCAAACATGTTTGAAAATTTTTACTCTACAGGGAATTTTTTCAGTGATTGCATGCGTTCGGTGGTTACATTCTTTCGATGGGTGAATGTTTTTTTTTGTGAACAATTAAGAAGTAAACAAAATAATTGGTAAAATTGTAAAGTTTTCTTGGCACCTTAAAAAATGCTCGGAAAGTGCCAAACGCATTTATGAACTCCAGGAAATCGCTTTTATACGTTTTAGGAATATGTGGGAAACAAAACACATTTAATTAGAATATATGTTCAGCAAAGGAACCATGTTGATGGTGGGCCAAATTGCATAAGGCCCCCATAAAAATATACCGCCAGTTTTTACACACCAGGACGCATGATTATAGTTGAATCAAAATCAAGTGTGAACACAAATACATAGGTTAATATTATAATTAATTTTAAGCTTCATTAAGTTATATTTACTTTCACTAGCACTTCCATGCACACAGCTGCGTATTGCTGACGACAAGTACATGTGACATTGTTTATAATATATTTTTTAACAAATTACACAGACAAACAAATCGTCTTAAGTTTTCTAATTCCAATTAAGTTTTCAAATTCTTTTCAGTTTATATGTATATATATTTTTTTTTTTTTGGACAGGCATTAATTTTTGTTTTTAAAGAAAGTTTTGTACTCAGTTCATTAAAAAAACCCAGCCACGTATTTTCTTTATTAAGGTTATAAGAACAGCAACACCCATTTCTAGTCACTTTTTCATCTATTTCGGTCTCTTGTCCGTTGGAGTGAATAAGTAAATAACAAACCGATGACCAATACAGCAATCATATAGCCAGAGGGCGCCCTAGTAGATCATGACTATTGCTGATGACCAGTATAATTTTTGGAAACAACAAATGATGCTTGTGTTGCTCAATGTTTTTATAAGTATTACTAGCTGAACTACCCGGCCTTGCTCGGGTCATATAGTAATACCTTATTTCATTTGTCTAGCCTAATTATTTGCAAAAATAAGACGAATTTTTGCTTGGTTCGCCCACCGCTCATTTTTCCAATGGATTATACTTTTCTCGGTGTAATAACATTTATACCCAGTTTCATTTCTCTTGTTCAATTATTTGATCGCTTTTATGGGGCATCGCCCATCGTCCGTTTTTTTTTTAATTTTTATTTAACATGTATACCGATTTAAATTTCTTTCAAATACTTCTATGGGAGCCACTTCCACCGCCCATTTATCTAAAACTACATACTTCCTTTTTGTGTAAGTTGGACCAAAAAATAGACATCTACAAAATTTAATTGAAATACGTGGAGTTGTTTCAGGAAATATTAGATAAATTAATGATTATTTCAATGGGGACAACGCCTGCCACTCCAATTAGTGGTATGAAAAATAGTTTATGTTCGATTCTTAGACCAATATACACACAAAATTTCATAAGAATCAGTCAACCCGTTTTCGTGGAGTATCGTTACAAACGCTGTGACATGATATTTTTATATATTATATAGCAGGTACCCGCGGCTTTGCTCGCGTTTTTTTTTTTTTTTTTGGTTCTCTTTGGTGGCTAAATATAAATTGTTCAAAAAATGTGGGTTTAAATTTTGAAAATCCCCTAAACACGACTAACCATCATTCAAATGCGCCCAGTTTCAAGTCTCTACGTCTATTCAATCCAAATGTATGACTTTATTTTTCAAGGCTCTCATTAGGCCCCGGGCCAAAATTTTCTAAAAAAAATATTGGTAAAAAAATCTATATTTGGTCCACATATGGGTCCCAGGTCCAAATTCCGGAAATCCCTTGAACACCTTGAACGCCAAAAATGTTTTTTAACAATCTTTCAAATGAGCCCTGTTTCAAGTCTATACGTCTATTCACTCCAAAGATATGGCTTTTCCGGTTTCAAGGCCCCCATTAGGCCCCGGGTCAAATTTTTAAATTTTTTTTCCTTTCTGACCACATCTATGTTGAGAGCAACAAAACAAAGAAAAAAACAGTTCAAATCGGTCGAGTCATTCTCGAGTTTTAGCGTTGTTAACGCACAGCTATATATTTTATATATATATATATATATATATAGATGTGTATTAGTTTCATATCTTAATAATCCTATTTTATTTTTAGAATTTATGCAGGTGTGTCACAAAGAATCTCTTTTGGTTGGTTTCAAATTTCTAATGGTTTTGCTAGAGATTTGGAAAACACGTAGAATAAATATTTTCCTAAGTGCCGATACTCTTGGAATAAGGGGTCAATTCTGATTCAACCAACATATTGAACCCAAGTGCAAGGCAGGGATTACGATGTCCTGGCCCGTCTGGAACGATTGCTACCAAGTGCAACTTCCGGTACTATCACCTGATATTGTTATCATTCAAAATTTATACGCATTGCTAGACACTACCATCTGTAAACCCATGATATCTAGCCAGGATAAGCTAAAATATGAATTATTAAAGAAATTGGCCAAAACAACGCCTAGAATTCCAATAAGTTGGTGGAATCTATCCCAAAAAAGACTTTAAATGGTAGTTAGCCAAAAGGGTGGTCACACCAAATATTAATTTTTTTGTTATTTAAGCTTTAATTATGTTATTTTATAAATGGTTGAAATAAGCTGTGGAACTGTTTTGGTCTCATTTTTTTAGGTTTTTAAGCATTATTAATTATTGAAAAAATTTTTAAAAAATAAATGAAATAATTTTGTATTAGTTTAAACATCAAACTAACAGCCTGCGTTAAATTTTTTTGGATACCACCCATGGTTGAAATAAGCTGTGAACCACTGTATATATATTATTGATCATCTCGACGAGACGAATCGATTTAGCCATGTCCGTCTGTCAGTCTGTTGAAATGCGTTTTTCTCGGAAAGTTTCAAAGATATTGACCTGAAACTTTAAACTTAAGCTTTTTGTGCTCCTAGGCAGTTTGTTTGTCAGAACCAAGGTGCCACGCCCCCCTTTAGATATAGCCCCCATACAAACTTACCATTTTTTTAGATTTTTTTCTATGAAAATAGTTATTATTTATAAATGTATTTACTACAAATCGAGTAAAAACACTTCTAATCCAATATCCATCCATCCAATATCAGAAGAAAGATGCCACGCCCATTTTTAGATATAGCCCCCATACAAACTTACCATTTATTTTCGATTTTTTGTATCAAAATTGTTATTATTTGTAAATGTATTTACTACAAATTGTGTAAAAGCACTTCTAATGACATCCAATTTCAAAAGAAAGGTGCCACGCCCATTTTTTGATATGGCCCCCATACAAACCAAGCGCCCATTTTTCAGATTTTGTATGAAAATAGTTCTTATTTATGGATATATTCACTTCAATCTGTGTAAAATCACTTCTACTGTTATCCTATAAATATACTACCGATATAACAAGAATCGAGCCACTACAACATATAGACCCCATACAAACTCACCTTCCATTTTTGTCTTTTTTTAAGTAAATGATTAAAGTTTCGTGTGGCGGTTATTTGAGCTTCGGTGCTACCGAAGTTAACGTTTTTTCTTGTTTTTTTTCATTTTTACTAAAACTATTACCAGACGTCTGCAGTGTCAGTGTACATTTGTAAGTTTTAAAATCGATGTAAACAAAAAATTATTTAACAATAAAAATACAACTTTATTCAGTAATTCTATGTATTTTTTCTTTTATTGACAACAATTAAGTATTTGACTAGTAATCCCATTAGAGCTTTGTTTTTTTTATACCCGTCACATATAGTGTGAACGGGTATTATCATTTTCTCCGAAAGTTTGCAACGCATGGAAGGAGACATCGGAGACCCTATAAAGTATATATATTCTTGGTCAGCTCGATGAGACGAATCGATTTAGCCATGTCCGTCTGTCTGTCCGTCTGTCCGTCTGTCTGTTGCGATGGCTGTTACTCGAAAAGTTTTAAAGATATTGACCTGAAATTCGAAACTTAAGCTTTTTGTGCTCCTAGTTAGTTTGTATACCAGAACCAAGGTGCCACGCCCATTTTTAGGTATAGCCCCCATACAAACTTACCGTTTTTTTTCCGATTTTTTGTGTAAAAATTGTAATTATTTATGAATGTATTCGCTCCCAGTTGTGTAAAAACATTTCTTTTGTCATCCAGCATCAAAACCAGAATGCCACGCCCTCTTTTAGGCATAGCCTCCATATAAACTTTCCGTTTTTTCCGATTTTTCCGATTTTTTGTAAAAAAAATACTATTTATTTATGCATATATTCACTCAAATTTGGTTAAAAACACTTTTAATGTCATCCAATGTCAAATCAGATGTGCCACGCCCATTTTTTTGGTATAGCCCCCATACAAACTTTCCGACCAGTTTCGATTTTTTGTATGAAAATGGTTATTATTTATTCATGTATTTACTCCATATTGGGTAAAAACTCTTCCAATATCATGGTGCCACGCCCATTTTCAGGTGTTTCTTGCATTCAACCTTACCGGCCATTTCCAGATATATTCGAGAAATATGTTGTTATACATATCTGTATTTTTAGCTCAAAACTTGAACTTAATATTGTGTGTAAACTTGGGTGACCACTGATGATTACACATAAACTCTTTAAAGATTCGTGTGACGGGTATTTAAGCTTCGGTTCTACCGAAGTTAACGTTTTTCTTGTTTTATTTTGTAATACTTCTTCAAATAGTTCAAAATCAAACGGAGTAACGATAACAGTCGCGGAATGTCCTGTGTTGGAGCTAAAATAATTTTTCCTGTTAGGGTTTCTACTGGTTCCAGTGATTGCCAATGATGTTGCCCAAGTCTTGATTAAACTTTTGTCCGATAGAAGCGATCTCAACTATGTCATTGTAAATAATTTAAAAGATAATCTAGCTAATGATCATTTAAGCAAAATAATGCAAACTCTACGAGATGAGGCGCCATATACTGCAATGCAGTATTATGCAAAGTGCCAACGCTTTATTGGTGGTAAAGTAGATTTGAAAATTCTCTTCATAGAAGAAGCGAATGATGTATATTTCATGTAAGTTTATTAATTTCTAAAGACTCGAGCAGTACCCAATAATTGATATTCTAGCGAAGAACTACCTTTAAATGGTGAATTGCCGCATCCACAGCTAGAGCGACGCCATCTTATTGTGTGGCTACAACAAATTGACGACGCTGCTAGTTCTGTGCGTGTACAACTGCAACAAATATTTGCACATTATCTGCATACACACTATCAAATCGATGTAACTGTGCTGCTACAACGTTTGGATGCAGATGAATCCCACGCTTCGTTGTATACTTTCATTCCCTTTAAACACAAATTTCAAGGGCCAATGTTGAATGTGAACCACACCTAAACGTCAAGTTTTTTCCTACATTTTTTTGACATTTCTCAACTTTAGACTAACTCAATTTGAACCATGGAAAGATACACAATCGAGCAACGCGTTAAAGTTATTCAGGCCTATTATGAAAATGGGCGTTCAAGACAAAATGCATATCATGCACTTCGTCATTTTTTCGGTCAATTTAATCGTCCAAATGTGCGTACAATCGGAAAAATCGTGCAAAAATTTGAGCAAACCGGGTCTGTAGGAGATGTGAAAATACCAGTGCATGCTCGTACAGCTCGTACTGCAGAAAATATTGATGCTGTTCGCGATAGTGTGGCTGAAGAGCCGTCTACCTCAACTTGTCTTCGTGCCCAACAATTGCACCTCTCACGCTCGTCGTTGATGAATATTATGCATAAAGACTTGCATTTACACGCTTACAAGGTTCAATTGACTCAAGAACTAAAGCCTCTTGACCATTTCAAGCGTCGTCAATGGTCAGAATGGTGGCAAGAAATGGCAACAGTGGATGATCAATTTTCGAAGGAAATCATCTTCAGTGATGAGGTACATTTTCACCTCAGTGAATTCGTCAATAAGCAGAATTGCCGCATTGTCGAAAGACCAATGCATCCACAAAGAGTGACTGTTTGGTGCGGTTTATGGGCTGGCGGCATCATAGGGCCGTACTTCTTCGAAAATGAGGCTGGCCAGGCAATTACTGTGGATGGTGGTCGCTATCGTGAAATGATAAAAAACTTTTTGTAGCTTGAATTGCAAGATATGAATGTGGACGATATGTGGTTTAAACAGGACGGTGCCACTTGCCACACAGCTAACGAAACAATGGCTCTTTTGCGCGAAAAATTTGATGGCCGAATAATCTCACGTCGCGGCGATGTCAACTGGCCGCCAAGATCATGTGATTTGACACCGTTGGACTTCTTTCTTTGGGGTTATTTGAAAGAAAAGGTGTACGCCAATAAGCCAACAACAATTCAAGAGCTAAAGGATGAGATAATTCGGCACATTAACGACATTGAACCTCAATTATGCCTCAGCGTCATCGAAAATTTAGACCATCGGATGGACGTGTGCCGCCGAAGCCGTGGCGGCCATTTGGCCGATATTTTGTTCCATACATAATTGAGTCATACCAATATATCATAATAAAAAGAAATGTCAATAATTTCCTAAATAATTCGTGTTTTATTCAAAATCAACATCGGCCCTCGAAATTTAACCACCCTTTATAACCCCCATACAAACTTATTGTTTTTTTCCGATTTTTTATTTGAAAATAGTTATATATGCATATACTCACTCTACATTGGGTAAAAACACTTCTACTGTCATCCAATGTCAAACCAAATGTGCCACGCCCATTTTTAGGTACATCCGCCATACAAAATTACCGCCCGGAATGTGTTCACTCCAAATTACCTAAAAACACATCTGATATCATCCAATATCAAAACAAGGTGCCACGCCCATTTTTAGCTAAAGTCCCCATACAAACTTACCGCCCATTTTCGAATTTTTGTATGGAAATGGTTATTTTTTAGTAATGTTTTGACTCCAAATTGGGTAAAAACACTTTTAATATTATCCAATATCAAATCAAATGTTCCACGTCCATTTTTCGGCATAGGTCCTACACAACGTGAGTTGTATCAGACCATTGACCCCGTCCCATCCCATCTCGAAGTTCTATGAAAGCCGCTGATGATAACACATTAACAATTTAAAAATACGTGTGACGGGTATATAAGCTTCGGTTTCACCGAAGAAGAAGGCAGACATGGTACGATGAGGAATGTCGTGTTTGCAGTATATCTACTGCAGAGAAGAATATAGCACGACAACGAACTTTGCAGGCGGGGGGCAACACAATCTGTTGTAGGACGATATTGGGAAAACGGAGAAGGAAAAAACGGCTAAACAGACAAAGAGGTTGAGATGATGGGAAGCAGAAACGAAGCCCGAGGATTGTAGGAAGTATAGTTGTACAGTACCAGTGTGGTTTCAAGCCGATGAAGTCTACCATTGACCCGATATTCACACTACGCCAAGTATTGGAGAAGACCAAAGAAAAACAAATGGACACACACCACTTATTGGTCGACATCAAGGCCGCTTTCGGCATGCCAATGAGATCAAAGTATTTCAATGCACTGACTGAAAACATTGTCAGAGTCTGTAAAGATCTCTCAGGCCCCTTTGACACCAAGAGAGGCAGACAGGGCGATGCGTTGTCGTGCGACTTTTAATCTTCGTTTTTTTTTGACTTTATTGTGTTCTCACACATAAACAAGGAAAATGTTAACTTCGGTGGAACCGAAGCTGAAATACCCGTCACACAACACTTTTTATAGTTTATATGTTCACCAGGTGCTTAGATTAAATTTCACGATGAATTTGGTCCATTTTGTAAGGATGCTTTATTTTATATTAGCCCGATCCTTACCATATTGATAGTGTTCAATTAGGTGGACATTGAAATTGATTTAACCAAATTTAAATACAAATTCAAATATAAATTTAAATACAAATTTAAATACAAAAACTCGAAAATAGGTGGTAGGTCTGTACCTTAAAATGGACGTGGCACCTTGGATTTGATATTGGATGACGTAAGAAGTATTTCTACCCAATTTAAAGTGCATATATTCATAAATAATACCTATTTTTATACAAAAATTCGAAAATGGGCGGCATGCCTTAAAAATGGGAGTGGCAACTTGATTCTGACATACAAACTGTCTAGGACCAAAAAAGGGTTAAATTTAAAATTTCGTGTCAATACCTTAAAAACATTCTGAGTAATACGCATCTCAACAGACAGACGGACAGACAGACGGACATTGTTAATTCATTTCGTCTCATCGAGCTGATCAATATTATATATACTTTATAGGGTCTCCGATGCCTCCTTTAATGCATTACAAAGTTTCGAACAAACTGAATATACCCGTTTATGTGTAACTGGTATAAGAAGTTGAATCGTAGATTGCGATTTGTGTTTTTAATTGAAAGACAAAACTTATTTTATTTTCTATGCAAATATAATTTATTTCATAAAGATTTAGAAGAAATTTACATTGGTTACTTAACAGTCGTAAATCGTTAAAATATAAAATATATATGACCAGTTTTGATTGTCCAAAAATATAGAGTAATCCGGAAACGAAATAGCACGAATAAAACAATTTTTAAGTACTCAATTCAAAAATTCAAAACAAAATATTGTTGTCACTTTGTAATAGTCTTAAAAACTGTCGGATGCTTATGAGCTGGTAGATGGCTGTAACAAAAGTCTTTAATTGATTTTAAATCAAAATCCGATTCATTGCCTAAAATGCATACGACGCCTAAACGTTGGCCCCATATTTTATTTGGTATGCCCAAAACCGCCACGTCTTTAATACCTGGATACGTGAATAGAACTTTTCTCACATCTGAACTGTAAACTTTATAATCACCGACAGTAATGACATCGTTGTATTTGCCCAAGAATTTAAAACCAGAATTGTTGTAAGTGAATATGTCGTTAGTTTTGAAGTATATATCATCAAAAGATTCTTCTCCTTGGTTCTCGACTTGTTTAAAATACTTGCTAAATATGACGTCGCCGGCAATTTGTAATTCGCCAATAAAGCTTTCCAAAACTGTTGAAGTAATAAGATTTGGAGATATAGTTTCCATCTGGTGTGCATTATCGGTACATTCAGTTATATCCTCAATTCTGTTAATGTTTATCAATTTGTTATTCTCCTTATTTACTAGGCGTGCTTTTATTCCCGGTAGTGGACAGCCAACTGTACCAGGGCGGTATTCCATGTCATTACAACATATATCATCGAGTTGATTGCCAAGAACTAAACCTGTCTCCATCATTCCATAGTATTCTATCAGATTTTGTCCTGTAATTTCACGCCATCGGTGGAACACTGACTCTGGAAGTGGTGCAAATGTGGACGCCATCAGACGGAACTTATTCTTGCAATGATTAGCAATATACTCGACCATTCGCAAATCTTTTGCAAATAATTTATCATATTCGGCAATAAGGCGTGTGTAAATGGTGGGCACAGCCAAAAAGATATTGATACGCTGCTTTGATGGATTATTAATACCCAATATGGCGCTCCAAATATTGTGACTATCGAATTGTTGATGTAGCACCACGTTTCCTCCTACGCTAAGTAGGCTATTGACAGCTGTCTGAATACGAATCATGGGAATTAGATGCAACATTGTATCCTCACAGCTTAGCTTCCAAGATAATTCAAGACACTTCATTTGGGCTTCAATGTTTCTGTATGTGAGTACAACAGCTTTTGGGGTGTTAATTGAACCAGCTGTGTATAAAAGCATAGCATTGGAATTTGTATAGAAATGATTTGATAGGGTACTCTCTGTTAAAATAGAGCCATTTGTGGTAATAATTTGCCTCGAATATAATGGAGAAAGGCTTTCCATTGTGGGTATAAATGAGCTGTCCACAGCCAAAAATGCATTATCTAAATGTTTGGATAGATTCATGGCGACATTTTCGTATTCAAAATCAGAAATAATTAGCTTTGGTCGACAGTTATCTACACTCATCTTTAACTGCTCCTGAGCAATGGTTGGCTCCAAGGGAACGGCTACTTGACCAGATATCCAACAAGCCCATTGAACAATTATCCATATAACATTATTTGAGCACATGAATGCAACATTAGATTGGGAAGCACCACCTAATAGAAGGAAAAAAATTAGATTAAAAAAAAATTGATATTCTAAGAAAAATAAAACAACAACTTTTTAAATAAGATATTATTATACCCTGTACACAAAAGGATAAAAGGGTATATTAAGTTTGTGCGAATTTATGTAGCCGACAGAAGGAGGCAAGATAGACCCTATAAAGTATATATATTCTTGATCAGCTTTGGAAGGGGAGTCGAAGTAGCTAAGTCTGTCTGTCCGTCCGTCCTGCTGTCTGGCGTATGAGAGAAATTATCTCGAAGAGTAAAAGAGATAGAGACACCATATTTAAAACTTAAGCTCTCCAAAGCCGTCAAGTGTGCACTTGTGAACGGTTAACCATTTTAAGGGGTACCCCCCATAAAAAATCTACTCCAAATTGTGGGTTTTTGGAAAAAAAACGTCATTGATTATTATTCTAGGAAGTCTTAATTTGGTATAAATTATGTGTATGATAACCCAATGAAATATCCTAATATGGGCGGGGCCAACCAAATTTTTGGTATAGCCCCATACAAATGTACCTCAAAATTTTAGGTTTTTGCATAAAAACGTCATTAATTCTTATTCTAGAAAGTCTAAATTTAGTATAAATTATGCCAAGAACAGTCCCAATGAAATAGACCAATATGGGAAGGTCTAACATAGGTCCCATACAAAGATATACCCGATTTTTTAAGTTGAAAATTCAATTCAATGAGGTATGGTAGTAAAATAAAACCGATCTTAAGGTTCATAAAGATTGGGTACAGGGTATCTTGCAGTCGACCATACTCGAATTCAGCGTTCTTTATTGTTTATTTTCGGAAGATCAAGTTTAGTATAAATTATGTCTATGATAGTCCCAATAAAATATCCCAATATGGGCAGGTCCAACAAAATTTTGCAAGTAAACATTTGACGGCTCAGGAGAGTCTAAGTTTCAAATATGGTGGCCCTATATCTTATAGTCTTCAAGATAATCTCTCTCATACGGCAGACAGCAGGACGGACGGACGGACGAACAGACAGACAAAGCTAGTTCGACTCCCCTTCCAATGCTGATCAAGAATATAGTGTACGACGCTTAGTTTGGAAGAAAATGAAAGCCAAGCCTGCGTTGACTTCCTCTCATAAAATAGCCAGATTGGCCTTAGAAAAGCGCCACATTTCCACCTCCCGCAACTTTGGAGGCAGCTCTGTCATGGTTTGGGCGGCGTTTTCTTATTACAATCGGTCTCCAATCTGCAAGATTACTGGACACATGAACTCGCAGAGTGATATCTCACTGTTGGACGAAGTCTTAATAGACTTTTTGAAAAATGAACCGAGCACTGAACCCATTTTCCAACAATGTAACGCTGCCATACACGTTTCACGGGCCAGTCGTGAGTGGTTCCAAGAACAGGAAATTAATCTTTTGGAGTGGCCAGCCCATTCTCCAGGATTAAACCCAATCGAAAACATGTGGGCTATCCTAGTACGTCGTATTTATGCTGGCGTACGGAATTTAATCTCTACAGAGAAGCTTCGCAAGGCCATCACCGAGGAATGGGCTAGAATACCACATTCGGAGTTTTGAAAAGTGATTGATTCCATGCCTGATCGGGTCTTTGAAGTTATAAGTAAATCTGGAGGCAGGACACACTATTAGTTGCATTGTTTTTTACCAAGTGTTTTCATTTAATTTTATTTTTGTAGACTGCCTTTAATTGAATTTCGTAGGCAAATTAAATTTTTTTTTCTAAATTTGAGTTGGCTTATATTGAAAGTATTTTAATGCTCAATGTCGAAAAAAAATTTTTTTGTAGGAAAATATAGGTGGCTTTAATTAAATTCCGGGGAGTGTAGTCTCCAAGACAATCCGATTTACACGACAAACAACAGGACATACGAATAGACTGACAGAAATAGGCAGACCGACTATATATTCTTGATCAATGCTAAATGCTAAACAAAGAATAATCATATATAATGCAACAAGTGTCCTTAAATACCCTGCCAAATAGGAGAAACGTATTTTATTTCATTCTTTAATATATGCGCACCAGAGATGCCACTTAAGTTTTTCCAGACAGATCTTTTCCGGCTTTAGCTGTATTAACCAAAATGCACCTCCCCGGAAATCTATCGTTTTTATACCCGCCAGAAAGTCATTATAAAGAATATATATTCTTTATCAGCACAACGAAACGAATCGATCTAGCAATGTCTGTCCGTCCGTCTGTCTGCAGTTACACGTTTCATTCGTTTAGTTTTAAAGATATTGACATGCCATTCGAAACTTAAGCTCATTTTATTTAATTATTTATTTATTTGATAACTTAGCAACTAACATATAAAAATAAAAATGCTTCTAATTCTACTTATAAATAATACCTTTCACACAATGTGTGGCGGGTATAAAAACGTGACATATTACACATTATTATCTTTCAAAGCTTTATGCACAAGATGTAGTGGGAGGCCTGGAGAGACTATATTTAAATTATAATATCTATTATAAAGCTAGATGTTGGTAGGTTTAAGTCACAGCAGACTGCCGCTGCCTTCTCAACAAGGGTCTAAAATCAACTCCGAGAGAATCCCCCGGCCTCCGACTGTATAAAAGACCAGTGGAAGCGTATCTCAAACTCATTAGCCACGGCAGCCAAAGAGGTTATTGGCTTTACTAATCCTCGAAGGCAGACATAGTACGATGAGGAATGTCGCATCGCTACTGCAGAGAAGAATATGGCACGACAAAGAACTCTGCAGGCGGGAGCAACACGTGCTGTTGTTGAACGATATAGGGAGAAACGGAGAGAGGAAAAACGTCTGATCAGATGGAAGAAACGAGAACTGGAAAGGCGTGAAGTGGAGGAGATTGAGATGATGGGTAGCAGAAACGAGGCCTGTGGTTTTTATCAAAAAAATCAAACGTATGACCGATGGTCATAAGCAAGGAGCTTCGATCTGCAAGGATGAACAAGGAAATATGGTAACATATGTCCAGGAATCACTAAGGCTATAGAGGTCCCACTTCTCTACCCTACTTGGTGGCGATGACGGGAACAATACCGCTGGTGGAGATGATGAAAATCTGGGCCCTCCGGCCGATGATGGGATTCCTGTGCAGCCACCAGACTATAACGAGGTCTCAGAAGTCATACAAAGGCTTAAAAATAACAAAGCGGCAGGCGCAGACGAATTACCCGCAGAGTTATTTAAGACAGGCGGCGACGAGTTGATTCGATGTATGCATCAACTCTTGTTCAAAATATGGTCTGGTGAGCGTATGCCTGATGACTGGAACCTAAGTGTTCTGTGCCCAGTCTTTAAGAAAGGAGACCTTGCAGTCTGCGCAAACTATCGCGGAATAAGTCTCCTCTCTATCGCATACAAAATACTATCGGGCGTAATATGCAATAGACTGAAACCGTACGTAGGACGTATAGTTGGACAGTACCAGTGCGGTTTTAGACCAAAGAAGTCAACCAGCGACTCCATATTTACGCTGCGACAGATCCTGGAAAAAACCAAAGAGAAGCAAATCGACACACACCATCTATTCGTCGACTTCAAAGCCGCTTTCGACACGCCAATCAGATCAAAGTTTTTCGAAGCATTGACTGATCTTGAAATCCCTTCAAAAATTGTCCGCCTCTGTATGATGACGCTGGAAAACACCCAAAGCGTTGTCAGGGTCGGAAAAGATCTCACCGACCCCTTTGACACCAAGAGAGGCTTCAGACAGGGTGATGCGTTGTCGTGCGACTTTTCAACCTCCTGATGGAGTACATCCTGATGCGGTGCCCAAACGTCGCCCGGACGACGACATAGATATTATCGTCAAAAATGCTCGAGCGACCACCGGCGCGTTCTCAGACACCGAAAAACAATGTCGTCCTATGGGACTGACGGTCAACGAGAACAAGACGAAGTACTTGGTATCCACTCGCAGGCAACCTGCACGTCGCAGACGGTCTTTGAGTACAGGGAACTTCAGCTTTGAGGCTGTAGAAAACGTTATCTATTTGGGCTCAGACGTAAACAACAACAACATCATCAGTCAGGAGATTTAACGAAGAATTACTCTTGCGAACCGTAGCTATTTTGGTCTCGGTAAGCAGATGCGAAGTAGAGTGCTGTCCAGAAAAACAAAGATTAAACTCTACAAGACGCTGATAATGCCGGTCCTGATGTATGGCTCAGAAGCATGGGTCATGACAGAATCGGATAAGTCGGCGTTGGGCGTATTTGAGAGGATGATACTTCGGAGAATCTTTGGTCCAGTTAGAGTGGAAAATGACATCCGTTTGCGCACGAACGATGAGCTGTACGAGCTATATGCTGACATCGACATAGTCAGGAACATCCAATACAAAAAGGCTGTCCTGGGCTGGTCACCTGTGTCGGATGGACACAGAAGCTCCAGCAAGAACAGTTTGGAAGCAAAACGTGAATCTAATCGGAGGGGCTCGGCAGAGAGGACGTCCGCCGTTGGGTTGGGATGACCAGGTCCTAGATGACATCCGCAGGATTACAACCGCTGGTGCCGAATCTTATGTGATGCCAAGGCCGACAATCGGCTGTAGTGCCACTTATACATATATCTATTATAAAGAGAACAAAGAACGCGAAACGGATCATTACATGCATAATTGGTCGTACATGTCTGTAGGTAGAACAATGATTAACTTCTCGTAAACCTATTTGAAACAGAAAAGTTCAACAGCTGTAATCAAATATGGTGAATAGATCTCCACAGATATAAGTTTCTGGATGAATAAAACACTTAATACATTTCTACGCTTTTCCAGTGTTGGCAGATCAATTAGGTTTAAACGATTTGTATATGCAGGCAAAATAACATTTGGATTCCAGCCTAAATTACGTAAAGAAAGAGTAGAAACTGTTTTTGAACAGATTCTAACTGTACTTGATAGACCATATATTGAGGACTCCAAATACAGCAGGCATATTCTAGTAAAGGAGTAAATAATAGCTTCGTCATGTACGGATCATTAAACTCTTTCGACCAACGCTTAATAAAGTTAAGTAAACCCATTGCCTTGTTGCAAACTACGTCAATGTGAGTTGCAAACGAAAGTTTTGTGTCAAATATAACAAGATCATTAATAGAAGAAACCCGCTCATGGACCGAACTTTACAAGAGTCAAAAACTACACATTGTGTGCACAACTCGAAATGCTGTAAAACATCATAAAAACTTTACACGCACTTTCAGTGCCAAGAACTTCATAAATGTAAGACCAGTTAGTACCAAGCAATAAAGAATTTAGCTTAGCAAAGTCAGTTTTACTAAACCGGCGACGAACTGTTGTAGGACTCTCTTTGATCTCCAATGTATTAGTTTTATTTACAAGCAATTTAAGCGTTGGGTGATATTTATCTTCAGGAAATTAAACCGGAGAAGTTCTAGGAACTTCAGCATCCAATGTTCTATCAACAAATATAAGGTCAAGCAATCTATTGGAGCAGTTTAAAATATTGTTAATTTGGTGTAATGACATGCTGAAAAGTGAGTTGAAAAATTGTAAACTTGTTGATGGTACCAACGAAGACGAGTTTTCGCAATTTATCCGAGATATCCTAGGTAAATTAAAATCACCTGCAGCAATAAGGTAATCATTTGCTTGAAAAGTATTTGCAACAGATTGAATAGCAGACCCGTGCATCTGATAAACGTTATCATTAGATGCTGGCGGAATATAAGAACAAGTAATAAATATTCTACAGCATCGAAAGCGAGTAACTACACATAAAAATTCAATATCAGTTGAAGAACCATCACAGTATAGTTCTGATATAAGGCTGAAATAAGCACTCAAGCACCTTTACGCATGTTACGATCCTTTCGGTAAATTAAATAGTTATTTGATAAAATTTCTCAATCTAAAATATTTGGTTCTAACCAATTTTCAGTAAAAATGAGAATGTCAGCATTTATGGCGATACTTTTAAGATATAAATCAACTAGTTTACTTTTCAGGCTTCTTACATTCTGATAATTTAATATAAGAGGATTAACTACAATAGTTTAAATTATTTGATGGTAATCCCGCCTCTTGACGTGGTACAGTTGCAGTTTGGCGATATAGGCTTAATTTTTTGGCACATATTCCTTGACAAGTGTAAACTGTGGAAAAAAGTCGTGTTACAGGGCGTTTCTGGCGGATTGCTTCGCGCAAATTGCGCATAACTTGCAGGTAATATTTCTTATTGACTATTCTACCCTGTGGCAAGAACTCATGATGCACCACGCCCCTGCCATCGAAGAAAACTGTCAGCAAAACTTTCACATTCGACCGAACTTGGCGCGCTTTTTTCGGTCTTGGTTCGTGCGGCAGCTTCCATTGAGAAGATTGAGCTTCGGTTTCCACGTCATAACCATAAACCCACGATTCGTCACCAGTTATGACCCTCTGAAGCAAATTTGGGTCGTCGCGGACAGAGTCCAACATCTCATTAGCAATGTTCATGCGATGCTGTTTTTGGTCGTAATCGAGCAATTTTGGTACGAATTTCGCGGCGACCCGTCTCATACCCAAATCATTGATAAAAATCGAATGGCACGAGCCAATCGATATGTTTAGGTCCTCAGCAGCTTCTCTAACGGTGATTCGACGATTGGCCAATACCATTTTCTCCACTTCATTAATTTTTACGTCTGTCGTTCACATCTTCTCGGCCTTCTAAGAACATTTTGTACCACCGATAAACGTTGCTTCGGTCCAAGTTAGCTTCTCCGTATGCCACAGTCAACATTCGGAATGCATCCGTGCATTTAATTTCGTTTTTCACACAAAATTTGATAGAGGTTCTTTGATCCATTCTTTTTAAATAGGTAAAAATCGAAGACGATCCAAAACACGTGCAAGCAAAGCAGCTGTCAACAATTAAGTGAAAATTCAAAATGGCCGAGCTTGTCGGCATAAGTGAGAGACATGAGTACCAACCTAACGCCACAAAAATGAAGATGTAGACCCCATACGAATATTTCGTCCATTTTGTAAATACTACACTACCGAAATAAAAAGGATCGGCCCACTAAAAAATTTACTCCCACACAAAAGAAATCTTCATTTTTAGCTAAAAAAATTTATATCAATATTGTATTTGACCTGATTGTATCAGATCATTGACCTCCATCCATGACATCCATCTATCTATTAGTTCTATCTAAGCCACTGATGGTCACACAAAGATTCGTGGGACGGTTATTTAAGCTTAAGTTAATGTTTTCCTTCTTTCAATTAATGACCTTGGTCTTTTTGACACAGAACTTTCGTTTGCAACTCAAATTGACGTAATTTGCAACAAGGCAACTGTTTTATAATTTATAATAAGGCATAATTTACTTCTTTAGTCAGTCCAAAACTTGAACATGCCTCCTGTATTTGGAGTTTTTAATATATATGTTCTATCAAGCCTGTTCAAAAACAGTTTCTTATTTTTGATTTTCGTAATTTGGGCTGGAATCCAAATGTTAATTTACCTCCATATATGCATCGATTAAACCTGATTGATTTGACCACACTGAAAAAATTTAGAAGTATATTGGGTGGGTTTTATTCATCTAAAAACTTATATCTGGTGAGAGTTATTCACCATATTTACTACAGCTATTAAATTTTTCTATCCCTAACAGGATTGCGAGAAATTATTCACTGTTCTATGTTACCTACAGAGGAGTTCGACTAATTATGCATGCAACAACGATAACAGATTTTATAATTTAAATGTAGTCTCTACAGGTCTCCTTTTAATTCATGTGCATAAAGCTTTGAAAAATCACAATGTGTAACACATCATGTATCTTATAAGTAGAACTAGCAGCATTTACTTTCATTTTTATATGTATATGTTACTAAGTAATCAAATAAATAAATAAAAAAATATGCAAATTTAAAGAAAACGTGTATGACACTGTACTTAACAACATGATACAATCATTCATAAACTTAAATACACATACTATATATTCATAAACTAACACAACAAAAACTTAAACAAGGAAAAACGTTAACATTTTACCTAATTTGAAGTGAATACATTCATAAATAATAACCATTTTCATACAAAAATTCGAAAATTGACGGAAAGTTTGTATGGGGCTATACCTAAAAATAGGCGTGGAACCTTGGTTTTGACATACAAAATAGTCGTTCCCGAGAAAAGCTTAAGTTTCAAATTTCAGCACAATATCTTAATATCTTCACCGAAAAAAATGCGTAGAAATAAACAGACGGACATGGCTAGATCGATTCGTCTCGTTGAGCTGATCAATAATATATATACTTTATGGGGTCTCCGATGTCTCCTTTAATGCGTTACAAACTTTCCGACAAAAAATATACCCTTCACACATGTGTGGCGGGTATAAAAATAAAACCTAAGATTCTCCTAATTGGGCTAAAAGTAAGAAAGTTATAAACAAACAAGGAAAAACGTTAACTTCGGTGGAACTGAAGCATAAATACCCACCACACGAATCTTTGAATAGTTTATGTGTGATCATCAGTGGCTTATATACATTTATAAATATATAGACGAAAAAAATTAATTTATCATACAAAAGTGCAAAAAAAAAATCGGTGAGTTTGTATGGGGGCTATACATAAAAATGGGAGTGGCATCTTGGTTTGGAAATTAGATGATATAAAAAGTGTTTTTACCCAATTTGAGTAAATAAATTCATAAATAATACCTATTTTTATTCAAAAATTGGAAAATGGGCGGTAAATTTGTATGGGGGCTATACCTAGGAATGGGCGTGGCAGCTTGGATTCGACTTTGGATGACAAAATTTGCATAAATATATACATGCATAAATAATACCTATTTAAATACAAAAATTCGAAAATTTTTGGTAAGTTTGTATGGGGGCTACACCTAAAAATGTGCGTGGCAACTTGGTTTTAACATACAAAGTAGTCGTTGCCGAGAAAAAGCTTAAGTTCCAAATTTCGGCGTAATATCTTTATATCTTCATAAAAAAATTCGCAGAAATAAACAGACAGACGGATAGACAGACGGACATGGCTAAATCGGTTCGTCTCATCGAGCTGATCAAGAATATAGATACTTTATGGGGTCTACGACGTCTCCTTCAATGCGTTAAAAACTTTCCGACAAACTTTACACTATGTGTGGCGGGTATAAAAAAGATCACAGTGTCGTATAATCCATATATGACTCTCATAGATGGCAAAGTTATAAATATTTTAACCAAAAGATTTTATGGTAATAACAGATATACGCTCTTCGAAGTTTGAACCAAATCCTGGGAGCCTTAAATATGGCATCAGTCCACTTTATGCGTGGATAAGAATTTTTGAACTTTTACTTAAGATATCCTACAGAACAGGGTTAAAAAAATGGCAAGTGAGGGATAAAAAGGAAAAAATCGAGATGTTAAAAAAAAAAAACACAATGTTCAACACAAATTATGGAAGGAAATGGGTATTCATGCGGACAAGCCAAAACAAAATGGAAGCGGTAACACAAACGATGGTAACACTGCGAGGAAGGCTTTTTATACCCGTCACACACAGTGTGGAGGGTATTATCATTTTGTCAGAAAGTTTGTAACGCATTGAAGGAGACATCTTAGACCCTATAAAGTATATACATTCTTGATCAGCTCGATGAGACGAGTCGATCTAGCCATGTCCGTCTGTCTGTCTGTCTGTCTTTCTGTCTGTATGTTTATGCGTTTCATTCGCTCAGTTTTAAAGATATTGACCTGAAACTCGGAACTTAAGCTTTTCTCAGTCCTAAGCAGTTCAAGTGTTAAATCAAAGTGCCACGCCCATTTTAAGGTATAGCCCCCATACAAACTTACCGTTTTTTTTCGGATTTTTCTATGAAAATAGCTATTATTTAAGAATGTAGTCACTTTCAAGTTGGGTAAAATACTTCTAATACAAATTTACCGCCCATTTTCGAATTTTTGTATAAAAATAGGTATTATTTATGAGAATATTCACTCAATTTTGGGTAAAAACACTCCTAATGACATCCAATAACAAAACCAAGGTGCCACGCCCACTTTTTAGCCGTAGTCCCCATACAAACTTATCGATTATTTTCGAACAAATGTGTGGAAAAGTAATTATTTTCGAATATATATTTATAAATGTATTTAAGCCACTGATGATCACACATATACTATTCAAAGATTCGTGTGACGGGTATTTAAGCTTCGGTTCCACCGAAGTTAACGTTTTTTCTTGTTTAAATACGAAATTGTTGGCTTCCATTTTAGAAATCGATTTGCACATTATAGAACACCTTCATACCATTTTATTCGCCATTTCCTGCCAATTTCCCATTAATACGCTTGCATTTCAAAGATTTTTGTGAAAATGCTTTTAATTTGTATATGCAGAAATACCCGTGGTATCCAATGTCGCCTACCTTACATAAAATTTTGGTTGACGGCTCCCAAATAATTAATATGTGAGTAGTACCGGTATTTATTTTGTATTTTGTTGTTTTTATACCCGCCACGCACAGTGTGAAGGGCTGAAATTTTAAACTTAAGCTTTTCTCGGCAACGACTATGCTAAGTTCGAGAATGATAGTGCCACGCCCCTTTTTAAGGTATAGCCCCCATACAAACGTACCGTTTTTTTCGATTTTTTGTATAAAAATACTAATTATTTATGATTGTATTCGCTCCCAATTGGGTAAAAACATTTCTTATGTCATCCAGTGCCCTCTTTTAGGCATAGCCCCCATATAAACTTTCCGCTTTTTCCGATTTTTGTATGAAAATAGTTATTATTTATGCCCATTTTTAGGTGTTTCTTCCATACAAACTTACCGCCCAATTCCAGATATTTTCGAGAAATATGTTGTTATACATATCTGTATTTTTAGCTCAAAATTTGAAATGAATATTGTGTGTAAACTTGGGTGACCACTGACTCATAAACTCTTTAAAGATTCGTGTGGCGGGTATTTAAGCTTCGGTTCTACCGAAGTTAACGTTTTTCCTTGTTTTTTTTTACATTTTTCAACAACCCTTTTACCGCAAAAAAAAAAATTAAAAATCATATTAGTCTTTTATATCGGAAAAGGTAGTACGCAGAAAATTATGTAAGGTACAGGCGTATCGAATCCCATTTAGAGAAATTAAATATCATTGTTGCAGTTCCCTCATACTTCGCCGGATATGCCCTTCGAGATGACTTTATATAAGACTATATGTTGTTGGTGTCAGATTTAAAAGAGTCGATAGTCGGTGTCTTTAAGAATTCATAAGAATCCTTAAATAAACTAGCAACTGACGGACTGGTAAACAGTCCGAGGGACAGGACTAAATTGATTCGTTCCGATTCGAACTAATAAAAAATATATGTATATACTTTATAAGGTCTGCCATGTCATCTTTAACGGTAACAAACTTTTCGCTAAACTGATGATACCCGTTAACATAAAATGCGACATGTATAAAAACATTCATATGTAGCACCTAGAAAAACTTATTTCAAAATTATATTTTTTTTGTAAAATTTCCCCTTTTAAATCATGAAAAATAAATGTTAAATCTTAAATTTCAGCAAATGGTTATATGTGGCAACGCAACTTTAGATCAGATACAGGGCATCTTGTAGGCTTACCGAAATTATTATAACAATAAATTATTATTATACGAAGCGAACTGTTTTAAAAGTTTGGTAGCGATTAAACTTATAAGACAAGCTTACCACAAATGTTAGAAATTTGGAACGACAATTTTTTGGCAGTCATGTACAATTGAAAATAGGTATACTCTCCTGAGTTGTCCTTAATGGCAATCTGATCGGGGAAAAGTAAAGCTTTTTTGAATACGGGCACAACCAGTCGATTGTTTTCATCTTGTTCCATTCCCTTTCGCAGTTTCTCAATATACGATTCCTTTCTTAGCACTTCAACCGAACATCGACGTATGAAGTGAATCTGACAAAAACGGACTTTGCTCAAACTTTGGACGACAAACATTATACTTTTTTTATATTTTGTATTTTCTGTTTCTTATATTTTCTTTTTTAATACTTTTTAAAATGACAAATATATCAAGCAGGAAAACTCCTACTGAGTTTGATTTACATTTTTTTTATACCTGTCACTCACCTCGTTTGTCATTTTGTGAATAGTTACCTTACATATTAGTGTATTAAATTTAATTGTAAAAGTTTTTATACCCTGTACCTAAAGGGTAAAAGGGGGTATATTAAGTTTGTGCGAATGTATGTAACAGACAGAAGGGGGCAAGATAGACCCTATTAAGTATATATATTCTTGATCAGCATTGGAAGGGGAGTCGAACTAGCTATGTCCGTCTGTCCGTCCGTCTGTCTGTCCTGCTGTCTGCCGTATGAGAGAGATTATCTCGGAGACTATAAGAGATAGGGCCACCATATTTGAAACTAAGACTCTCCTGAGCCGTCAAGTGTTCACTTGTGAAGGGGTACCCCCCATACAAATATACCCCCAAAATTTTAGGATTTGCATAAAAACGTCTTTGATTTTTATTGTAGGAAGTTCATATTGAGTATAAATTATGTCTATGATAGTCCCAATAAAATATCCCAATAGGGGTAGGACCAACAAAATTTTAGGCATAGCCCCCATACACATTTATCCAATTTTTGAAATTTTTGTTTGAAAATCCAATACAATAAGGTATATACAAAAATAGGACTTAACTTAAGGTACATAAAGGTTGGGTACAGGGCATCTTGCAGTCGAGCATACTCGACTTCTGCGTTCTTTCTTGTTAATGTTAACCTTAACCATGAATCGATATATCGAACAAATTTAAATGCAAAATGCCAACGAAGCTTAAATAACCGTCACACGAATCTTTGAATAGTTTATGTGTGATCATGTGTGGCTTACATGAACTTTCCAGATAGCAAGGTACGGTAAAAAATAACAATTATTTTTTGACCTTAAAAAATAAAATATAATAAAATAAAATTATACAATCATGAAATTTAATTTTTTATTTCAAAATCATATTTTCAATTTTTACTATAAAAATTTTTATTTATTAATTTTCTTTATAAAAATTGAAAATAAAAATTGAATGTAAATATATTCAGAACCGAGAAGTGTACTTCGAAAAGTGTCATAAATGCAAACGGGCGCAGTCAGGCGGAAGCGATACGACGTTGCTAATAAGCCTAACCTTCCATTTTGTATCATTAAACTGCAATTTTATTTATTTATTTTTTTTTTTTTTTGAAATGCAGTAACTGCTGAGAGTTTCCATACGAAAAAGATCAAAGTTGCAAGTCAAGTTTTTGATTTTGTTCAAAGTTGGTCAATTTGTAGTATTTGGGGGTAGTAATAGCTCAGTCAAGTATTTTTAAAAATTTTCAAAATTTTAGGAATTACGTCACTTTTAATTTTTGGCCCTTTATTTTTTCAAACTCTTGTAATTTAAAGAGTTTTTAACCGATTTCAATGAAATTTATAGGGCGTGTAAAGAAAATTGAAATTGGTTTTAAATAAATTTGAAGTGGATTTAAAAAGTTTAAAAATTCATGTAGAAAAACACAAAAAACATTTTTAAACCTTTTTTTCTATGTGTGCTAATTCATAGTTTTTATTTTCGTCACAATATAATGAAAGCTTATTATTTTACCTTTATTTTAAAAAAAAAAATCGATGGAGGGTCTTTTAGTTCTCGAGATATCGTCAAAAGAGTGTTACGCTGCACGTCTTCTATCCTATGTGCATAACGGTTTCTCCGTTTCATTTACGAAACCGCTCGCAACGTTCATAAATGAAACTGAGAAACGTAGGATAGAAGACGTGCAGCGTAACACTCTTTTGACGATATCTCGAGAACTAAAAGACCCTCCATCGATTTTTTTTTTATTAAAATAAAGGTAAAATAATAAGCTTTCATGCTTTCGTTTTCTCTACACGCCCTATAAATTTCATTGAAATCGATTAAAAACTCTTTAAATTACAAGAGTTTGAAAAAATAAAGGGCCAAAAAATTAAAAAGTGACGTAATTCCTAAAATTTTGAAAATTTTTAAAAAATACTTGACTGAGCTATTACTACCCCCAAATACTACAAATTGACCAACTTTGAACAAAATCAAAAACTTGACTTGCAACTTTGATCTTTTTCGTATGGAAACTCTCTGCTGTCCAATACGAGCATGAAAAGGTAATCCGTCATTTGGATATATGCAGCTGAAGCTTTTATGTAAATGTTTTTTTTTGCGGTTATTTTGTCAGCTGTTATCATAAATATGCGCAACTTACGATTGCCAAATTATTCGAATCGATAAGAGAAATCGGTTTGAAATCGGTGTGAAATCGATTTGAACGCGTGTTATCGAAAGTCGCGTTCAAAATTAACGCTAGTTTGTCGAGTTTTTAACGCTAACGCGAACGCAGCCTAATGGAAATGCACTATAAATGAGAGTAACGAAAAAGCCATTGTTTTTCGATTTTTATACCCGTTACTCATGGTTTAAACGGTTATATACAATTCGTCAGAAAGTTTGTAACGCATTATCATCGTAGACTTTTTAAAGTATATATATATTCTCGATCAGCTCGATGATACGAGTCGATTTAGACACATCCGTTTGTCTGCCAGTCTGTTTATTTCAGCGCGATTTGTTCAAAAAGCACTGGTATTCGAAGAGCATATTAATTAAATTCAAAACTTAAGCTTCTCTCGGCAACGTTTAGGTCATATTCGTATTCATTTCAAATTTAAGAAAAACACTTTTATATCAGCCAACGTCAAGCCCATTTTTAGGTATAGTTGTTTTTTATGAATCTATTCACTTCAAATTAGGTAAGCACATATCGTATGATATCCTTTCTATACACCAACGATATGATAAGGACCGGGACACTGTAGCATATATAGTAGATCTATACAAAGTCAACTCCCATTTTCTGATATTTTTACCCACCCCATCACGAAGATAACGTTCTTCGTTGTTTATAGATAACTTTATTCGAATTTAAATAATAGTTAACTTACGTCATCTTTGGTAGAACCGAAGCACAAATACCCGCCACACAAAGCTATAATTAGTTCAGTGACGAGATTATATTCCGCAAAGGGGTTGGGAGGGAAAAACTCAAGTTGGGGCTCAAATTATAAGCATATATATAAAATGGCACTGGCAAGATCGATTTGTCTCGAGCTGATCAACAATATATATACTTTATGGGGTCAACGACGTCTCCTTTAATGCGTTACAAATTTTAAGACAAACTGAATATATCCGTTACACTCACTCACTCGGAAGAAAGGGTTTAATATTTAAAAAGTGCCAATTAAGCATATCACCTTGTTTTTTACAACAAGTTACTAGAAATCGTCGATATTTAAATCGGACCAGCTTTCCTCTTGTATACTTTTAGGCTGAGTAAAAGTACAAAAAAAAAAAAAAAATACGCAACATACTTTTTGAAATTAGGAAATTTTCCTCCTGTATACTTTTAGGCTGAGTTAAAAGTAAAAAAAAAAGAAATTATCAACATACTTTTAAAAGTTAGAAAATTTAATATGCTATAAGATACTTTTGTGAATAAATATAAATGCGTTAAACTATACTTAAAAATCAAATTTTATTTTGGTGTTCAATTCTCCGAGCAAACTAGTAGGTGTCACATAAATATCGTAGAAATCGTTGCAGAGATCTCAAATAATTTTACATTCGCAAATTCGAGCTTGGTCTATATATAAATCTAGATTCAAATCATATTTTGATAGCATTTTTGATACGAATAGTTCGCAACTATAACTTTGAGCCAGAAACCCAAAAAAACAAGAAAAAACGTTAACTTCGGTGGAACCGAAGCTGAAATACCCGTTACACAACACTTTTAATAGTTTATATGTTCACCAGGTGCTTAGATTAAATTTCACGATGAATTTGGTCAAATTTGTATGGAGTGTTCACTTAGGTGGACATTGGAATTGATTTTACCAAATTTAATTGAATTCATTCAGAAATAGTAAATGTTTTGATATAAAAACTCGAAAATGGGCGGTAAGTTTGTATGGAGGCTATACATAAAAATGGGCGTGGCGCCTTAGATTTAACATTGGATGACATAAAAAGTTAAGTTAAGTTAAGTTTGTATGGGGCTATATCTGAAAATAGGCGTGGCAACATTCTTTTGATATTGGATGCCATTAGAAGTGTTTTTACCCTATATTGTAGCATTTATAAATAATAACTTTTTTCATACAAAAAGTCGAAAAAGTGGTAAGTTTGTATGGGGGCTATATCTGAAAATGGGCGTGGCACCTTGGTTCTGGTATACAAAGTAACTAGAAGCACAAAAAGCTTAAGTTTAAAATTTCAGGTCAATATCTTTAAAACTTTCCCAGTAACAGCCATCGCAACAGACAGACAGACGGACATGGCTAAATCGATTCGTCTCATCGAGCTGATCAATAATATATATATTTTTATGGGGTCTCCGATGTCTCCTTCAATGCGTTGCAAACTTTCGGACAAACTGAATATACCCGTTTACACTTTGTGTAACGGGTATAAAAAAACAAGAAAGAACGCTGAAGTCGAGTATGCTCGACAGCAAGATACCCAGTACTCAATCTTTATGAACCTTAAGATCAGATCTATTTTACTACCATACCTCATTCAATGGAATTTTCATATAAAAACTTTTAAAAACGGGGTATATTTGTATGGGGGCTATACCTAAAACTTTGTTGGACCTACCCATATTGGTCTATTCCATTGAGACAATGCTAAGCAAAATTTACACTAAATTTAGACTTCCAAGAATAAGAAACAATGACGTTTTTGTGCAAAACACAAAAGTTTGGGGTACATTTGTATGGGGCTATACCTAAAATTTGGTTGGTTTGGTTGTTATTATTTGTGAATGTATTTACTACAAATATGGATAAAAGCACTTTAATGACATCCAATTTCAAAAGAAAGGTGCCACGCCTACTTTTTTTATACGGCCCCCATACAAACTAAGCGCCCATTTTTCAGATTTTGTATGAAAATAGTTCTTAATTATGGATATAGTCACTCCAATCTGTGTAAAATCACTTCTACTACTATCCTATGAATATGCTTCCGATATGACAAGGATCGAGCCACTATAACAAATAGTCCCATATAAACTCACCTTCTATTTTTTTTATTTTTTCAAGAAAATGAATAAAGTTTCGTGTGGCGGGTATTTGAGCTTCGGTGCTTCCGAAGTTAACGTTTTTGCTTGTTTTAAGTTCCAACCGCTCTATCTTCAAAACAACGCAATATATAAACAAGAAAAACGTTAACTTCGGTGGAACCGAAGCTTAAATACCCGTCACACTTTGAATCTTTGAATAGTTTATGTTTGATCATAAGTGGCTTATATACATTTATAAATATATATTTGAAAATAATTACTTTTTCATACAAATGTTCGAAAATAATCAATAAGTTTGTATGGGTGCCTTAGCTAAAAATGGGCGTGGCACCTTGGTTTTGATATTGAATGTCATTACAAGTGTTTTTACCCAAATTTGAGTGAATAGTTTCATAAATAATACCTATTTTAATACAAAAACTCGATAATGGGCGGTAAGTTTGTTTGGGGGCTATATCTAAAAATGGGCGTGGCAGCTTGGATTTGATATTGGATGACATTAGAAGTATTTCTTTCCAACTTCAGTGACTACATTCATAAATAATAGCTATTTTCATGCAAAAAATTAGAAAAAAAAACGGTAAGTTTGTATGGGGGCTATACCTTAAAATGGGCGTGGCACTTTGATTTTAACACTTAAACTGCTTAGGACTGAGAAAAGCTTAAGTTCCGAGTTTCAGGTCAATATCTTTAAAACTGAGCGAATGAATCGCATAAATACAGACGGACGGACAGACGGACAGACAGACAGACGGACATGGCTAGATCGACTCGTCTCATCGTGCTGATCAAGAATATATATACTTTATAGGGTCTACGACGTCTCCTTTAATGCGTTACAAACTTTCTGACAAAATGATAATACCCTCCCCACTATGTGTGGCGGGTATAAAAAATGGAAGCGCCATTTTTTAAATATATTTTCCTAGTTAACCAAGGAATCTTTCTTCGTTTTATTAAAATTAAATTTAGTTGGAAAACTAAAAATAGTGCCAAAATTTATATTACAGCTTATTTGATTTCAGCCTTGAAAAAAAACATGAATTTAAAAGTATTAAGTTGTTTTTATGGTTTAGTATGATAGCCCTTTAATTTAGTACAGGTTTCACACCATTTGGCATTGATTCCACCAATTTTTGGGCTTCCAGGCGTTGTTGTGATCCATTCCTTGAATAATCCTCTTAGCTAATCCTGGCTAGATATCATGGGTTTACAGGTGGTAGTGTCTAGCAATGCATATAAATTTTAAATGATAACAACATCAGGTGATAGTACAGAAGATTGCATTAAAGGTAGTGACCGTTGTAGACGAACCAGGACATGGTAATCCCTGCCTTGCACTTGGGATCAATCTGTTGATTGAATCAGAATAGGATCTTTATTCCAAGAGTATCGGTACTTAGGAAAATGTTATGCATCAGAATATCAAAATAATCCCTTCCAACATCGTAGGGTAGTCATTCAGGCCCTGCAATAACAATAAAAATCTCAAAGTGTCTAGTCGACCTCTCGATTAGCAATCAAAATAAATCGAAAAGTTTAAATGGTCTTTATGGCAACACTGTGAACCAAAAAGATAAATAAGTAAAGCTGCGAACCACTGTTGCCAGATTTTGGGAGACATCATAAGCTAGATTGAAGAAAAAAATAAGCTAGAATAAGCTAAAAATTAAAAAAAAAATGCTTAAAAAAAAGCTAACCATAAAAAACATCAAAATAATTGATTTTTGAATTTTATTGATATAAGGTTGTCAAATATCTCCCTTCCGCTTTTTGCTCTTTATTCAATGCTTTATAAAAAGTGGTACAGTAATCGGATTTAGTTCAAACATGCTCCGTTTTGTTTGATAATCTGTTTTCCATCTAGACGGCAACTTGTAGAACCCCCCCTCGAACGAAGGAAAACATCAAAATAGCGCGAATTTTGGCGTTAGTGAACTTCATAACTTCTATAACTTTTGAACATAACATTTTCAAATGATGTATAGTATTGCCCGATACGAGCTCTGTAGCGCTTTGTAGCCACGAAATTCAAAAGACAAAAAGGCGGAAGGGAGATATTTGAAAACCGTATGGTAATCTGCAGCGTAATTTCAGACTTCATCATAATAATGAAGTTTGAAAAAAATGGATATTTCAAAAGTTACAGACGTGTAAACATGGAGTTCACTAAAGCCGAAATTCGCGCTATTTTGAAGTTTTCCTTCGTTAAAAGGCAAATCCGCTAGATAAACGTTCCGTTAGATTAATGGGGGATGGTAATCTATCACTTCGAACCGCGGAGGAATGTTTTCGACGATTCAGAGCCGGTGAAAACGACACCATGGATAAACCAGCCGGAGGAAGACCTGTGACGACGAATACCGATCAAATCATTGAAAACATCGAGTTAAACCAGCATGTGACATCTCGTGACATCGTCAGGAGATGGGAGTTGTCAGCCAAACCGTTTTAAACCATCTGCAGAAGGCTGGATACAAAAAAAAAACTTTATGTTTGGGTGCCGCATGATTTGATGCAAAAAAAAAAGAACTTCTGGACCGAATCAACGCATGCGACATGATGTTGAAACGGAACGAACTCGACCCATTTTTGAAGAGGATGGAGACTGGCGACGAAAAATGGATCACATACGACAATATCAAGCAAAAACGGTCGTGGTCGAAGGCCGGTGAATCGTCCCAAACAGTGGCCAAGTTGGGATTGACGGCCAGGAAGGTTTTGTAGTGGGTTGGGAAGGGAATCATCCACTATGTGCTGCTCAACTATGGCCAGACGCTTAATTCTACCATCTACTGCGAACAACTGACCAGCTTGAAGCAGGCGATCGACCAGAAGCGTCCAGAATTTTTCCAACAGAAAGTGTGAACGCCCTTGGTGGTGTAAAATTGACCTCAAAAGAGGCTTGTGAAAAGTGGTTATCCGACTTCTTTCCAAATAAGGAAGGGGGTTTCTACAAGGAGAGTACTATGAAGTTGCCGTCTAGATGGAAACAGATTATCGAACAAAACGGCGTATATTTGAACTAAATCCGATCACTGTAACACTTTTTTTAAAGCATTGAATAAAAGAGCAAACAAGCGGAAGGCAGATATTTGACAATCTTATAAATGACTTTTGTCCGATTTATCGATAAAAATTACCAAAAATTACAATACAATCAAAAAACAAAACTTGTTTTCTTCTAAATTTTTTAAGCCGAAATAAGCTAAATGAAATTTGAAATAAGCCAGATTTCAAGCTATAAGCATTTCAATTATTTTTCAAGCTATTTGATTTTAAAATAAGCTATATCTAGCTTAAAATAAGCTAAAATGGCAACACTGCTGCGAACAGCTGTAAAAGCGGTTAGTAAAACTGTTCTCGGTTTACACTTATCTTAATCGGGTAATTTTATAAAAAAAAAAATCTAAAAAAAAAAATAACGAAAACAAAACAAACTGCAAATTCTTTTCCGTAATAGTGCAGTTCGATGTGCCGCTGTTGCATTAAAATTCGCGCGGTAAAGAGCTGTTGGCAAGTAGTTTCGTTGATTTTACATTGATTTTTGTACTCTTTTTTTTGGTTTTTCTGTAGTTCTTATTATGTTCATAAAATATTTCCAGTATTTGGCATAAGCGCGCGTATACCACTTGTGCTTCTGAATATGCTTTATTCAAATTTTTTTTTATGTGAACTCGAAATGGTGTAAATTAATTAAACCGCAATTGTAATAATTTTTAATTTACATTTATTGTATTATTGCCTTTCTTACATTTGAATAAAATTTAATGAATAAAACGCGCATATGCGTTCAAGTGTTTTTGAAATTTACCAAAACTAAATTAAATTAGTGCATGACTATTTTCGTACAATAATATTTATTGTAACAATTGAAACGTTCAATGACTTTTTTTTTTTTTTTTTTGCTTGTGAGTATTCGTTCGTGCAGTAAGAATTTACCGAACCACACCGAAATTTAGTACAAAACATAAAAAAAAAAAAAAACATATGTATAAGAAGAGGGCAGAAGACGGAACACAACAAACACAGCTACAATAAAAATTCGTACAATGTAGTATGTATGTTTCTATTATTATTATTATTTTTTTAGTAGATTATTTTGGATTGAATTTTGTTATTTATTGTTACATAAATTTCATAACAAATTTGTATAAATAATTTTCTCAATAACTTCTTTGCTTTATAATCATATTTATCTTCGGTTCAGTGCGTCTCAGTTTATTCAAATAGTTCTCTTGCTCTTTGAATCAAAAAGTTTTCAATTGTAAATTTTGTTTGTAAAGTTCTCTCTCTCTCTTTCTCTCGTGCTCTCATGTATGCAATTCCACTATTTAAAACCCGAACCCGAGGGACAATAAGAACATTGACGATTTGACTAAATATTAGAGCACGAGTAGTTTATGATCACAATTCAAATAAAAAATTGTTTTTTTTTTTTTTTTTTTAATGCTTGACGTACTCATAATTCTTTCTCTTTTTAGCTCTGTTTTGACTAGAGCGCACAGTGTGATGCATGCTTATAATTTTTAAAAACAGTTAACTTTGTTGTAGACGACACATTTATATATATATACAATACAATTGAGCAACTTGCGAAAATAGAGGTTGTTACTAAAACTGAGTTTAAATTTGCATATGGTCAGAATATTGATTAAGTTCCCTTTCTAAACATTTTTATTTAAATAAAAGATTTCCACAGAAATGGAAAAATTGTGCTCCCTTTGCTGCAAAAGCAGCTGTACAAAGCCTTTTCCCTTTTGGAATATTAACATGACCTAATTGCTACATGTCTTCCGGGTCCAGGTTCCGCATTCGCAACCAATTTTCTCAGCTCAATATACCTGTCACACTAAGTGCGAAACAAGGTATATTCAAAGTTTGTAACGCATTAAATGCGACCATACAAAAGAATACATATTCTTGATCATCTCGTCGAGATTAGTCGATCTAACTACGTCCGTCTGTTTGTTTGAATTTTAAAACTTACGCTTTTCTAGATAATATGTATTTTGTTTGTTAGAATCAATGTGCCATGCCCACTTTCAGGTATAGCTCCCATACAAACATACAACACTTTGTCAACTTCTTATACGAAAAAAAAATTTTATAAAGTTAATGGCTCCAAATGTGGTACAAATACTTTTTTATATCATGCCAAATCTTTAAAGTTTAAAATTGCGAATTTCTTAATTTTTTCTAACATTTTTAATTCGTTTAGTATTTTAAAATAAAATTCAGTACATATGCTGTACACAAAGATTTATCCACGTCAAATTTTTCCTTGTTTTTATTGTTTTTATACTCTGTACCCAAAGAGTATTAAGTTTGTGTGAATGTATGTATGTAACAGTCAGAGGGAGGCTAGATAGACCCTATAAAGTATAATTATTCTTGATCAGCATTGGAAGGGGAGTCGAACTAGCTATGTCTGTCCGTCCGTTCGTCCGTTTGTCTGTCCTGCTTTCTGCCATATCAGAGAAATTATCTCGCAGTCTATAAGAGACAGGGCCACCATATTTGAAACTTAGACTCTTCTGATACGTCAAGTGTGCACTTGCAAACGGTTTTTTCTTTAGACCTATTTTAATTTTGGGTTTTTGCATAAAAACGACATTGTTTCTTATTCTAGGAAGTCTAAATTTATCAATTATGCGTAGGACAAATAAAATTTTAGATATAGCCCCCGTACAAATATACCCGATTTTTAATTTTTTTTTATGAAAATCCAATTTAATAAGACATGGTAGTAAGATAGGACTTAACTTAAGGTACAAAGAGATTAGGTACAGGTTATATTGCAGTCAAGCATACCCGATTTCATTTAAAAATTATATTGTATAATAAGTCTTCGAATTCATTGCGTTCAAATATTAAACAGACAGCAAGAAGAACGGACACTGCTTACATACATACGAGGTGTGTTCAAAAGTATCGCATATTTTGTGTTTTTGTTTTAAATTATTTATTTATTCTTGAATATCTATTTTGTCCCCTTTAAAGTAATCCCCTTCCGATAAAATACACCTATGCCAACGTTTTTTCCAATCCTCGAAACTTGCCAAATAGTCCCTTTCCGGTATAGCCATCAGCGTCTTCTTCGATTTAGCTTTTATCTCCTCAATCGACTCGAAACGCGTTCCCCAGGTGGTCTCTTGAGTTTTGGGAATAGCCAGAAGTCACACGGAGCCAAATCAGGCGAATGCGGTGGTTGCGGAACGATATTGGTTGGATTTTTGGCAAAAAAGTCACGAAAAATCAGTACAGTTTTTAAAAAAAATCATCATTTTTGGTACCAACCGAGACTTGACACGTTTGAGGCCCAAAACATCCTCCAAAATTGTATTAATTGATCCTTTCGATACGCCAATTTCATCAGCAATGTCTCTCATAGTTAATCGACGGTGTGCAAGCACTAATTCTTTTACTTTTTGGATGTGAGCATCGTCCGTTGAGGTCGATGGTTGATCAGGGAGCTCTTCGTCTTCAACACGTTCGCAACCTTCTTTCAATCAAATGTTGTTGATTTTGGTAGAGCTCGGTCCCCATAAGCCTTCTTCAACATTTTTATTCCATTTATTCCATTCAGAAAAAAAAAAATTTGATACAGGTTCTTTGATC
The DNA here is from genome assembly GCA_018903435.1 of Leucophenga varia. Classification (NCBI taxonomy): domain Eukaryota; kingdom Metazoa; phylum Arthropoda; class Insecta; order Diptera; family Drosophilidae; genus Leucophenga; species Leucophenga varia. The sequence continues at coordinate 185,994 of JAEIFJ010002834.1, forward strand.
CATTTTTTTGAATAGGTAAAAATCGAAGACGATCCAAAACACTTGCAAGCAAAGCAGCTGTCAACAATTAAGTGAACATTCAAAATAGCCGAGCTTGTCGGCATATGTAGAGACATGAGTACCAACATAACGACACAAAAAATCGCGATAATGTTTGAACACACCTCGTACATATATACATATATATATATATTTATATATATACATATATGTATATATATATACCCTTTTATATATATATATATATATATATATATATATATATATATATATATACCCTTTTGTCACTTCGTGTGCAGGGTGAAAAAAACCCATATAAACTTTCACAGTTTATAATGATACACTTTTATGAAATGTATGTATAGTTTTTATTTTATTTTATATGAAAATATTGGTTTGCCAAGCACTGTGCAGCAGCCGTATTTTCTCTCTTCTGTTGAGTAAATTCATGCAAACATACGTTTGTATGTATGTACGTTCGCTTGTTTATTTGATACTGCAATCTCACATTTTCGGCTCGGTTATGCTTTTTCTTCGGCTCTCTGTATTTGGAGCCAGCGTGCGTTCAATGGCTAAAAAACAACAACAACATAAATAAAGCTAGTAAGTCAAAGCAATAAATTTATTAAATTTTTATATTTCTGTTTTTCTTTTTTTTTCGGTGCGCAATTATTGTACATTTTAAAAGTACATAATTTTTTTATTTGATACATATGTACATATCTACATACATATTTATGAGCAAATACATATATTTTTTTAATGTATGTATGTACATTAGGGTGGTCCAAACAAAATTTGTATGTTCCCACCCCCTAGGAATGTTCTATATCGAAAATAAGAAGATAATATTTAATGGTGCCGCCCCTGACGTTTCCCATGTACATATCTTACATTGAAAAAATAACTTTTTCGTAGATTTAATGTAGAAACCTAGAATATTTTTACTTTAACCGGATAACAACGTTTCTCTTCATAAATGGACATTGAAAAACTTTCATAATTTATTATTTCATTCTTAAATATCAACTATTCGATACGGAAAAAGATTCAAGCATCTGACTAGTCCTTTTTTATTGCTGAATACGATTCTGATCTTAAAATTTTTCATTATGTCGAGCGGATTCCTGTAACGGAAGATTCGAGCAGTTATATGTTACGATATGATACGATAAATCGTGATTCCTGCCTTCTTTCTTAAAAATGGATTTCACATTTTATGTGTTGCATTGTGAATTTTTGAATTTGAGTTAATACTTTGGTTAGTGCATACGTTACTTCGGTGTAACCGAAGGTTAAATATTTGATTTACATAAAATTTCGATATGGGATTGGTGGGTGTAAATAGTCTGATAAAACCCAAACTTGGATACAATTTTGATATAAACTTTTAAGCTAAAAAATAAAATATAACATCATTGCTCTTAAAAATATCAGAAAATGGGAAGTAAATTTTTTTAGGCTATATGTTGTAATGGCCCGATTCTTAATACATATAATTCTTTATATATGTACATATATACACAACTAGTCAAAATACCCGGCCTTGATAGATCCTGTATATATACAATATATATCAAAATTCATAACTCGCGAATGAATGGACCGATTTTGGATTTAAGTGATCTCTACACCTTCCCCTGCAATTTTATGGCAATCGGTCGAGCCGTTCTCGAGTTATGGAGTGATATTCATATTGATAGTAATATCAAATTTTAAGCCAAAAATACAGAAATAATATAAATTGTCTTTGAAATATAAGAAAATAAGAAGTGAATTTGTATGAGGCTATATTGGTGGAGAGCACTTAGGATGATATAAGATGTGTTTTTACCCAATTTGAAGTGAACACATTCATAAATAGTACGTATTTTTCTACCAAATATCTAAAATTGGTGATAAGTTTGTATGGGGGCTATACCTAGAAATGAGCGTGGCTCTTTGACCTTGACATTGGATGACATAAGAAGTATTTTTTACCCCATTTTGAGTGAATACATATTTTCATGAAAAATTTGAAAATGGGCGCTAAATGTGTATGGGGTTATACATAAAAATGGACATGGCACCTTGGTTTTGACATTGGATGACATTAGAAGTATATTTACTCAATTTAGAATGAATATAGTACATGCATAAATAAGACAGATAGACAGACGGACGGACATGTCTTAATCGATTCATCTCATCGTGCTGATCAAGAATATATGTACTTTATGGGGTCTCCGATGCCTTCTTTAATGCTTTACAAACTTTCGGACAAACTGAATATACACGTTTACACTATGTGTAACGGATAAAATAAAAAAGGTGGAAAGTTTGTTTACGTATCCGTTGAGCTAGAAGTGAGCTTCATTGCTGAACACAATGTTTCGAAAGAACAGCGGATTTTAATGGAATTGTTGTAAGGCCCATTCACCAAAATAGATGTTGTGGTAAGTCATTCGGCTTCAATTCTCGCTGGAGTTATATTTTATGGGCTTTTAAACCCAAATCGACTCGTCAAATTTTTCATGTGGTTGAGTAACACATCCCCAAATGCTGAGAACGGCGACGAATTGACATTTCACGATCCTCATTGACACTGGACGCTACGGCTACAATATTCTCTTCGGTACGCACTGTACGCATGAGAGTCGATGGTTTAAATCAAATAAATTTGGTGCGAAATTTGGTGATAACACCACAAATTGATGATTCACCAAGTCGATTATGACGACTATAGTGGGCAGAGTATACCGAAAACTTTTCACTTTGACAGATGACCTTTGGACGCCATTGCCAACCAGTGTTGTTAAAAACTTCTTAAATCACCCTTTACAAACTTTATTTGAAAAAGTCTAAAATGGGAGATGAGTTTGTAGGGGGCTATAAGTTAAGTTTTATTTGCAAATAAAAATTATTGTAAAATCACCTATTGTAAGTCACCAACTGTGCATACTACCTACACAGTATGTTCAATAAATAAGGGACCTTTTGTTTAAATCATGGAACACGTAACGTCATCTATTGAATGTTGATAACATTAGAAAGGTACAGGTCTCACCTTTCAAACGCAGCCAACTTCATGTAAATTGGTTGTGCTTGTGTCGTTAAAATACGTGAATCTTTTTTTATGAATTTTTCTCGAATTTTGGTAAATTTTTGATAAAAAACAGATTTATGTCATCGACCACCCTCCGTATTCTCCTAATCTATCACCATGCGACTATTTTCTGTTCCCTAAACTGAAAACTGCCATGAAGGGAGCGTTTTACGATGATATTCCAGCCATTCCAGCAGCCGTAAACATTCCTTAAAAAGCGAACACTGTGTAGGATTGCATTTGGATCGTCGATTGAACTATAAACAGCATATCAAAGCTAAGGCTCAACAGCTTAAGCACAAGACAAAAATATTATTATTAATCCAAAGCCCAAACTCTGCTTGAACTCTATTATTATACAAGTCAATGTTAAAACCGGTGTGGACATATGTCATTTAGATATGGGGCACCGCAAATAATTCCAATGTAGAGATTTTGAAAACATATCAATCAAAGACTTTAAGAATGATATATAACTAATAAATGCATTAGGACTTAAATAAACGTACAAGAGAAGAGAAAATTAGAAAAGCAAGTACTAAATATTTGGAAAAATTAGAAAACCATACTAACTCCCTTGCGATAAACTTACTTGATTATAGTGAAGAGACACGCAGGTTTAAACGATTACATGTTCTTGATCTACCTTTTAGACCTTCATAGTATTCTAATTAACTATATCTTATTATAATATGTTAAGATTTAACGATATTATATGTAAAAATTAAATATCAGAGGTGCCACCGAAATCTCAGAGTTTTGGTGTAAGTAAATACTCGAAAATGTACACCATTACACCGATACTTCGAGTGTTTTCATTGATTCCATAGGGCAGCCATTTTTTAAAATATTTGTAATTTTCTATACAAAAAATATTAATTTTCGACCCGACAAACTGAAAATGAAACCTTACAAATCTATTTAAAATGTAAAACTCAAAACTCTAGTGAAAGTGTTTACGGTGTCACCCCTGAGTATTTCCAAACGCTTAGCATAGGTGTTATGTCCATAGGAGCACAATATATGTTATTTACCAAAGTGCCATTGTAATTCTACTTATTATCTTAAGATAGCTTGTAGATCAAAATTATTTTTATTAAAAAAAAATATTTAAAATTAAAATAATAAATAAAATTCACAATTACTTTGAACATAATTTATAAAAATAAACAAGAAAAAGTTAACTTCGATTGGACCGAAGCTTATATACCTGTTACACATCATTTGACGTGGATAGATCTTCTTGTGCAGCATTTGTATTAAATTTTATATTAAAATAGTAAACAAATTAAAAATAGTCTTAAAAATTTAGAAATTCGCGGTCCGATTCGAACCATTTTTAAACTGAAGATTTGGCATGGTACAAGAAGCATTTGTACCATACTTGAAGCCATTCGCTTTATAAATACATGTTTTCTTATAAGAACTTGACAAAATGTTGTACTTTTGTATGGGACCTATACCTAAAAGTGGGCGTGGCACATTGATTTTAACATATTAAGGACCTAGAAAAGCTTAAGTTTAAAATTTCAGCTTAAAATCTTTAAAACTGAGCGAATAAATCGCGCAGCAAGAAACAGACAGACGGCCGGATGGTCAGACAGACGTACATGGCTAAATCGATTCGTCTCGTCGAGGTGATCAAGAATATATACACTTTTTAGGGTCTACGATGCCTCCTTTAATGCGTTACAAACTTTCCGACAAACTGAATATACCTGTTTTACACTATGTGTAACAGGTATAAAAATATAATATATATAATATATATTCTTAATCAGCTTTATGAGACGAGTCGATCTAGCCATATCCGTCTGTCTGCCTGTTTATTTCAACGCGATTTACTCAGAGACTACTAGAGATATTTAACTGAAATTTTATAAATAAGCTTTTCTCGGGAAAGACCAGGTCAAGTTTAAAAATGAAAGTGTCACGCCAATTTTTAGGTTTAGCCCCCATACAAATTTACCGCCCATTTTCCAATTTTTGTATGAAAACAGGCATTAAATATGAATGTATTCACTCTAAATCGGCTAAAACACTTCTAATATCATCCAATATTCAAACCATGGTGTCACGTTCATTTTTAGGCATAAGCCCCACACAAACTATTTTTGAATATCTTTGTTTTTAGCTTAAAATTTGGTACCCATATTGTGTTTTAACTTAAGTTGTTTTAGATTATTGACCCCCTTCTATCCCATCTTGAAGTTCTAACAAGCCACTGATTATAACATATATATTAAACTATTTAAAAATTCATGTGACGGGTATTTAAGCTTAGGTTATATGTTTGGCGCTTCTCATTTCCCCAGATAATTAATAAGATTACATAACTTTCAATTTCCAGGTAAAAAACTAAATAGAGAAATATTGAAATTCTAATTTCGTTCATAAATTTTTGTGTTCAATTTATGAATATCGGCTATTTGTTTTGCGGGTGTGGTTTTTAACATGGAGACAATATATTTTCATGTAAAATAACTTAAAGCAAACATTTTAATAAAAAAAATTATATGCGAAAATCGAATATTTACGTATACAAAAGAATCAAAATATACATATACATCTACACAATATTATCAGTATACATAAAAGTTTTGAAAAATAATTGTTTTTTATGTTTGTATAATCAACACAAAGTATGTACATAGGTAAATAGATTTTATCGTATAAACTTCTTCAGATTTATTTATTTTCCTTCCTTTTATAAAAGCATTTGTTAAACGTATATACCAAACTGCCACCCACCGAATGATTTATTTGCATGAGCACGTTGTGTTCTATAGACCCAAAAATGTTAAACGAATCATAAAGTTTTAGAGTTTGAAAAAACGAACTCAAAGAATAGGTGTGAGCTAGAATATTAAAACCGAATATATCAGAAAATGGGAAGCAAGTCTGTATAGGGCTGCATTTTTTTATTTGGCCGATCCTTACCATATCGGTAGTGTATACATAGAAGATGTATTTTTACCCCATTTCAATTATAATATTGTTGGTTTTTTGAGTTTTAAAATTCAAACTATTCAAAATCTCGCCCTTATGGAAAATTTGTTCTGGGGATGTGATTAGGCAAGCCAATATTTAATGAAAACCCATTTTTCCAAGTTTATAGACTACTGAAAAACAGTTATTTTCATTGATGAATTTAAATTCAATATTTTTGATTTCTACGGGATGACTCACAAAAGGCAAAAAAAACCGAAGTACCGAAGCCAAAAATTAAATTAAATTTAGAAAAGGAAAAACGTTAGCTTCGATTGAACCAAAGTTTAAACACACGTCGCACAAAACTTTGAAGAGTTTATATGTGTTCATCAGTGGCTTAGATAAAATTTCGAGATGGGATGGGTGGGAGTCAATGGTGTGATACAACCCAAGCTAATACACAATGTTGTTATCAAATTTTAAGCAAAAATCGCAGAAATAACAATAATTTTCTTGTAACTGTATAAAAAATGGGAGGAGAGTTTGAACGGAGCTAAATATTGTAGAGACCCGACCCTTACAATATTAGTAGTGTTTTTATTCAAGTGTTTTTATTCAATTTGGATTGATTATATTCATAAATATTTATTAGTTTCATAGAAAAATTCGAAATTGGCTCAAAAAGGGGGCATGACATTTTAGTTTTGAAAAAAAAAAATTAATTTTAAATTTAAATTAAATATTTTTTAAAACTAAGTTAATGAATCGCACAGCGGCAAATAGACAGATGGACATATCTAGTGCGACTCGTCTCATTGAGTTGATCAATAATATATTTACTTAATGGGGTCTACGATGTCTGCTTTAATGCGTTACAAACCTGCCGACAAACTGATTATACCTGTTCATACTAACGGGTGATTTTTTTGAGGTTAGGATTTTCATGCATTAGTATTTGACAGATCACGCGGGATTCAGACAAGGTGTCAAAGAGAAAGATGCTTAGTATACTTTGACATTTCATCATGAATAGACTTACTAACGAGCAACGCTTGCAAATCATTGAATTTTATTACCAAAATCAGTTTTCGGTTCGAAATGCGAAAATCCGCTTTTTATCGACAAATTTTGTTCAGCGATGAGGCTCATTTCTGGTTGAATGGCTACGTAAATAAGCAAAATTGCCGCATTTGGAGTGAAGAGCAACCAGAAGCCGTTCAAGAACTGCCCATGCATCCCGAAAAATGCACTGTTTGGTGTGGTTTGTACGCTGGTGGAATCATTGGACCGTATTTTTCAAAGATGCTGTTGGACGCAACGTTACGGTGAATGGCGATCGCTATCGTTCGATGCTAACAAACTTTTTGTTGCCAAAAATGGAAGAACTGAACTTGGTTGACATGTGGTTTCAACAAGATGGCGCTATATGCCACACAGCTCGCGATTCTATGGCCATTTTGAGGGAAAACTTCGGAGAACAATTCATCTCAAGAAATGGACCGGTAAGTTGGCCACCAAGATCATGCGATTTGACGCCTTTAGACTATTTTTTGTGGGGCTACGTCAAGTCTAAAGTCTACAGAAATAAGCCAGCAACTATTCCAGCTTTGGAAGACAACATTTCCGAAGAAATTCGGGCTATTCCGGCCGAAATGCTCGAAAAAGTTGCCCAAAATTGGACTTTCCGAATGGACCACCTAAGACGCAGCCGCGGTCAACATTTAAATGAAATTATCTTCAAAAAGTAAATGTCATGGACCAATCTAACGTTTCAAATAAAGAACCGATGAGATTTTTGCAAATTTTATGCGTTTTTTTTTTTTTTTAAGTTCTCAAGCTCTTAAAAAATCACCCTTTATTTGTAACGGGTATAAAAAAAATGCCACAGTTAAACACTGTGCTGTACCTTTAGTTAGGTTACAAAATTGTAAAAAAATTATTTGTTTTATAAAATAAATTTATATTTCCAAATCCAAAATGGAAGTAGCTACATATGTACTGCTGCGGTCAGTTAAATAGCACCAAAAACATTTTCAAAATTTGATTCGCTTTAGTATTATTATTATTATTGCTGTATGGGGTAATTGTACTGCTACCTGAAAGATATATTGTACCCCCTTACTAGCTAAATTTCTGAATCTAGCCCTATTCTTTGAATGAATCTTATCATTTTCATAGGTTCTGTTTTCCTAACCTGCTCTAAGGAGAGTGTATGTCCTCCTAGCAATGACATTCTGCTTCTGGATGTAGCTACACATTCTGATAGAATATGGATAGGTGTTTCCTCCATACTACCACAGAATCTTCACTCAGAGGAGCTTACTACACCCATTACATGTAGGTGTTTCCTAAGACTGCAGTGACCTGTTAAGAGCCCTATCACGATCCTTAGCTGAGTTCTATTCAGCTTAACCAATGTTTTGGTAACCTTAGAGTTCAATCCCTCTATTAGCAATTTGGCCTGTCGCATGCCCTGCTTTAAAGTCCAGTGTTCGTCTCTGGCACGTTTCCTGTCATTACGTATTGTCTCATTAAGTGTGTGGCTTCCGATGGGACAGTAAGGTTCTGGGCCTATTAAAGGAGTTGCGGCCCCCTTCCTGGCTAGAGCGTCTGTTTGCTCGTTGCCTGGGATGTTAGTATGTCCTGGTACCCACAATAGTTGTACTCTGTTGCTCTGTCCTAGTACATTTATGGTGGCTATAGCCTCTTGTACTAGTGTAGATTTTACTGTGTCTGACTGCAGCGCTTTGAGGGCTGCCCGACTGTCTGACAGTATTGCTATATCGCAGTTGTTATAGTTCCTGCCTATATTGATCTGTGCGCAACGAATTATGGCGCAGATCTCTGCCTGAAAGATGCTGGTGTATTTACCCAGGGATTCCCATAGTTCGGTTCTTGGGCCAGCTTCACCCAAACCGGCGCCTTCGTCGGTAAGTGAACCGTCTGTGTACCACTTTATAGTGTGTGGTTTCATTTTGTAATCGTTTTCGGATGTCCAAGTTTTCTTGCTTGACCATCTGATGGTAAAGTCTTTGCCAATGTTGTACCTCTTGGTTATAGGGTCCATAGGCATTGACAGAAGTTGACACCCTCCCGTCCACGTTGACAGGAGTTTCTTGCAGAATGTAGTTGCAGTTTTGTCTCCATCTATCAGTATGCGAATGAGTGTGCTTCTCATCTTTAAATTCACTTCTATGTCCAGAGGTGTTAGGTCTAGAAGTGCTTCCAGTGCTGCTGTAGGACAGGTACGTATCGCCCCAGTAATCCCTATGCATGCTAGTCGTTGTAACGACTCGAGTTTCCTTTTGGTCGTAATGTTGGTTCGACCTGCCACCCCCGCAATCACCCCATATAGGAGTATAGGTTTTTACTACCATGCTGTATAGCCATAACATGGTACTGGGTTTGCATTAGTAAGAAACCTACTAAAGATATGGTGATGCTTTTTACATGATTTTATAGATTGAAATGTCAATTTTAATTACTAACAAGAAAGGACGCTGAAGTTGAGTATGCTCGAATCTAAAATGCCCTGTATCCAATTTTTATATAAAAATTTGGTAAATTTGTACAGGGGGTTATAATCGTGTTGCGATATTTCATTTGAATTGTTTGCATAATCCGTACTAAATTTAAAGTTCAAAGATTACTATCGCCTTATAAATGAATAAGGAGGACAAATTAGTTTTTTTTACCATACACTTAGTTTTATACCCTGTACTCAAAAGGTAAAAGGGTATATTAAGTGTGTGCGAATGTATATTACACGCTGAAGAATGCAAGATATACCCTATAAAGTACATATATATATTCCTGATCAGCATTAAAAATTGAGTCGAACTGGCTATGTCTGTGATGGAGGAGGGAAGAGGATTTAAAAGTTTATGTGTGTGGCAAATTCAGGGGGTGTAACCTCTTCAGTCGCCGAGTCGTTGTACTGTTATCCAGCAGGTTTATGGCCAGAGAGTTGACATGGTTGTCCAGTCTATCCAGATTTGCCTTAGTGAGCCTAGCCACTTCCTGGCTTATGAGAGGGTTACTTCTAGTTCTTGGTGGTTTTCCATTGTTGTGATATGAGTGCGCCTCAGAAATAATGCGCAGAACCTTGTTTTGGAAGACTTGGATTCTTTCCCTGTTGTTTCTCTTTGCAGTGCCCCAGAGTGCTATGCCATACGTCCACATAGATTTAAGTATGGCTTTGTAAAGGAGGAGTTTGACCCTTAGTTTGATGGTGGACCTTCTATCTAGCAGCCACAGATGCTTGCGCAACCTCTCGTTCAACTGGGAACGTTTTTGTGAGAGATGACTACTCCAGGTTAAGCTCCTATCCAATACCAGGCCAAAGTACTTTGCAGTGACGCTGCTGGGTATGGCAACGCCATCCAGACTGACGGCAGGGCAGTCTCCTCTTCTCTGGGCAAACGTAATGTGTGTGGATTTGTCTGGGTTGACAACGATATTCCACCGTCTTAGCCATATGTTTAGGCGGTCCAGCTGAGTTTGGATTATGCTGGACGCCACGAGTGGGGACTTATCATTGGCTAAAAAGGCGGTGTCATCGGCATAAGTGGCAGTGAGCATTCTAGGGTCGCTGATGGTTGGCATATCTGCTGTATACATTGTGTACAGCATCGGGCCGAGACACTTCCCTGTGGGACTCCAGCTCTGACTTCTCTTATTGCTGAGCTCTCCTCGCCGCATTTAACGTAGAAAGATCTATCAGTTAGGTAAGATCTGAGCAGCAGATAGTGAGGGGCTGGTAGCGCTAGCTTCAGCTTGTAGAGCAATCCTATATGCATTGTAATAATAACAAGGAAAACTTTAACTTTGGTGGAATCGTAGCTTAAATACCCGTAACACGTATCTTTGAATAGCTTATGTGTGATTATAAGTGGCTTAGATAAAATTTCGGTATGGGATGGGTCAATGGTCGCATGGGTGGGTCAACCCAAGTATCAAATTTTAAGCAAACAATAAATACAATAATTTTATTAATAATATCACATTAATAATATCACATATGATCATCAGTGACGTAGATTAAATTCCTCAAAGGGGTTGTGTGGGGACAACTCAAGTTGAGGTTCAATAATTTATATACTTTATGGAGCCTCCAATGCCTCTTTTAATGCGTTACAAACTTTTCAACAAACTGATCATACCCTTCACACTAACGTGCTGGAGTTTCAACAAGATAAAAATTATAAGCCGTTGAACTGACATGAACATTGTTTATGAAATAATTATAAATGATATAAAATACATAAAATTTGGTACAGTTCCCCAAATGTATTATATCACAATAGTTACATATAAGTAAGTATGCATGTAAGTTTATATGTGCATATGTGAATAACATTCCTAAATAATGTAAACGCAACCTATAAAAAAAGAGTACGTTTACATACACAAACTACTCGAGAAACTTTATTCATGTACAAGTTTTTTATTTTTTTTTATTTTTTTTATACAATTTTAGTATTTATACATACGCACACAATCTCATCTCAAACTGGATTCTATCCTTTTGCACAAAAAAGTATCTACACTAGATAGAAAATAAATATTTGCAATAAGAGAAGCTTCTTAATTATATGTACATAGTATGTATTCGTAAAAAGTTCGCTAGATATTTCAACGTCGTCATCCTCATGGTTGCGATTGTTGCTATTGCATTCACCACAGATCTGCAATAATAAAACTAACGACAAAATTCCAAAGTTGCCGCTTCAACTTTAACTTTAATACAAACAAAAACAAAAAACATTAAGAAACGAACACGTATTCGTATTCTTCGTAAAAACCGAAGTTTTTATTAACGTTGAAATACTTTTAATTCTTAAAATACGACATATCAAAATGCTACGTTACACTTAACAATTATACTGAAAGAAATTAAAATATGGATCGCGCTAGCTCTTAAATCTTATTAAATCTTATAGATTTATTTGTTGTCTTTAGAAACTTTTTAAAAATTTTCAATATATTATAAAATTAATACAATACATATATGTACGCCCCCTAATCTAACAAGGAAAAACGTTGACTTCAGGGAAACCGAAGGCTTAATACACGTCATCTTTAAATAGTTTATGTATTTTCATCAGTGGCTTAGATGGAACTTCGAGATATGATAGGTGGGAATCAATGCTCTCAATATTTGTATAAAATTTTAAGCTAAAAATACAGATATACAATAATTTTCTTGAAAATAGAAGAAAATGTGAGAAAAGTTTGGATAGGACTATATAATATAGTGATGTGTACTTGATGAATAATGTTTATAACTATACCCAAAATCTCAAATGAGCAGCAAGTTTGTAAGGGGGCTATGCCTAAAAATGGGATGATATTCGAAGTATCTTACCCAATTTGGAGTGAATCTATCTATATATATATGTACATATATAAAAATATCTAGCTTCGCGTTAACAACGCTAAAGCTCGAGAATGACTCGACCGATTTGATCTATTTTTTTTTGGTTTTGTTGCTCTCATCATAGATGTGGTCAGAAAGGAAAAAAAATTTTGAAAAATTTGACCCGGGGCCTAATGGGGCTTTAAAACCGGAAAAGCCATATCTTTGGAATGAATAGACGTAGAGACTTAGAACAAGGCTCATTTGAAAGATGGTTAAAAAACAAGCGTTCAAGGTATTCAAGCGATTTCCGGAATGTGGACCTGGGACCCATATGTGGACCCAATATATTTGAACTATTTTTTTAGATCTGGTCAGAAAGGAAAAAAAATTTGGAAAAATTTGACCCGGGGACAAATGGGGGCCTTGCAACCGGAAAAGATATTTCTTTGGAGTGAATAGACGTAGAGACTTGAAACAGGGCTCATTTGAAAGATGGTTAAAAAACATTTTTGGCGTTCAAGGTGTTCAAAGAAATTTTCGGAATTTGGACCTGTGACCCATATGTCGACCCAATATACATTTTTTTGACCAATTTTTGTTTTATTACAGGTGACCACTTAGACGGGATTTTAGAAAATTTTGACCCGGGGCCTAATGAGAGCCTTGAAAAAAAGTCATACATTTGGATTGAATAGACGTAGAGACTTGAAAATGGGCGCATTTGAATGATGGTTAGTCGTGTTTAGGGGATTTTTAAAATTTTAACCCACATTTATTGAACAATTTATATTTAGCCACCAAAGAGAAGCAAAAAAAAATACTCGAGCAAAGCCGCGGGTACCTGCTATATAATAGATAAAAATATCATGTCACAGCATTTGAAACGATACTCCACGAATACGGGTTGACTGATTCTTATGAAATTTTGTGTGTATATTCAGTTGGTCTAAGAATCGGACATAAACTATTTTTCATACCACTAATTGGAGTGGCGGGCGTTGTCCCCATTGAATTAAACATTAATTCATCTAATATTTCCTGAAACAACTCCACGTATTTCAATTAAATTTTGTAGATGTCTATTTTTTGGTCCAACTTACACAAAAAGGAAGTATGTAGTTTTAGAAATATGGGCGGTGGGCGTGGCTCCCATAGAAGTATTTGAGAGAAATTTAATTCGGTATACATGTTAAAAAAAAGTTTGAAAAAAAAAGACGGACGATGGGCGAGGCCCCATAAAAGCGATCAAAAAAAAATGTATTTTATTTTAACAAATAATTGAACAAGAGAAATGAAACTGGGTATAAATGTTGTTACAATGAGAAAAGTATAATCCATTGGAAAAATAAGCGGTGGGTGAACCAAGCAAAAATTCGTCTTATTTTTGCAAATAATTGAGCTAGACAAATGAAATAAGGTATTACAACATGAGCCGAGCAAGGCCGGGTAGTTCAGCTAGTACATGCATAAATAACACCTTTTTTCGTAAAATAATTCGGAAACTGGAGATACTCTACACCTAGCCTATACAAATTATTGTACAATGTTGTGTTGTGATATCATCCATATTTATAGATCAGTGTTTTAACTTAATTCTTACAAAAAAAAAAAAACTTTTACATTTTTTTGTAAAATATTATTGGAGCTACATATATGTATGCAATAGGCGTACGATATGAACCAAACTCAGAAGATTTGGCTTTCCTTTGAAATATAACAAAAAAGTTTCACACATTTGTAGAAACTTGATGTGAGCCCTTTTAGGATATATTTTTCCAATCATAAAAGGTCCAGTCCATACCGAGGTTACTATTTCTAGATTGAGCAACAAAAAAAAATACATTTTTACGGTTGAGTTCTAGATTTTAAGGTTAGAGGCTGTATCTTGTATAGTCACTTTCGCACGATGCACAGCAGAACAGACGAACATAGCTAAATAGATTGACCATCGAAATTATATGTGAATATATTTGTTCGATTTACCACGCCTCCTTTTGCCTTGGTACAGAGTGTTTGCATTTATCTATATATGTCCGTTCATACGAAGAAAAAAATAGATTGAATTGCCAAAACGGTCAAAAAGAGCAAAAGGAAAAATAGAAACGAAACTGAATCGCAAAGCAAAGTCAAATAATCAGCGAACCCATAATCTTCACGTAATTTATAATCCAAGACTATTTATGTAATTTACAAATACCAAAAATGAAAGATACAAAGTAGCAACAAAAACAAAAAATAACAGCAACAACAACGACGCCGACGACGACGATTGCAAGTTACGGCAATACCAGCAAAAATAATAATAACAACAACAACAAAAAAGACAACAACATTAAATAAACAATTCAACATATTTTTATCTAAAGCAAAAATGCATTTATATATGCATGTATGTATGTATGTGGTATATATGTATGTAACTACATACATGTACATATGTATGTGTGTATGTCTATGTATAAATATAAATATATATTAATATATTGTGCTTAATCTTATGCACATTGTGAGTAGAGAAAGACAACAACAGGTATAGTTTTAGCGGCATTTTATTTTTTTCGTTTTGTCTTTTTTTTAAAGAAGGAGGTAGGTGATGAAAGCAGCTAAAAGTTAACGAATGATAGAGAGCATGCGAAAATCAATAAGAAAAACTATAAGAAAATAAACTATGCTTGAGTTTTTGTATTGTTAAGCTTTTGTTTTGCTATCTTTTCCGAAATGCGTAAAAAACAGGCTTTAAAAACTAAACAAACTCGAGAAATTCTTTGCTTTTATAGAAGTTGTGATACTCTTCACACAACATATGTACATTTGTATATTGCAGAACTTAGGCGCGTAGAGTGCCGAAGACGCAGAAGCGGGACTTTAGGCCTCACTTCTCCTCGCGAAGTAGTGCCTGGCGGCAGTTTCGCGAAGAGATTTAGAGTTGTAGGGTTGAATTTTATAGTCATGAGTATAGCAAGTATTTTATGATTATATAAAAAAAAATAAAATAAAACAAAAAAAAAAAAATTAACTTCGTTTGGACCGAAACGTATGTATATACCTATTACACATCATTTGACGTGGATAGATCTTCATATGCAGCATTTGTATTAAATTTTATCTTAAAATATGTAGTAAACAAATTTAAAATATTATTTAAAATTTAGAAATTCGCGTTCCGATTTGAACCAATTTCAAACTGAATATTTGGCATGGTATAAGAAGCATTTGTACTCTATTGGAAGCCATTCGCTGTATAAATACATTTTTATACCCGTTACACATAGAGTAAACGGGTATATTCAGTCTGTTCGAAAGTTTGCAACGCATTAAAGGAGGCACCGGAAACCCCATAAAGTGTATATATTCTTGATCAGCTCGACGAGACGAATCGATCTAGCCATGTCCGTCTGTCTGTCTGTCTGTTGCGATGCGTTTTACTCGGAAAGTTTTAAAGATATTGAACTGAAATTTAGAACTTAAGCTTTTTCTGCTCCTAGTTAGTTTGTATGTCGGAACCAAGATGCCACGCCCATTTTCAGATATAGCACCCATGCAAACTTACCACTTTTTTCGATTTTTGTATGAAAATACGTGTTTTTTTATGAACATATTCACTCCAAATGGGGTAAGAACACTTCTTATGTCATCCAATGTCAAATCAAAGACGTCACGCCCATTTTTTAGGCATAGCATCCATACAAACTTACCGCCCATTTTCGAGTTTTGTATGAAAACATTTATTATTTCTGAATGAATCCAATAAAAATTTGGTAAAATCAATTCCAATGTCCACCTAAGTGAACACTTTCGATATGGTAAGGATCGGGCAAATATAACACAAAGCCTCCATACAAATTTGACCAAATTCATCGTGAATTTAATCTAAGCACCTGGTGAACATAATAACTATTAAAAGTGTTGTGTAATGGGTATTTCAGCTTCAGTTCGTTCGAAGTTAACGTTTCTCCTTGTTTTCTTATAAGAACTTGACAAAATGTTGTACTTTTGTATGGGAGCTATACCTAAAAGTGGGCGTGGCACATTGATTTTAACATAGAAAAGTACACCGGACCTAGAAAAGCTTAAGTTTAAAATTTCAGCTTAATATCTTTAAAACTGAGCGAATTAACCGCGTAGCAACAAACGAGACGGACAGACAGACGGACATGACTAAATCGATTTGTCTCGTCGTGCTGATCAAGAATATATATACTTAATAGGGTCTACGATGCCTCCATTAATGCGTTACAAACTTGTGTAACAGGTGTAACAAACAATATGGGACTTGAATTTGGGCTGCACTGATACCAGTCTACTGTGTAACTAGTTAACAACATTTTTCAAAAATATACAAATGTATTGGGTCGTACCCAAAGATACTTCTATAGGTTCGTAAACTATTTAAATAATATTCGAATTACGTATGAAGAGTATAAAAGGATATAAAAACATAAAGTAATTTGAAATGCACAAACTTTACGAATTTTTTTCCTTTAATTCATGGTAATTCTTCGAGTATTGAGCAGTTCTACTCTGTGTGAATTTTTTTGTTTATTTTTTGCTTTTCGTTTAAATTATGTAAATGATGGGAATTGACTAAAACGTTTCTTGAATTGTCTTGGTTTTTTCAAAAAATTGAGCAATGAAAACTTTTCGTCAATGTAGCTCAAATAAAAATTAAAATTGAAAATCGTTTTAAAAACTGTTTTTTTTTTTTTTTTTGTTTTGTTTTGTTTTGGTATCTTAATGTCTATTTATTCCGAATGCGCTCGATAATATCGCAATAGCATTTTCGGTTCTAATCTCAGTTTCATGTTAACATTTATGTTTATATCGTATATATAAATGTATATAATATGTTGTATATGTTAAGAGTTTTATGTTGATGTGTACATAGTTCTCTCGGGTATAAAAATATTGATGTTAATGTGGCTATATTATATGATATTGTGCGTTACTCTTTAGAGGCGCGTATGTGTCGCTATAATACTTCTGTCGCTATTTTCTGCTTAAAATACGAAACAAATAAATAGTTTAACTATCAAAAAAAAAAAAAAAAAAAAATGTGAAGATAAAGATAAATCTTCGGTAAAACAGCAACCGAAGCTTGTATACTTTTCACACACGTATTGAAAAAAAATTATTAATTAATGAAACCTGAAATTATTCATATTATTTACTTTCGGATAAGTTTTCAGGAAAAATTGCCGTAACCAGAAACAAATAAACGAATATGAAAAAAATGTTAAAAACAGAAAAAAGTACCTTCGGGATAGGTGAGAGCGGAACAATATTTTTATTCCGTGCCCATCTCTAGTTTAAAACACCTTTAAATGGTAGCTTCCATAAAAATCTGACCCAAACATTTAAGTTTTTGTATAAAAATCTAGACCTAAAATCACTGTTTTTCTCAACATAGAAGCCAATAAAAAAAAAAAAAAATCATTTTAATGTTCAAAAAGAAATTTTTGAAAGAAATGTTCAGTTTTCCAAACTTTTTATGTTTCACTCTGTGAAAAGAAATAAATATGCAGAAAAGTTTCTCAGGACAAACACAAATATTGGGTACAGGTTTTTCCTCATGCTTGTACAGACTAACCCTTAAGAGTTTGTAATCTTTTATTTATAAAAAAAAAAAGAAAACAAGGAAAAACGTAATATTTGGTGGAACCAAAACTGAAATACCCGTTACACTAAACTTTTAATAGTTTCTATGTTCACCAGGTTTAAATTTCACGATGACTTTGGTTAAATTGACATTGGAATTAATTTTACCAAATTTTAATTGGATTCATTCAAAAAAAAATAAATGTTTTCATACAAAAACTCGAAAATGGCCGGTAAGTTTGTATGGGGGCTATGCCTAAAAATCGGTGTGGCACCTTGATTCTGACATACAAACTGCTTAGGACCAAAAAAATGTTAAAATTAAAATTTCATGTCAATAAATTAATAAAATTCTGAGTAAAACGCATCGCAACAGGCATAAAGAGAGACGGACATGGCTAAATCGATTCTTCTCATCGAGCTGATCAAGAATATATGTATACACTTTATAGAGTCTAAGATGCCTCCTTTAATGCGTTACAAACTTTCCGACAAACTGAATATACCTGTTTTACACTATGTGTAACAGGTATAAAAACATACAGTTTTGTTCATGGAAATAGTTGTGCTATTCAGCTATGAATTGAAAGGATAAATAACATTTCATATAAAAAGGCTTAAATTTTTGAAAAAACATTGAATTACCTTACTTTAAAAACAAGAAAGAAAGCTGAAGTCGAGTGTGCTCCACTACAAGATACCATGTACCCAACCCTATGTATCTAAAAGTAAGTCCTATCTTAGTTCTATACCATATTGTACTGGAAAATGGAGTAAATTTGTATGGGGGGCTATACCAAAAATTTTCATTGGGACTATCATAGGTATAATTTATACTAAGATTAGATTCTCTACAACAAGAAACAAAGACGTTTTTATGCAAAAACCCAAAATTTTGGGGTAGATGTATATTGGGGCTATTCCTTAAAATGGGGCTAGAGAAACCCCGTTTGCAAGTGCAAACTTGACGGCGTAGAATAGTCTAAGTTTCAAATTTGGTAGCTCTATCTTTTTATAGTCTCTGAGATAATGGTTTTCATACAGACAGATATAGCTAGTTCGACTCCTCTTTTAATGCTGATCAAGAATATATACACTTTATAGGGTCTTTTTAGCCTCTTTTTGTGTGTTACATACATTCGCTTAAACTTAAAATACCCTATCCTATGGGTACAGGATATAAAATGTAACAAAAACTGTTCATTAAAAAAGTAATTCGATTCGATTCTACTACTCATATAAATATTTGCCGTATTCTTATAAAGTTATATGTTACTATTGTTTGCCTGCATTTCTCTAGAAGATTGCATTTGCATTCCTATCTAACCTTATTTTTAATATTTAGTACACCAAAAAGTTAGTTATGATAGCCCAAAAATCCATGCCAAATTTTAAGATGAGCGTCCAACTGGTTGAGGAAATATTTGAGGTCAAAGTGGACTTTTCATAAATAAGCATTTTATGCTGCCGTAAAAAATTTGGATGGACGGACAGACAGAATTTTTATACCTGCCACATGAAATAACTTTGTGAAGGTTATAATCAGTTTGTTAGAAAGTTATTAAAGCATTAAAGGAGCCAACGTAGCCATGTCCGTCCATCCGTGAGTTCGTCCTTCTTTTTGTTTCTTCGCAGTTCATTCGGTCAGTTTAAAAGATATTAAGATGAAATTCAGAACTTAAGCTTGTCTCTCTAACACTAAGACAATTACGACAAGAAAGAACGCTGAAGTCGAGTATGCTCGACTGCAAGATACCCTGTACCCAATCTTTATGTACCTTAAGTTAAGTCCTATCTTTGTATATACCTTATTGTATTGGATTTTCAAACAAAAACTTGAAAAATTGGGTAAATTTGTATGGAGGCTATACTTAAAATTTTGTTGCTCCTATCCCTATTGGGATATTTTATTGGGACTATCATAGACATAATTTGTACTAAGTTTGAACTTCCTAGAATAAAAAACAATGACGTTTTTATGCAAAACCCCAAAATTTTGAGGTAAATACCTAAAATTTTGTTGGTTCTACCCATATTGGGATATTTCCTTGGGACTATCATAGACATAATTAATACTAAGTTTGAACTTCCTAGAATATGGGGGTTGCCCCTTAAAATGGGTCTAGAGAAAAACCGTTTGCAAGTGAGCACTTGACGGCTCAGGAGAGTCTAAGTTTTTATATGGTGGCCCTATCTCTTATAGTCTCCGAGATAATCTCTCTCATGCGGCAGACAATGCTGATCAAGAATATATATACTTTATATGGTCTATCTTGGCTTTTTCTGCCTGTTACATACATTCGCACAAACTTAATATACCCTTTTACCCTTTGGGTACAGGGTATAAAAATGAAAGTGACACGCCCATTTTTAGGTAAAAGCCCCCATATAAACTTACCGTTGTTTTCCGATTTTTAGTTTGAAAATAATACCTATTATTCATAAATGTATTCACTCCAAATTTTTGTAAAAATACTTCTAATGTCTTCCAATGTCAAAACTAATGTGCCACATCTATTTTTAGGTATGAGCCCTATCCGAACTTTCCGCTAATTTTTTATAAAATTAGTTAGTATTTGAGAATGTATTCACTTCTAATTGGGTAAAAACATTTATCTTTTCCAATATGAGAAGAAATGTGCCACGCCCATTTTTAGGTACAGCTTCTATACAAGCTTACCGCCCATTTTCGATTTTTTTATGAAAAATGTATTATATATGGGTGTATTCACACAGAATTGGGTAAAAACATATTAAATATCATCCTATGTACAAACAATCTATATGATACGGGTCGGGCCACTATAAAAAAGCAAACCTAGCTCCCATTTTCTGATATTTTCGAAAAATAAAAATATTGGTTAATCTTTATTTTAACCTTAAAATTTGATAGCAATGTTATGCGTATGCTTAGGTGGTATCAGTCCCCACTGATCCCATCTGAAAATTTTATCTAAGCCACTGATGATCAGACATAAACTCTTTAAAGATGCGTGTGACGGGTATTTAAGCTTCGGTTCCTCTGAAGGTAACGTTTTATTTTGTTTTCTGGTAAAAAACTTTCCAGCTTTCCACTTGACTACAGTCGCTGTTTCTTCTTATTGCCAATATTCTTTAAAATATTATTTCATTTATTTTCTGTTTTTATTTTATTTGCGTAGTTCTTTAAAGTCAATTAAGGTCCATATTTGTATGCATATGATTATTTTTGTTTCATTTGTTTACAGCTTTTGTATTTCAATTTGCAAAAAAAAAACACAAAAAAAAATACAAAAGCAGAATCAAATCAAGCAAAAATAGTAATTTCGATAAAACTGAAGCTTAAATACCCATCATACGTAATTTCAAACAAAATTTGCTTAGCAATATATTCTACTATCTATTAAATGTTCAATATTACCTTTGGCTGTGTAGAAAGCTCTTCGCATAGGGGATGTGGTCAACAACCCCATCTAAACCAAATTATTATGTTGGTGTTCATAGAAAAAACATTTTTTTTACATAAAAATAAAATATTAGAACATGTAGATGTGTCTTGATATAAAAAGTGATTTTAAAACAATGCGACGCCAATAACTTTGTACAAAGAAGGATTTTTTATATATTTGAATGGAGCTACGTCTAAAAAGTAGTCTTGACTAAGAAAATAAAGTTTAAAATTTTAATTTGAACGGATAAATCGCACACCACAAAACAGAGAGACCGACGAACGAAAAGCCGAATTAAGCTAGATCGACATTACACAAAATATGTAGTAGAGAGGCTTGCAGGTTACCACTACTTGCATGGCTGTTACTTTTTAATTTCTGTGTTTTTAGCTTAAAAGTTAAAACAAATGCTCTTTATATGAGCCCCAATATAGTGACTAAACTTGGGTATCAGCAGACTACTGACCCCACCCACACCCTTTGCGTAATCCTATGTACAACGCTGACTATCATTATGGATGATTCAATTTCTCTCGTCAAAAGTTTTATCGGGTCTCCGATAGTTTCGATATATTCTTTAATGTGTTACAGTCATGGAAGTCATTTGTGGGAGACTGGGCTTGCCATGGCTTACCACAGGGCTTTCAAGTAATATACGAAATAATTAAGGCTCTTGAAATCAATCAGTATCAACCCAGTGGGTTTTCGTCTTTTCAATGAAATAGTGATCTTGATGTGTTTTGAGGACCCGCATACTAGTGATTAGACTTGTCATATATCAATGAAGCGAATATAGTTAAAGATTTATGGATGAAATGAAGTTTCTGGAAAATAGCGTTTGACATTCAAATTGCTTTTTCCTGTTCTTTCCGATTATGTCAAAGTTTTTCGTTCATACTTGATGAAATTTTAGCAAGTCAGATGTTAACTTTATTCGAAATGAAGCTATTTCAGCTTTTAATTATTTAAATTTGTGCTTGATAGTTTAATAAACTTTATTTTTTCAAATGCTTTGCAGTGAGTCTAAATGCAAGTTTCTAAAATTCAATGAAATAATAAATATATCTAACAATTAGTTCAAACATTTTTTAAAAAATAAATAAAATATACACCGCATTTTTGGTTTTTTTATACCCTGTACCCAAAGGGTAAAAGGGTATATTAAGTTTGTGCGAATGTGTGTAACAGACAGAAAGATTCAAGATAGACCATATAAAGTATATATATTCTTGATCAGCATTGGAAGGGGAGTCGAACTAGCTATGTCTGTCCGTCCGTCTGTCTGTCTGTCCGTCCTGCTGTCTGTCGTATGAGAGAGATTATCTCGGAGACTATAAGAGATAGGGTCATCATATTTGAAACTTAGACTCTCCTGAGCCTTCAAGTGTTTACTTGCAAACGGGTTTTCTCTAGACCCATTTTAAGGGAAACCTCCCATTCAAATGTACAACAAATTTTGTATTTTTTGCATAAAAACGTCATTGTTTTTTATTCTAGGAAGTTCAAATTTAGTATAAATTATGTCTATGATAGCCTTAGTAAAATATCCCAATATGGGTAGAACCAACCAAATTTTAGGTATAAGCCCCCATACAAAAGATATACCCGATTTTTTAAGTTTTTGTATGAAAATTCAATTCAATGAGGGTTTGATAGTAAAATAGAACCGATCTTAAGGTTCATAAAGATCGGGTACAAGGTGTCTTGCAGTCGAGCATACTCGACTTCAGCGTTCTTTCTTGTTTTTATTCTAGGAAGTTAAAATTTAGTACAAATTATGTCTATGATAGTCCCAATAAAATATCCCTATATGGGTAGGACCAACAAAATTTTTGGTATAGCCACCATACAAATGTACCCCAAAATTTTTGGGTTTTGCACAAAAACAAAGTTTAAATTTAATATAAATTATGCCTAGGATAGTACCAATGAAATAGACCAATATGGGTAGGTCCAACAAAATTTATGGTATAGCCCCCATACATTTTTATACCCGATTTTTTAAGTTTTTTTTATGAAAATTCAATTCAATGAGGTATGGTAGTAAAATAGAACTGATCAATATTGGGTACAGGGTTTCTTGCAGTCAAGCAAGTCAAGTTCGACTTTAGCGTTCTTTCTTGTTATAAATATAGTTTAAACTAATTGTAAATTATATTCATTATTTTATTGAATTTTAGAAGAGATTTTAAGCCAACTAAAAGAGATTTTATGTGACACCCCTGATAATTCTTTACTTGACTTTTATTTAATTCAACAGCAATTCATGGAATCATTTCTTGTGTGCTGAATGATTTGGCAGATTTTGTACGATTTGGTCGCTTCTCTTAAAAATAAAATCTAATAAAAATAAATGTACCCTTATCATTCGTCGCAGAACAAAATTTAAATTATTTAAAAAATAAACATATGAGTCCTTACCCTATCACCTTTTCCTACACAGGTTATCCTGAATACCTGACATTTTTGTAGAGAATCAATTGATGAGTAACGCTAATACAAATACTGAGTTCCTGATAGCTACTTTCCAGACTTTCCAGAGTTAATAAGCGTAGATAAATTAGTTATTAAGCATTTCACTCCTTTACCTAGCATTTTATGTACTTTGGACAAGGTTTAAATAAGAAATTTTTTTACTTAAAATTATTCATTTATTAATTTATCCAAGAACTGGCAAAATAACATTTAACCAAAATGCAAAGTGCGGGCCTTAACAAGATGGGCTTTTTCAATTTTTCGATCGCCGTTCTGAGGAATGTTATGGCCGAAAATTATTTTGAATAATTTATTTTGGCTTGCAAAAAAATATGTTATGATAAGGGGTGATCCCGAAAACACTTCCAGTAGAGTTTTGGCTAAAACCCTTTTACACCATGAAATACAACTCTTATTGATGAATAAGGTCTGTTAAATTTCTAAATTATTTGCATCGAAAAATTCATTAAATAATGAATACACTTTTTAAAACCCTATGCAATCAATGAAAGCACTCGAAGCATCGGTGTCGTGGTGTAAATTTTCAAGTATTTACACCAAAATGTTTATACCAAAACTCTAAGATTTCGGTGTCTAAACTGTGCGACAAAATAGACGAAAGTTGAGATAGCTCGGAAATCTTAGCAGAGACTGTAGGTCTGGTCTCTCTTACGAACCGATTTTTTAACATGTTTTAACTTAGACCTTTCGAACAGCAAGTGTTGAGGACAATGTCCGTTTCACACCGTTCACAAAAATTGGGCTTGTCACGAATGACTACCTGGCGTATTTTGCGCTTGGATCTCGGTCTGCTTCCGTATAAGATGATATTGACACCAGAACTCAAGCCCACAGACCATAGATTGCGTCGAGAGTTCACCGATTGGGCGCTGGAAGAGATGGAACGTGACCCGGGTTTTCATCAGATGAGGGGCTAAATGGCTATGTCAACAAACAAAACTGTAGTGTGAGTCAAACCCAAAAGTCGTTCATAAAGCACCATTACACTCTCAGAAAATAGCTGTTTGGTGTGCATTTTAGTATGGTGGCATCATCGGGCCGTACTTTTTGTAAAATAATGAGGGGCATTCTCCTTTAAAAGATTATGCAATATGCAATGCATGAACAGTTCGTGAACAGTTCGGTGAGTCGATAATATCGCGAAATGGCCCTAACAACTGGCCATCAATTGAAAATCCTATCGTTCCCTTTATTGTCAATGCAAACTCAATTTTTTTATTTCTGTAAAAAAAATACAATATGTCACAAATATTGTGAATGGTATATTCAGTTTGTCTGAAAGTTTGTAACGCAAAGAAGGAGACGTTGAAGACCCCATAAAGTAGCTCGACGAGCCGAATCGAACTAGCCATAATCGTCTGTCTGTCTTTCCGTCTGTTGCATTGCGTTTTTCTCCGATAGTTTTAATGATATTAACCTGCAATTTTAAACTTAAGCTTTTTTTGATCCTAGGCAGTTAGTATGTCAGAACCAAGGTGCCATACCCTTTTTTAGGTATAGCCCCCATACAAACTTACCACTTTTTTAGATTTTTTGTATAGGGTGGTTAAATTTCAAGAGCCGATGTTGATTTTGAATAAAACACGAATTATTTAGGAAATTATTGACACTTCTTTTTATTATGATATATTGGTATGACTCAATTATGTATGGAACAAAATATCGGCCAAATGGCCGCCACGGCTTCGGCGGCACACGTCCATCCGATGGTTTAAATTTTCGATGACGCTGAGGCATAATTGAGGTTCAATGTCGTTAATGTGCCGAATTATCTCATCCTTTAGCTCTTGATTTGTTGTTGGCTTATTGGCGTACACCTTTTCTTTCAAGTAACCCCAAAGAAAAAGTCCAACGGTGTCAAATCACATGATCTTGGCGGCCAGTTGACATCGCCGCGACGTGAGATTATTGGGCCATCAAATTTTTCGCGCAAAAGAGCCATTGTTTCGTTAGCTGTGATATGCATTTTGATTTGAACGCCCATTTTCATAATAGGCCTGAATAACTTTAACTCGTTGCTCGATTGTGTATCTTTCCATGGTTCAAATTGAGTTAGTCTGAAGTTGAGAAATGTCAAATGAAATGTAGGAAAAAACTTGACGTTTAGGTGTGGTTCACATTCAACATCGGCCCCTAACCACCCTATATAATCCATTTACGAATGAATTTACTACAAATTGGGTAAAAACTGTGTATAATAGATGAAGGTTTTAAACAAAATAGTGTTTCCCAAAATCATTTAAACTACATTTCAACCACCACCATACTGTTCAAATTTGGGTTATATTGGACCATTGACATTTCACCCAACCCATTTATTTGCTGAATGTGTGCCAATGTAAACTGGTGGATATTTCATGTGGTGACGAGTATTAAAACTTCGGTTCTACCCAAAAAATCGTTTTTCCTTGTTTATTTTTATGTGTACTAATTTTTTTTTGTTATTGAATATTTAATTTAGTTGCCTACTACGGCACTCGTACTGCCAACAATGTGAAATTTCATGTTTTCGTATTAATTTTTTCCACAGCAGCTAGTTTTTGTTTTTAGCTTTAGCGCATGCATCGAGAATAAACTAATCTCATTGTTGTAGCGTACCCAAGTATTAAATATTTTCTTTTACCTTTTGCGGACGAACAGTATTAAAAGATTCGTATTGCATTTCTTTGGATACTAAACATCCGACGAAGAGGTTGCGGACTAACTTAACATTTTCCGAATTTGTCTAGGTTCGGTTAAAAAGACGAATATTTATTTCGTTCTTTGTTTTTTCTCTCGTTGCTCTCGCGCACATTTGCCGGTCGATACGTTTTTGCTCCCCTCGGGCTATGCTCATATTATGAATTCGATTCACCGCGTTAACCATGATTCATTTGGGTTCGCCGTGCTCTCATTGTACGAGTAAAGTGGTTAGTTCACTTCTTCCTGCTTGACACTAGCGTTGGCATCATCTCCTTCTGTTCTGTTATGTTATGTTCTGCTCTATTCTGTTATTATTGTTATACTGGTACTCTTTTGGTATTATCAATTGTTCTTCTACATTTCTTGGCTTGTTGCTGTTTTTATTTTTACTTTGTTTATATGCACATTCGGGCTCATTGTTTATTTTCTTTTATGCAAAACGATTAATTTTCATATCTTATTTTCTTTGTAAATTATTTTCGAAAAAGAAAAATGTTTATACATATCAACGTGTAAAGCGCATTTAATACTAAGCATAGCAATTCGTAATGTTAAATAAAAAAATTTACATTTTTACGAGGTGTGTTCAAAAAGTATAGATTTTTCGATTTTTATTTATTCAAAAAAATGAATCAAACAACCTGTATCAAATTTTTTTTTTCTGAATGGAATAAGTGGAATAAAAATGTTGAAGAAGGCTTACGGGGACCGAGCTCTACCAAAATCAACAACATTTGATTGGTATAAATTGTTCAAAGAACGTGTTGAAGACGAAGAGCTCCCTGATCAACCATCGACCTCAACGGACGATGCTCACATCCAAAAAGTAAGAGAATTAGTGCTTGCACACCGTCGATTAACTATGAAAGACATTGCTGATGAAATTGGCGTATCGAAAGGATCAATTAATACAATTTTGGAGGATGTTTTGGGCCTCAAACGTGTCAAGTCTCGGTTGGTACCAAAAATGATGATTTTTTTTTAAAAACTGTACTGATTTTTGTGACTTTTTTTGCCAAAAATCCAACCAATATCGTTCCGCAACCACCGTATTCGCTTGATTTGGCACCGTGTGACTTCTGGCTATTCCCAAAACTCAAGAGACCACTCCGGGGAACGCGTTTCGAGTCGATTGAGGAGATAAAAGCTAAATCGAAGAAGGCGCTGATGGCTATACCGAAAAGGGACTATTTGTCATATTTCGAGGATTGGAAAAAACGTTGGCATAGGTGTATTTTATCGGGAGGGGATTACTTTAAAGGGGACAAAATAGATATTCATGAATAAATAAATAATTTAAAAAAAAACACAAAATATGCGATACTTTTAAAACACACCTCGTATGTACATATTTATATCAGGTTGTTCAAACCGTTCTGTTGATCGATATGAAATAGTGCCATTGGATTTCATATAAGGACTTTTATCTTCAATTAGAACCGTCGGAAAAGTGGTCATACCGAAAAGTGCATTAACACCATAAATCCTAGCAAAAGTAGGTACTAAATTTAGTTTTAGAATATTAACCGAGCAATATTTATTAGAAACCCTTACTACCTTATAATGCAGTCTGAGAATAAAAATGTGTTTAAATGGGGCATATTAAATTTGTATCAATACTGCCAAATGGATTTGAACCGGACCGGGTTTTGAACAAAATCGCGGTAGCTTTTAACCAATATTCGAACCATTTAAGCGGCAAAAATAGTTCGGTTCAAATCAGCTATTAAAGATTGTGACAATGTCAAATTTTGTTGCGCTAAACTCTTCTGATTACGACAAAATATCTTAGACGCCCAGAAGCCTACAAGGACTTTATAATGTTTAAGACTCGATAATATTGATGGCTAAACAATATAAAGATTTCTGTACTGTGGTTGATAATTTGTGCCAATTCGATCGTCGGTCCACCTGTGCTATAAAAAAATGGTGAAACACTTTGCCAACTAGTGAACCGAACCAGTGGTTTAAGGTTATTGCGAAGTTCTGAAGCGAACCGCTGCCATATTTTTAGTGATTTTTAGCCCTGTTTTATATTGATAAATAAATGAATAATAGCCATGCAAAGTTGCATTTTAAGTAAAAGGATTAGATCTTACATTCTTTCTTTTTAAATCCTTTTTATGTCCGTCATGCATTGTGTGAAACGGGTATTATTATTAGTTTTTTCGAAAAATTTTTAACTCTTTAAGGAAGACATCGTTGATCGTTGTGGTTACCCCTTAAAATGGGGCTAAAGAAAAAATTTTTGTTGCGTTGTTGCGTTCTCAAATATCATTCGACAAAAAATGGAAACAATAGAAATACAATGCTTTCTCATGCCGCATCGAAACCTTTTGCCACTAATTTCCCTAATTTTCCGATTTTTCTCATTTGACAGTGAAGTTTTCTTATTTCAGTCTTTATACGAAATATTTGTTAGTGCGCTCAGTTTCCAATTAGATTTTTTGTTTTTGATTCTTTTTCGAAATACTATATAAGAAATAAACAATCTCGAATTTATTTTAGGTATATTAAAATATGAGAACTTGTTTAAGCATACTTTATATTGTTCTTGTTGTTGTAATTATAGACTTATGTTTGTGTACAAGCCGAAAATATTTCATACGAAGTCAACAATGCTATTTAATATGTGAAAATCGTTTTTATACCCGTTACACATTGTGTGAACGGGTATTATAAGTTTGTCGGAAAGTTTGTAACGCATTTAAGCAGACATCGCAAAGTATATATATGTGTATTCTTGGTCAGATCAACGAGACGAGTCGATCTATCCATGTCCGTCTGTCTGTATGTAGTTACACGTTTCATTCGCTCAGTTTTAAAGATATTAAACTGAAACTTAAAACTGAATCTTCTCTTTACCTAAGCAGTGTTAAAACCAGTGCCAAGTCCATTTTTAGGCATAGCCTCCATACAATTTTTTTGTTTTTTATGTTATACCCGCCACACATAATGTGAAGGGTATTATCATTTGTCGGAAAGTTTGTAGCACATTAAAGGAGGCATCGGAGACTCCATAAAGTATATATACTATTGAATGTTTTTACCACAAATTGGATGAAAACACTTTAAGTGTCCTCAAATATCAAAGCCAAGATGCCACACTCATTTTTAGGTATAGCCCCCATACAAATCTACCATATATTTACTCCAATCACTTCTACTGTCATCCTATGAATATACTACCGATATGACAAAGATCGGGCCACTATAACATACAGACCCCAACAAACTCACCGCGTATTTGAGCTTCAGTTAGTTAACGAGAAGTTAACGTTTTTCTTGTTTTAAATAAAACTGGTCTATTTAGGAAGCGATTTAAATATGTTAGGACCCATGTTTGAGGTGGAACCACTATTACATATAGCCCCCATAAAAATCTATCTATAACTTATGAATTTTTATATGAACAATGGTTATTTATGAAGCGATTTGTTGCAAATATTGTTTGAGTATTTATATTTAAAAAAAAATATTCATGAAGCGATTGATTTCTAATACGGTCAAAATACTTCTTGTAGCAACCCAAGATCACAGAAAGACACACTATTGAAGTAGGATCATTGTCTATACTAATATTATAAAGAGGAAAGATTTGATTCTTTCACCGTTGGCAAGCTACGCTATTCCCGAGTGACATAGGCTATGTTTAATTTTCAAAAAAATTTGGGATGCTTACTAAAACTTGAATAATCTAACCCAAGTTGTAAAAAAATAAACAAAAAAACTTCCTTCAATCGTCTGTCCCTTTGTATGCTTAACTCTTTAAAACTACGCAACGGATTTTGATGCGGTTTTTTTTAATAGATAGAGTGATTGAAGAGGAAGGTTTATATCTTGAAAAATTTTGACCCGGGGTCTAATGGGGCCTTGAAACTGTAAAAGCCAAATATTTGGAATAAAAAGACGTTTAAAAATTTATTTATTTATGTGTGTTTTTAAAATTCAGTTGAGCAACAAGACGGGATTTCGGAAAACTTTGACCCGGGCCTAATGGGGCCTTGAAACCGGAAAAGCCATATCTTTGGAGTGAATAGACGTAGAGACTTAAAACAGGGCTCATTTAAAAGATGGTTAAAAAACATTTTTGGCGTTATAGGTGATCAAGGGATTTCCGGAATTCGGACCAGGGACCTATATGTGGACCCAATACAGATGTTTTGAACAATTTTTTTTTTATTACAGGTGAGAAAATTTTGACTCGAGGCCTAATGGGAGCCTTGAAAAAAAGTCTTACGTTTGGATTGAATAGACGTACAGACTTAAAACTGGGCGCATTTGAATGATGGATAGTCGTGTTTAGGGAATTTTAAAATTGAAACCAAAATTTTTGAACAATTTGTATTTAGCCACCAAATAAAAGCAAAACAAAAAAAAAAAAAAAAACGCTAGCAAAGCCGCGGGTACCTTCTAGTACCATATAACCTTATACTAACTGACCACACAGATTCATTCAAGAAAAGTTAGTCTAATCATCATGTGACGGGTATTGCAGCTTCGGTTCTACCGAAGTTAATGCTTCGTTACACATAGTGTAAACGGGTATATTCAGTATGTCCGAAAGTTTGTAACGCTTTGAAGGAGGCATCGGAGACCCCATAAAGTATATATATTCTTGATCAGCTCGCTGAGACGAATCGATCTAGCCATGTCCGTCTGTTTGTTGCTATGGGATTCATTCGCTTAGTTTTAAAGATATTTAACTGAATTTTTAAACTTAAGCTTTTTCTCGGCAACGACTAGGTTAAGTTCGAGAATGAAAGTGCCACGCACATTTTTAGATATTGCCCCCATACAAACTTACCGATTTTTTAGATTTTTTGTAAAAAAAACATTAATTATTTACGAATGTATTCGCTCTCAATTGAGTAAAAACATTTTTTTCATCGAGTTTCAAAACCAAGATGCCACACCCATTTTTAGGTATAGCCCCCATACAAATTTACCGCCCATTTTCGAATTTTTGTATGAAAACATTTATTTTTCTGAATGAATTCAATTAAAATTTGGTAAAATCAATTCTAATGTCAACTCCATCGATATGGTAAAGATCGGGCTAATATTACAAAAAAGCCTCCATACAAATTTGATCAAATTCATCGTGAAATTTAATCTTAGCGCATAGTGAACATATAAACTATTAAAAGTTTTTTGTAACGGGTATTTCAGCTTCGGTTCCACCGAAGTTAACGTTTTTTCCTTGTTTTTAATTCAAATTATTAATTCTTTCAAACGTATACAATGGATAAACATACATACATACATACATACATACATACATACGTTTGTACTTCAATTTGTGAATGTATTTTGGTTCTAGTAAATGTTTCTTTTTCATAATATTTCTATGCCAATTTTCTGTGAATTGGGTTTGTAAGTTTGTTTTTAAGCAAACGAACTGCGTATTCTCGCAAAAATCGTTATTATAAACATTCTGTTCGTTCGTTTTATTTATTTACTTTGATTTTATACTTTGTACATAAATAATATGTTTATGTATGTATTTGTTGAAATGAAATAAATACAATCAAAAACGTTAACTTCAGTTGAACCAAAGCTGAAACACCCGCCACACAAAACTTGTGTTAGTTCATGTATGATCATCAGGGACGTATAGTAGATTACATTTCCCAAAGGGTTTGGGTGGAAAAAACTCAAGTTGGGCCACTCCCATTTATTTTAATAATATATTACTTCACCACGAATTTCAAAGATACATCTACAATTGAACAGTTTTGTTGCTATACTTTTCAATACAAAAATTTTTCAATTTGATTCACATGGAACTATCACACATACCCTTAATAGAAATATATACAATTTTTCTAAGATAACTAAGATGGTATATTACTTAAGGTTTATAAAAACTGGGTTTAAGGTATCTTGTTTTTGAGCACAATAGCAGCGTTCTTTCTTTTTTTGTAACTAGTCTACCCCTAAAAAACTGGGTCGACCGTTGTTCAATATTTACAGGGGAAGGTATGAGAACATCGTTTTGATAAAGTTGGTGTGGTAACTCTAAATTGGATCTATGTATAAGAATTCATAAGTACATAAACTACACTGATCGACAAAATTTAGCGTAAAATTCTATCAGAATATGCAAAATTAAATCTTGTAGAAAAATCGTGTGTTCAATTTTGTAATGAATGAAATATTTCATAAATTGAGGCAAAATATAAAACAGTTGAAGCGTTGGGTTTAAATGGGGGCTATCTCTAAAAGCGAGCATGATACCTAAAAAGCTGAGCAAATACACTGCTGGACATATTGACAGATGTGAAATCTAAAATGTACAAAATGTAGAGAAAACCTTTAATAAGACGTGTTCCAGAATCAAAATTCAAATTTGTTAGTATTGCAACAGTGTTTTGAAGTGAAATGGACAATAAAATTACTTGTTGGCTTGTTATGTGTTCCGGTCTTAAATTGGCCTGGACACAATAATGTGTGAGTTGTTCAAAAATATAAATGCATATAATTTTACATTCTGCATCTAAAGAACTATTTTAATTTATGCTGTTACAATTTTTTCCAAATCACACCTATTATTATAGCCTTTTATTATTTAAACAGGCGCAAATTAACAGGCCAGCATATTTACCATTCCACTTCAAAACACTGTTTATTAAGGCTTTCTTCACATTTTGAACATTTTAGATTTAAAACCTATTATTATGTCTAGCAGTGTAGCTACAATCGATTCAAGTCAAGCTGATCGTTAAAATATGTTTGTATATATGTATATACTTAATAGGGACATTACATCTGTTTATATCGCATTAGTGAAGGCATCGTAGACCCCATAAAATATATATATATATATATATATATATATATATATATATATATATTCTTGAACAGTTCGACGAGTCGAATAGATGTTGCCATGTCCGTCTGTCCGTCTATTTATTTCGTCACAGTTCATTCGGTCAGTTTATAAGATATTAAGCTGAAACGTAGAACTTTATATTTTCTCTCAATCAATAGTCCCCATACAAAGCTACCGCCCATTTTCGAATTTTTTGTAACACTTCTTCTTCTTTTTTTCATTCTATTTATACACTACCGATGTAATACAGATCGGACCACTATAACATATAACATATATCGAAGCCAACCTTTCTTGTCTCCTAGATTTACAAAACTGATTATAATGTGTCCTTTTTGATGGCTCAAGGCTTGATTGAGTTACACTTAAACAATTCCGAAGAAGTCCACAAATCAGGTTATAATAATTTTGGTCCTTAGAAAAGTGGGCAAAAGTAATGACTACTAATGAAGATAACTTTGAAGAATCTTGATGTCTTTTCTATTTATTAAAAGCTTAAAGTAAAACAAAAAAAAAAAAATTTAAAATTAATTAACAATCCCAATTAGTGGTTTCTGGTATAGAGCAATAACTGCACAAAAAAGTCTTAGGTTTGTGTAAGACTTAAATATATCTTAAGTACGAGTATATCTGAACTGTTGCAAATTATAATAATTTTTAAAATAAATGAAATGCACTTATGTAAGTATGTGTGTATGTATATTCTAGTACAATATTTCAGATACATACATACATACGTATGTATATATGTCCTTTATTAACTCAATTCAATGTTATACGATACATATTTATAAATTTATGAATTTTTGTAACTACATACATATATAAATACATAAATACAATACATATGTATGTACTATATCTATGTATGTATGCATGCAATTACAGAAACCCACACACGCACTCTTAAACCAAAGAACAAAACGCGAATCCACTTCACTCTTCGCCCACGACCCACCATTCTTATTTACGCTGTACATCCTCTTCTCTTCCTCTTCCTCTACCTGTATCTCTTTCTCTTTTTATATCTTTTTTCACCAAAGCAAATTCAAAGAAACGATTCCTAGCTTGATATTTTTCAGTTTTTATTTACATGAGATATTTTTGTGTTTTTTTATGGTTTTCTTTTTTTTTTTTCTGTACGAGTATATTTTGCGACTATTGTCTTTTATAGTTGAACTTGTTTTCTTTTATATGTAATTCTTATATTTCTGTTTATATTTTCGCTCACTTGCGCGGTCGCTTTATTTATACATATATATATGCATGTACATGTTTCTATGAGATTGTATGTGTATGTTTAAAGTTGTTGTTTTTCATTGCTTTGTAAAATATTAATAAAGTATCTTGTTCTGTGCATTTATTTTCAGTTTTGGAGTCGAAGTCGTTTGGAGCACTTGGCTCGACTTAAGTGCGGCTGGCGGCAGCGG
Source organism: Leucophenga varia (assembly GCA_018903435.1). Taxonomy (NCBI): domain Eukaryota; kingdom Metazoa; phylum Arthropoda; class Insecta; order Diptera; family Drosophilidae; genus Leucophenga; species Leucophenga varia. The sequence continues at coordinate 220,837 of JAEIFJ010002834.1, forward strand.
CGACAACTATTACAACAAAAACATAAGCGGTAATAACTAAGACTCTCTGTCTCTCTTTCTCTATGTCAAACTCTCCCGGTTTAGTTTTTTTCGTCTATTTGCCGGCGCGGCGCGCTCTCTTATTCCATTCTATATTCATAGGCCGATGAAGCTTCGTGCGTTTTCGTATCTAGCGTTTTTCATCAGCGGGTGGTGGCAACGGTAGGCACGGCAAACTCGTGTGTTTTGTACTCTGCTTGATTCCAGTGCACTTTCGGGAGCATTATTATTTGTCGTTGATCTTTGTTTGTGTGAGCATGTGTTCGTGAAATTTTACAATATTTTTGTTATTGTCTCACCGGCTTAAATGGAATAGTGCTAGAACAGGAATTAGTAAAAAAAAAATAAAATAAAAATAAAAACATGTAAAAATAAATATTAAAAATAAAAACATATAAAAAAACGAGAGAAGAAAGGATCTAGGCAGCAGCAATCGTAAACAGAAGCTTAAGTGCAAAAAGAGAAGAGTTGTGGTATACGACTTTGGATACGCGTTGCTGCAAATATTTTATTCGCAACTATTGAATTTTACATTCCATTTGGCTCGTCTCGCCGTTATTGAGCGAGACAAAACAGCTACAGCCTGTTGCTCTCACGCATATACCACCGTACATACGCCCTGCACAACCACCCACCGCACACTAAAAATGGATGCCGCTGCTTCTACAATGAGAGATATTCAGTTGTGCCGCATTTGCATCACATCGCATACAAACTCAATGCAAATGATCTCGATATTTGGCGAGGATTCACTCTGGCAAAAGATCACAACACTTGCTGATGTCAAGGTTAGTTACATATTTCATTAGAAAGAATCAAGAGTGCCATTAAAATTAAAGGCTCAATCTGCCAAAAATATTTTTATACCCGCCACACGTAGTGTAAAGGGTTTTGTCAGTTTGTTGGAAAGTTTGTAACGCATTAAAGGAGGCATCGGAGACTCCATAAAGTACATATATATATTCTTGATCAACTCGATGAGGCGAGTCGATCTAACCATGTCCGTCTGTCTTTTTATTTCAACGCGATTTACTCGGAAACTACTGGAGATACTTAGCTGAAATTTGAAACTTAAGCTTTTCTCGGCAACGACCAGGCCAAGTTTAAATATGAAAGTGCCACGGTATTTTTAGGTATAGCCCCCATACAAACTTACTGTTTTTTTCGATTTTTTATATGAAAATTGGTATTATTTATGCATATATTCACTCCAAATTGGATAAAAACACTTCTAATGTCATCCAATGACAAATCAAATGTGCCACGCCCATTTTTAGGCATAGCCGCCATACAAACTTACTGCCCATTATTGAATTTTTGTATCAAAATGGTTATTTTTTAGGAATGTATTCACTCCAAATTGCCTAAAAACACATTTAATATCATCCAATATCAAAAGTAATTCGCCATGCCCATTGATCCCGTCGCATCCCATCTCGAAGTTCTATTTAAGCGACTGATGATAACACATTAACAATTAAAAAATACGTTTGACGGGTATAAAAGCTTCGGTTCCATCGAAGTTAACGTTTTTCCTTGTTTGTAATAGTTTTATCAAATTTAAGAGCTGGTAATGTTGCGCATATTACTCATTAATTTTCGATGATATTAAGCAAAAATTTTAAAATTGTTCACGAGCGCTTTACGAGGTGTGTTCAAAAAGTATCGCATATTTTTGTTTTTTTTTTTTAAATTATTTATTTATTCATGAATATCTATTTTGTCCCCTTTAAAGTAATCCCCTCCCGATAAAATACACCTATGCCAACGTTTTTTCCAATCCTCGAAACATGCCAAATAGTCCCTTTCCGGTATAGCCATCAGCGCCTTCTTCGATTTAGCTTTTATCTCCTCAATCGACTCGAAACGCGTTCCCCGGAGTGGTCTCTTGAGTTTTGGGAATAGCCAGAAGTCAATACGGTAGTTGCGGAACTATATTGGTTGGATTTTTGGCAAAAAAAGTCACGAAAAATCAGTACAGTTTTAAAAAAAAAAAACAACATTTTGCTACCAACCGAGACTTGACACGTTTGAGGCCCAAAACATCCTTCAAAATGGTATTAATTGATCCTTTCGATACGCCAATCGTCATCAGCATTGTCTCTCATAGTTAATCGACGGTGTGCAAGCACTAATTCTTTTCCTTTTTGGATGTGAGCATCGTCCGTTGAGGTCGATGGTTGATCAGGGAGCTCTTCGTCTTCAACACGTTTGCAACATTCTTTCAACAATTTATACCAATCAAATGTTGTTGATTTTGGTAGAGCTCGGTCCCCATATGCCTTTTTCAACATTTTAATTCCATTTATTCCATTCAGAAAAAAAATTTGATACAGGATCTTTGATCCATTTTTTTGAATAGGTAAAAATCGAAGACGATCCAAAACACGTGCAAGCAAAGCAGCTGTCAACAATTAAGTGAACATTTAAAATGGCTGAGCTTGTCGGCATAAGTGAGAGACATGAGTACCAACATAACGCCACAAAAAAATCGAAATTCGAATATACGTAACCTGCGAAAATTCAAAATTCGCGATAATGTTTGAACACACCTCGTATATACTTTGTTTTGTTTACATCAGACAACTGTAACTATAACCATCCCATATAAAGAAGATTCAGTATGCCTAGTTTTTATATACATATAGTGTGCAGGGCATTATCAGTTTATCGGAAAGTTTGTTACACAATAAAAGAGAGTAGACCCTATAAAGTATTGTATATATATTCTTGATCAGCAAGACGAGTCTATCTAGCAATGTCCGTCTGTAGTTACACGTTTCGCTCAGTTTTGAATATATTGACCTGAACATCAAAAATTAAACTTTTCTCAGTCTTGCGCAGTGTTGCAACCAAGGCGCCACGCCCATTTTTAGGTATTGCGCCATACAAAATTAACTTTTTTTCGAATTTTGATACAAAAATAGTTATTATTTATGAACGTATTCACTCACTCCAAAAGGTGTAAAACTCTTCATATGCCACACTACAGATATTAAAAGTCTCAGACCACAACAACATATAGCCCCTATATTTGACCAAGTATTGTATCTTAACTTTGGTTGTATCGGACTGTTGACTCCCAATCGCTTCTAATTAAACTATTCCAAGATTCGTGTGGCGGGTATTTCAGTTTTTCCTTGTTATACCCGCCACACCTAGTGTGAAGGGTATATTCAGTTTGTCTGAAAGCTTGAAGAAGACGTCGTAGACTCTATAAATTATACATATATATTCTTGATCAGCTTGACGAGACGAATCGATATAGTCATGTCCGTCTGTCTGTGTGTCTGTCTCTTTATTTCTACGTATTTTTTAGATATAAAAATATTTAGCTGAAATTTGGAACTTAAGCTTTTCTCGGCAATGACTACTTTGTATGCCCCCATACAAACTTACCTCTAATTTATGAATTTTTGTATAAAAATAGATATTATTTCCGATTGTATTCACTCCAAATTGGGTAAAAACTCTTCTTATAATATCCAATATCAAAATCAAGATACCACGCCCATTTTTAGGTTTAGCTCCTATATAAGCTAACCGCCTTTTTTAGATTTTTTGTATGGAAATAGTTATTATATCATCCATGCCATGCCCATTTCTAGTTTTTTATACCCGCCACACATAGTGTGGAGGGTATTATCATTTTGTCAGAAAGTTTGTAACGCATTAAAGGAGACGTCGTAGACCCTATAAAGTATATATATTCTTGATCAGCACGACGAGACGAGTCGATCTAGCCATGTCCGTCTGTCTGTCCGTCCGTCCGTCTGTCTGTATGTATGCGATTCATTCGCTCAGTTTTAAAGATATTGAGCTGAAACTCGGAACTTAAGCTTTTCTCAGGTCTAAGCAGTTCAAGTGTTAAAATCAAAGTGCCACGCCCATTTTAAGGTATAGCCCCCATACAAACTTACGGTTTTTTTTTCGGATTTTTTCTATGAAAATAGCTATTATTTATGAATGTAGTTACTCGATGTTGGAAAAAAAACTTCTAATGTCATCCAATATCAAATCCAAGCTGCCACGCCCATTTTTAGATATAGGCCCCATACAAAATTACCGCCCATTCTCGAATTTTTGTATTAAAATAGGTATTATTTATGAAACTATTCACTCAAATTTGGGTAAAAACACTTCTAATGACATCCAATATCAAAACCAAGGTGCCACGCCCATTTTTAGCTATAGCATCCATACAAACTTATTGATTATTTTCGAACATCTATATGAAAAAGTAATTATTTCCAAATATATATTTATAAATGTATATAAGCCACTTATGATCACACATAAACTATTCAAAGATTCGTGTGACGGGTATTTAAGCTTCGGTTCCACCGAAGTTAACGTTTTTCCTTGTTATTTTTGTTTTTTGTTTATGTTAAAAACCAAAACGTTTTTGTAGGGGCAAATTAGAAAATCGACTCCTTAAATGAATCGATTATGCATTAGGCATTGTTTTAGTGGAATTTCAATTTACTTGCATTGTTTACTTTCAAATGTAACCGGTTTGGGGCTCATCGGTTTGACGGTTTTAACGTAAATAGCGGACATAGAAACATTTTAACTATTTTATATATATAGATTTATAAATGTATATAAGCACTGATGATCACTCATAAACAATTTAAAGATTCGTGTGACGGGTACTTTAGTTTTTTTTTTTTTGTGTCTCCAGCGACACTTTGGACAGAACGAATGGATTTTGATAAAGAACCCATTCGTTCTTGATACAAGAACGAATTATTGACAATGGTAAAATGTACGACGAGCAGTTGCGTGGATAGAGTTTCTAAACGAGGGTTGTAGGGGTCAATGTTCAGGCGAACAAGTATTCTTTTGGTAAAAAGTTTTAATATGGCCCATAATTGTGTGAGTATACATATGCAAAAGTCTTTATTTGTGAAGCTATTCATTTATTGTACATCTTATGACAACCCGTGCTAACCCACTAATTATATGTATAAAATTGAATACGATGGGGCACGATACTAAACAAAATCACAAACCATTTTCGGTTCGGTGCGTGTAATGGGTATTAATGCTTTGATTCAACCGAAGTAAATGTTTTTAAACTTATATTTATCGAAAAATTAGTAAGAAAACTCTTCGACTGGTAAACGTTTTTAACACTTAATTCTTCAATCGACCACTTTCAAATTTTTTAAGTAATTTTGTTTAGTACTAAAGTTTTATAAAGTACGAAAACTTTTCCCCATATTGGACCTGCCATTTAGAATTTAGGACACATAATATAAAACTTGCAGTGATCGAACTTAAAAATCCTCTAGTAACATCAAAATTCACGATTGATTACGGTTTTTATCGACCCTGCTCTTGCAACGGAAGGTTCAAGCATAAATTGAAGCTTGAATTAGAGATCTTCAATTAAGGATTTTTATTAAATTAAATGTGCCACGCCCATTTTTGGATATATCCCCGATACAAACTTACCGCACATTTCCGAATTTTTGTATGAAAATGGTTATTATTTAGGAATGTATTCACTCCAAATTATGTAAAAATACATCTATTATCATCCGATGTCAAAAGCAAGGGGCCACGCCCATTTTTCGGCATAGGCCCTACACAAAGTTACCGTTTATTTTCGAATTTTTTTTTTTTATATCTGTATTTTTTTGCTTAAAATTTGATACCAATATTGTGTCTTAACGTGAGTTGTATCAGACCATTAACCCCTTCCCATCCCATCTCAAAGTTTTATTTAAGCCTCTAATGACAACTCATTAACAATTTAATAATACGTGTGACGCGTATTTAATTTTCGGTTCCACCGAACGTAACGTTTTTCCTTATTTTTTTCATTTGTTTACAGCTTTTGTATATCAATTTGCAAAAAATCAAGAAAAAGAAGCGAAAACGGTAACTTCGGTAACACCGAAGCTCAAATACCTGCCACATGAAACTTAATCATTTTCTTGAAAAAATAAAAAAAATAGAAGCAGAGTTTGTATGGGGTCTATATGTTATAGTGGCCCAATCCTTGCCGTATCGGTAGCATATTCAAAGAATAACAGTAGATTTCACTTTGCCCAGATTGGAGTAAATATATCCATAAATAAGAACTATTTTCATTAAAAAGCTGAAAAATGGGCGCTAGGTTTGCATGGGGGCCATATGGAAAAATGGGTGTGGCACTTTTGTTTGATATTGGATTACATTAGTAGTGTTTTTACCCAATTTAAAGTGAATACATTCATAAATAATAACTATTTTCATACAAAAAATCGAACAAAAAAATGGTTAGTATGTATGGGGGCTATATCTTGAAATGGGCGTGGCACCTTGGTTCAAACGTAGAAACTGCCTAGGAGCACAAAAAGCTTAAGTTTAAAATTTTAGGTCAATATCTTTTAAACTTTCCGAGAGAAACGCATTGCAACAGACAGATAGACAGACGGACATGGCTAAATCGATTCGTCTCGTCGAGCTGATCAAGAATATATATACTTTATGGGGTCTCCGATGCCTCCCTTAATGCGTTACTAACTTTCCGAAAAACTGATATGTAATACTCTTCACACTATGTGTGGCAGGCATAACAAGAAAAAACCAAATCAAGCAAAAATAGTAATTTCGATAAAACTGAAGCTTTAAATACCCATCATATGAAATTTCAAACAAAATTTGCTTAGCAATATATTATATATTAAATGTGCAATATTACCTTTGGCTGTGTAGAAAGCTTCTCGTATAGGGGGATGTGGTCAACAACCCCATCTAAACCAAATTATTATGTTGGTGTTCATAGAAAAAAACATTTTTTTTACATAAAAATAACATCTTAGAACATGTAGATGTGTCTTGATATAAAAAGTGATTTTAACAAATGCGACGCCAATAACTTTGTACAAAGAAGGATTTTTCATATATTTGAATGGAGCTACGTCTAAAAATAGTCTTGATTAAGAAAATAAAGTTTTAAATTTTTATTTGAACGAAAAAATCGCACACCACAAAACAGAGAGACCGACGAACGAAAAGCCGAATTAAGCCAGATCGACATTACACAAAATATGTAGTAGAGTGGCTTGCAGGTTGCCACTACTTGCATGGCTGTTACTTTGTAATTTCTGTGTTTTAAGCTTAAAAGTTAAAACATATGCTCTTTATTTGAGCCCCAATATAATGACTAAACTTGGGTATCATCAGACTATTGACCCCACCGACACTCGTCAAAGTTTTATCGGGTCTCCGATAGTTTCGATATATTCTTTAATGTGTTACAGTCATTAAAGTCATTTGTGGAAGACTAGGCTTGCCATGGTTTACCGCTTTTTTTTTTGAATTTATTTGTTGGCCTCACTCACTGCCTATTTTTTCAAAACGATGTATATAGTGTCCTTTCAGCTGGACCAAAATATACACAGCTATTTAGTTGTTTCGGAGTTCGGATTCCAACTTCCTGACATACGATTTTTATACACAATATTAGGAAGAATATATTATATATTGTATTTGAACAATACGTATAAACAATAAACAAATACTAAGCAGCATTACCACAGGGCTTTCAAGTAATATACCAAATAATTGGGGCTCTTGAAATCAATCACTATCAACCGAGTGGGCTTTCGTCTTTTCGATGAAATAGTGATCTTGATGTGTTTTGAGGACCCGCATACTAGTGATTAGACTTGTCGTATATCAATGAAGCGAATATAGTTAAAGATTTATGAGCGAAATGAAGTTTTTGGTAAATAGCGTTTGACATTCAAATTGCTTTTTCCTGTTCTTTCCGATTATGTCAAAGTTTTTCGTTCATTCTTGATGAAATTTTAGCAAGTCAGATGTTAACTTTATTCGAAATAAAGCTATTTCAGCTTTTAATTATTTAAATTTGTGCTTGATAGTTTAATAAACTTTATTTTTCAAATGTTTTGCAGAGAGTCTAAATGTAAGTTTCTAAAATTCAATGAAATAATAAATATATCTATCGAATAGTTTAAACATTTTTTTAAAAATAAATAAAATATAAGCCGTATTTTTGTTATTTTTATACCCTGTACCCAAAGGGTAAAATTGTATATTAAGTTTGTGCGAATGTATGTAAGAGACAGAAAGAGGCAAGATAGACCATATAAATTATATATATTCTTGATCAGCATTGGAAGGGGAGTCGAACTAGCTATGTCTGTCTGTCTGTCCGTCCTGCTGTCTGTCGTATGAGAGAGATTATCTCGGATACTATAAGAGATAGGGTCATCATATTTGAAACTTAGACACTCCTTAGCCGTTTAGTGTTCACTTGCAAACGGTTTTTCTCTAGACCCATTTTAAGGTGTACCCCCCATACAAATGTACACCAAAATTTTGGATTTTTGCTAAAAACGTCATTGTTTTTTATTCTAGGAAGTTTAAATTTAGTACAAATTATGTCTATGATAGTCCCAATAAAATATCCCAATATGGGTAGGTCCAACGAAATTTGTGGTATAGCCCCCATACAATTTTATACCCGATTTTTTAAGTTTTTTTTTTTTTTTTTTGAGAAAATTCAATTCAATGAGGTATGGTAGTAAATTAGAACCGATAAATATTGGGTACAGGGTTTCTTGCAGTCAAGTATACTCGACTTCAGCGTTCTTTCTTGTTATAAATATAGTTTAAACTAATTGTAAATTATATTCATTATTTTATAGAATTTAAGAAGATATTTCAAGCCAACTAAAAGAGATTTTGTGTGACACCCCTGATATTTCTTTACTTGACTTTTATTTAATTCAACAGCAATTCATGGAATCATTTCTTGTGTGCTGAATGATTTGGCAGATTTTGTACGATTTGGTCGCTTCTCATAAAAATAAAGTCTAATAAAAATAAATGTACCCTTATCATTCGTTGCAGAACAAAATTGAAATTATTTAAAAAAAAAAAAACATCTGAGTCCTTACCCTATCACCTTTTCCTACACAGGTTATCCTGAATACCTGAAATTTTTGAAGAGTAATGCTAATACAAATACTGAGTTCCTGATAGCTACTTTCCAGACATCCCTCGCTTGTATATTACTTAATTTTAAATCAACGATGCACTGCCACTGCTCCAAAACTTTTCCAATTATCAAATGGGAAAACGTGCAAGCTGAGAAAAAAAAATAAGAGACTAACTTGTTCACCCAAAAGCCAAATAGACAATTGTATGGACGGACAGACAGAGAACTAAATAAATATATTTGTGTACGTATGTACAATATATACGTAAACGCTTATAAACTTAGATAGATAGAGCAACAGACTATATACGATACGCGTACTTATGCCGCTGAGATAGATAGTTACATAGTTACGTAGATACGCAGATACTTTACTTTGCGGTTGTTGTTTCGTTTCATTATATTTATTCAATTTTATGTTCATTCGTACATTTCATTTGCTCGCTAGCTAGCTTGCTCGCTTGCTCGTTTTTATTTTTATTTAGGTATGTTTGTATGTCTGTCTGTCTGTCAGTCTGTCTGTCTGTTCGTTTGTTCGCTTGTTATTTATACAATTTTCAACATTTAATATTTTTTTATGGAATTTCGTATTTTATATGTACCTCACTTGCCTCCCCACCGACCATCGCTCTATGACTATCTTATGTATGAATGTTATTTCTTCGTCGTATTTTGCTTTTATAAAATAATTTACCGTTTGAATTGCTGTTGGTTTTTATTTATTTATTTATTTTTTTTTTTTGAATTTTTTTTTTTTGTTCATTTATTGTCTGTCTTAAAGTTTATATTCTGTAGTTGTCGCCATGTGAGTGTATGCGAGTGCGATTTATTGTGAACATTTACTCATATACATACAATATAAAGTAAATGAAATACAAACAAAATTGTAAATATGGTTATGAATTTGTGGAAATATTTATTTTGATTTAAATATCTTTGCAATCAGTCGTATCTGTGTGTTTCTACATATAATACTCGTATGTGTGTGTGTGTCTGTGTGTGTATGTATGTATAAGTGTTCTTTTTAATTTGTATAATTTATAAATTTGATTTTAGTTTTATAGGTACATACATACAGATATATTCATATATTTGTATATACATATGTACAGATACATACAAATGTAAATGTATCTTTTATAAATTTTATTATCGTTCTTACTGCCGCTATTGTTGTTGCTGTTGTTGTTTGTTACTTTTAAACCTCTTGTTAGCGTTCTTATTCACGAAGTATGAATGCACCTAGTTTATTTAATAAATTTTTATTGTGTACATTGTACTATACGAGAGAATCGTAAAAAAGTAGTTACGAAGCTTACTCACTCTCTTACAATATTTTAATTTCTTTTTATCTATAGAGCGCTTGTTTTCACACACACACACACATACATATTAAACATACTTAGATACGTTTAGTAATTATAAAATAGTGACACCGCTGTTGCAACAAATTTGACCACAAGCAGAAGTTCGACAATTATGTATGTATATTATAGCCTTGTCTAATACCTAGTATAAGTATGTTAGTTTTTGCCCGCTTATTTTTAGCAAACTGAAATCTCTAGTTTACACGAACCTAAATTCATTTCATTGTACATTTTTCAATTATTGTAGTTCCAAAAGTACATATATATATATGTATGTATGTATGCATGTATGTATGACTAAATTCATAGTTTAATTATATGTATATACATATGTACATAAAAAACGATAAACTTTACGAATGTATCGTATTATAAATTCATTTAACAATTTTTAATAATCATGCTTTGCAGAAATTAAACATTTTTCTTTTTTTTTATATAAAACGAATATTATTCTATTTGTCTTATTATCTTTTTATACCCTGTACCAAAGGGTAAAAGGGTATATTAAGTTTGTGCGAATGTATGTAACAGACAGAAGGAGGCAAGATATACCCTATAAAGTATATATATTCTTGATCAGCATTGGAAGGGGAGTCGAACTAGCTATGTCTGTCTGTCTGTCCGTCCGTCTGTCATGCTGTCTGCCGTATGAAAACGATTATTTCGGAGACTATAATAGGTAGAGCTTTAAAAATTGAAACTTAGACTCTCCTAGGCCGTCAAGTGTGCACTTACAAACGGTTTTTCTCTATACCAATTTTAAGGAGTACCCTCCATACAAATCTACCCCAAAATTTTGGGGTTTTGCATAAAAAATGTCATTGTTTTTTATTCTAGGAAATTTAAATTTAGTATAAATTATGTCTATGATAGTCCCAATAAAATATCCCAATATGGGTAGGACCAACAACATTTTAGGTATAGCCCCAATACAAATTTACCCCAAAATGTTGGGTTTTTACATAAAAACGTCATTGTTTTTTATTCTAGAAAATTTAAATTTAGTATAAATTATGTCTATGATAGTCCCAATAAAATATCCCAATATGGGTAGGACCAACAACATTTTAGGTATAGCCCCAATACAAATTTGTCCCAAAATTTTAGGCTTTTACATAAAAACGTCATTGCTTTTAATTCTAGAAAATTTAAATCAAGTATAAATTATGTCTATGATAGTTCCAATAAAATATCCCAATATAGGTAGGACCAACCAAATTGAAGGTATAGCCCCCATACAAATTTACCCAAAATTTTGGGTTTTTACATAAAAACGTCATTGTTTTTTATTCTAGAAAATTTAAATTTAGTATAAATTATGTCTATGATAGTCCCAATGAAATAGACCAATATGGGTAGGCCCAACAAAATTTTAGGTATAACCCCATTCAAAGATATACCCGATTTTTAAGTTTGTCTACGAAAATTCAATTCAATGAGGTATGGTAGTCAAATAGAACCTATCTTAAGGTACATATAGATTGGGTGCAGGGTATCTTGCAGTCGAGCATACTCGACTTCAGCGTTCTTTCTTATTTTGTTTGTTTTCCAAAACAATTTGCTGAAAAAAAATCATTATATATGACGAATTATTTTTATTGTTAATTTTAGAAAGATATTAAAAATCTTTAGAACGAATGTGTATATTAAGATCGGCAGCAGATTTTCAATATTTGCATATTTTTTGCGGAGCATTTGAAAGTTTTTCTTACGTTAAAATTTTGTGTAAATTCTGCAAACCACACTAAGGACGATACAACGCCGTTTATTTTTTGCAACAAATTATACTTTTCTTTGTATAGTAACATGCATACCGAATTTTATTACTCTTGTTCAATTATTTGCAAACAAAAATTGGATGATTTTTTTTTACACCCGTCGCACATAGTGTGAAAGGGTATATTCAGTTTGTCAAACAGTTTGTAACGCATTGAAGGGTACACCGGAGACCCCATAAAGTATATATATTATTGGTCAGCTCGACGAGACGAATCGATCTAGCCATGTCCGTCTGTCTGTCTGTATATTTCTAAGCATTTTTTTTGTTGAAGATATAAAGATATTAAGCTGAAACTGGAACTTAAGCTTTTCTCGGCAACGACTATTTTAAGTTCAAGAATGACAGTGCCACGCCCATTTTTAGGCATAGCCCCCATACAAACTTACCATTTTTATACCCGCCACACATAGTGGGGAGGGTATTATCATTTTGTCAGAAAGTTTGTAACGCATTAAAGGAGACGTCGTAGACCCTATAAAGTGTATATATTTTTGATCAGCACGACGAGACGAGTCGATCTAGCCATGTCCGTCCGTCCGTCTGTCCGTCTGTCTGTATTTATGCGGTTCATTCACTCAGTTTTAAAGATATTGACCTGAAACTCGGAACTTAAGCTTTTCTCCGTCCTAAGCAGTTCAAGTGTTAAAATCAAAGTGCCACGCCCATTTTAAGGTATAGCCCCCATACAAACTTACCGTTTTTTTCTAATTTTTTCATGAAAATAGCTATTATTTATGAATGTTGTCACTCGAAGTTGGAAAGAAATACTTCTAATGTCATCCAATATCAAATCCAAGCTGCCACGCCCATTTTTAGATATAGCCCCCATACAAACTTACCGCCCATTATCGAATTTTTGTATTAAAATAGGTATTATTTATGAAACTATTCACTCAAATTTGGGTAAAAACACTTGTAATGACATTCAATATCAAAACCAAGGTGCCACGCCCATTTTTAGCTAAGGCACCCATACAAACTTATTGATTATTTTCGAACATTTGTATGAAAAAGTAATTGTTTCCAAATATATATTTATAAATGTATATAAGCCACTTATGATCACAGATAAACTATTCAAAGATTCGTGTGACGGGTATTTAAGCTTCGGTTCCACCGAAGTTAACGTTTTTCCTTGTTTTATTTATATTTATGAATGTATTCGCTCCCAATTGGGTAAAAACATTTCTTTTTGTCATTCAGGGTCAAAACCAAGATGCCACGCCCATTTTTAGGTATAGCTCCCATATAAACTTTTCAACTTTTTGTATGAAAATGGTTATTTTTTATTCATATATTCACTCCAAATTCGGTAAAACACTTCCTATGTCTTCCTGATATTTTCGAGAAAATTATTGTTATATCTGTATTTTTAGCTTAAAATTTGAAACCAATATTGTGTGTTAACTTGGGTGACCACTGATTGTTATACATAAACTCTTTAAAGATTCGTGTGACAGGTATTTATTTTCGATTCTACCGAAGTTAAAGTTTTTTCTTGTTTTTTAATAAAAAACGTTTATTTAGGAAGCGATTTGTGTCAAATACAGTAAAAAGAATTCTAATAGCAGCACATGTTTATAAAAGGACCCAAGGACCCATCCACTATGAAAGATGTGTTGAAAAAATTTTGAATTTTCGCGGGTTACGTATAGTCAAATTTCGATTTTTTTGTACTCATGTCTCTCACTTATGCCGACAAGCTCGGCCATTTTGAATGTTCACTTAATTGTTGACAGCTGCTTTGCTGTGTTCAAAAAGCATCGCACATTTTGTGTGTTTTTTTTTTTTAATTATTTATTTATTCATGAATATCTATTTTGTCCCCTTCAAAGTAATCCCCTCCCGATAAAATACAATTTTTCAATCCTCTAAACATGCCAAATAGTCCCATTCCGGTATAGCCATCAGCGCCTTCGGCGATTCAGCTTTTATCTCCTCAATTGACTCGAAACGCGTTCCCTGGAGTGGTCTCTTGAGTTTTGGGAATAGCCAGAAGTCACACGGAGCCAAATCAGGCGAATACGGTGGTTGCGGAACGATGTTGGTTGGATTTTTGGCAAAAAAGTCACGAAAAATCAGTGCCGTTTAAAAAAAAAAAAATCATCATTTTTGGTAGCAACCGAGACTTGACACGTTTGAGGCCCAAAACATCCTTCAAAATGGTATTAATTGATCCTTTCGACAGCAATGTCTCTCATAGTTAATCGATGGTGTGCAAGCACTAATTCTTTTACTTCTTGGATGTGAGCATTGTCCGTTGAGGTCGATGGTTGATCAGGGAGCTCTTCGTCTTCAACACGTTCTCAACCTTCTTTGAACAATTTATACCAATCAAATGTTGTTGATTTTGGTAGAGCTCGGTCCCCGTAAGCCTTCTTCAACATTTTTATTCCATTTATTCCATTCAGAAAACAAAATTTGATGACACTTCTCTGCTCAATTAAATCAGACATTGTAAAAACTGAAAAAATGCACTCTTGGTCGTTTGGTAAACACAAGCATAAATATATTACTGTTAATGATATTGACATGAAGTTTGGCCCAGATATTATTAACAGTCCTGCCAACTCAAGAAAAAAAGAACTAGCCCGAAATGTTAAGCCTGCGAAGTTTAAATTGAAAATTTTCCTTACTTTTTGTTCACAATAGTATATATATATTCTTGATCAGCACGACCTGACGAGTCGATCTAGCCATGTCCGTCTATCTGTCCGTCTTTCTTTCTGTATTTATGCGATTCATTCGCTTAGTTTTAAAGATATTTTCCTGAAACTCTAAACTTTAGCTTTTCTCAGTCCTAAAGGCCCATTTTAGCCCCCCATACAAACTTACCTTTTTTTATGTTTTGTATGAAATTAGTTATTGTTTATGAATGTATTCACTCCAAATTGGGAAAAAATACTTCCTAATGTCATCCAATGCCAAAACCAAGTTACCACGCCCAGTTATAGGTATAGGTCCCATACGAATTTTTCCGCCCATTTTCTATTTTTTGTATGAAAATAGTGATTATATCTGAATATATATTATATATGTAACATATACGGTGGTTAAATTTCAAGGGCCGATGTTGAATGTGAACCACACCTAAACGTCAAGTTTTTTCCTGCATTTCTTTTGACATTTCTTAACTTCAGACTAACTCAATTTGAACCATGGAAAGATACACAATCGAGCAACGAGTTAAAGTTATTCAGGCCTATTATGAAAATGGGCGTTCAAATCAAAATGCATATCACAGCTAACGAAACAATGGCTCTTTTGCGCGAAAAATTTGATGGCCGAATAATCTCACGTCGCGGCGATGTCAACTGGCCGCCAAGATCATGTGATTTGACACCGTTGGACTTTTTCTTTGGGGTTACTTGAAAGAAAAGGTGTACGCCAATAAGCCAAACAACAATTCAAGAGCTAAAGGATTAGATAATTCGGCACATTATCGACAATGAACCTCAATTATGCCTCAGCGTCATCGAAAATTTAGACCATCGGATGGACGTGTGCCGCCAAAGCCGTGGCGGTCATTTGGCCGATATTTTGTTCCATACATAATTGAGTCATACCAATATATCATAATAAAAGAAATGTCAATAATTTCCTAAATAATTCGTGTTTTATTCAAAATCAACATCGGCCCTTGAAATTTAACCACCCTTTATAGCTATAACATATGGCCCCAATACAACGTCAGCATCCATTTTCTGTTTTTTTTTTTTAAGATAATGTTTTTATTATTCTGTGCAAAGGTTAACATTTGACCACATTTTTGTGTCTAAACTTTGGTTGTATCGGATTTTTGACTCCAAGTCATTCCTTTTCCAAATTTTACCAAAGCCACTGATGATCAAAAATAAACAAAACCCAGATGTGACGGGTAGTTGAGCTTCAGTTCCACCGAAGTTAACGTTTTTGACTTTTTTTTTTAGTTTTTTTTTTTTACTAACCCACCAGCATTAAGGATTTGAGATATTTTGATTTTTATAACCTATACCCAGAGGGTAAAAGGGAATAATAGGTTTGTGCAAATGTATGTAACAGGTAGAAGGGAGCATGATAGACCATATAAAGTATGTATATACATCAAGATTGGGTACAGGGTATCTTCCAATCGAACATACTCGACTTCAGCATTCTTTCTTGTTTTTAATAAAATTGGATATATTTTATCTTTTCCCGATGTTTTGCAGTATGTATAAGAGTTTTAGATACTTACATAAACATACACGCATATGTATGTACGAGTATATATGTTCATTAAATTATGTCTATCATTCCATTCTTTTTTTTTTTTTTTTTGCTCGAATAGAACTACGCTGATATTCTTTATTTTTCAAACATTTCTTTTTTTTATTTACAGATTCAAAAGAATGACACGTTGCCGCAGCAGGTTTGCGTCGCTTGTGCCAAGAATGCTATATCAGCGTGCCTCTTTAAGAAAAAGTGCGAAGATGCGGACAACTTTTATAGACAGCAATTGCTTATCAAAAAGATCGAGGGGCATAATGTGAATGTGAACAGCGTGATAATGGTCAGCGATATTGCAGATTCCATAAAGAAAAAACAAAGAGCATAAAAAGCAGCATCATCAGCAGCAGCAGCAGCGCGACACTCCAGTAAGAGTAAAAGCAGTAGCAGTAGTAACAGCAGCAGCAATAGCAGCAGCAGCACAAGCACGAGTAGTTCAGATGATACCGACGAAGATGACGGCAATAATAATGGTGAAGTAGTACCAAACATCACGCAAGATAGAACGCCACAAAGTAATGGTCATCATATTGATGGAGAATATGAGCAACATATCGATACAGCTAGCGATATTGCACATATTCCACTATTTAAAGACGCTATCGTTGCAGAGAATAATATCGATTGCGATATTAAGGACATTAGTAGTAGCGAGAGCAAGCAATCTTTTAATATCAACTCAATTCGCCTGATGCAACAATATATGCAACAGCAAATAAACAAGATAAACATAAATAACAATAACATCACAGATCAACAAGACCATACAAGCGATGACGAAGCTAATGATCACGATGATATGGTTATCGATGAAGACGATGACGATGATGAAGCATTACCGCTGATACCAGAAATCGAACTAATTACACCATCTGAAGATTTTACCATTGATAAATGGTGGCTGCGATAACGATGACAATCCACACGTGTCATCTGCAATGAATGCTTCAGGTCGCGGATTTCAGTGTCCAAACTGTTACCAGGTGTTTGAGATGAAACAGATACTAAAGGCGCATATGCAAAGCGTACACGGTGCACCAGGTCCGGTGTACGAATGTTCCAATTGCCGCAAAACATACTTTTACAAGCGTTTTCTTGAAAAGCACATACGCCGTGGACGCTGCGTTAAAAAGCGGCGAAATCAAACGTAAGTCAATTGATTTAATAAAATTTCTTAAGTTACATGAAATTAAACACATATTTTACTTTTCATAGACGCCCAATGCAATGTTCTGACTGTCATGTACTCTTTCCAACGGGTCATCACCTTGGCTGGCACAAACGCACCGGCTGTCCGTCTCGCGCAGCAAATATGTAAGTCAATCTCAACCAAATTTGTACTGAAGATTTGGCTTAATTGAAAAGTGTTTACCAAATTTGAAGAAATTTGTTTAGTCATATAATAACTAGAAAATGGTATGTAGTTTTCCGAGGTCTATGTTTAGGAAACTCTTTGCTCTACAACTTCGTGAAGCATTATATAAGAAACCGTCTGAGCATCTCAAATAGGTGTTTTTGGTCGATTTTTGAAATAAAACTTTTTATTCCGATTAGCATCAAGGCTGATACAAAGACAGGTTATATTCGGTATGTATTATTATACACTACCCTATGGATAAAAGAGCATAATATGTTTGATGAAGCTAATGAAATACTGAGTGGATATAGCTATGTTCGTTTTTCCATCTATACGTGTGTCAGTCTAACAAATGAAACCAATAAAAGCGTTTTTGCGTTAAAATGAGCAAACTATCTTAAAACAAATATAAAAAAAAAAACAATCAAAATTAAAACAAACAAAATTAAAACAAACAAAAAAAAAAAAACAAAAAAGAACGCTGAAGTCGAGTATGCTCCACTGCAAGATGCCCTGTACCTGTAAGTCTTATCTTACCACCATACCTGGATTTTCATACAAAAAACTTGAAAATGGGGTAAATTTGTATGGGGGCTATACCTCTTTGGGCCTATTATAGGCATAAATTATACTAAATTTAGACTTTGTATGGGGGTACCCCTTAAAATGGGGCTAGAGAAAAGCCGCTTTGAGATAATCGTTTTCATACGCCAGACAGCATGACGGACGGACAATATCTAGTTCGACTCCCCTTTCAATGTTGATCAAGAATATACATACTTTATAGGGTCTATCTAGCCTCCTTTTACATACATTCGCCCAAACCTAATATGTATACCCCTTTACCCTCTGGGTACAGGGTATAAAAAGCCTAAAAAAATGGGACAAATTTGTACGAGGACGAAAACCGTATATCACTCTCTTAAAGTCTCACAGATAGTACCTAGATCAACTCTCTTATCAATGCTGATCAACAATAAATATATTTAATAGGGTCTACCATGCCTCTTTCTGTCTGTTACATACAGTGACACAAACTAAATATACCATTTTACCACTTGGGTTCAGGGTATAAAAAAGTCAGGGCAACACTCAAACGCACGTTTTTTACACAAGCGCATATGATATAGGGGGTCCCAGAAAGTATGCAAGATTAAAATTTGTCGCCATTTATGCAGTAAAGTTTTGATAACCTTTAAATAAAATGGAATCGACAGCTGATAATTTAGGGTTAGTAAAAATAGAGCGATACACGACAGAACAATGTCTTTATTTTTTAACAATATTTTAAAAAAATGAAAATTTGCCGGTCGCAGTTCACGTTGTGGATGCATTTGTTTTTCGACAATCAAATGTGGGTTCTCAGAACCCCAAAAGCGTCAATTTTGACGATTAACAAAGCCATCAAGGTGAAAAAGTGCTTCGTCGCTTAGGATAATTTTGTTCGAAAAATCAGCTTACATTTTGTTGCTGCTCAATAATCCATTCTACAAACTCTCTTCGCTGTGCATTGTCATTAGGCTTTAGTTGTTGTGTTTATTGAATTTTGTAAGCATGGGAGACACAGATCTTTAGTAAAGTTACGCTGTAGAGAGCTTCTTGAAATTTGCTATTCTTGTCCAGGACGCCGAATTAAGGCTCCTGGATTGTCACCGACACTCTCACACACTGCTTCGATATTGTCATTTGAACGACTTGTTTTTGAACGACTAGTTTGTTTGGCGTCTACAACGGATCCTGTCTCCCGAAATTGTTCAATTAATCTCTCCACAATTGACGAAGTTAAAATTTTCGAACTGCGACCGCCAAATTTTTCATTATTTTTGAAATATTGTTAAAAAATAAAGACATTGTTCTGTCGTGTATCGCTCCATTTTTACTAACCCTAAACTATCAGCTGTCGATTCCATTTTATTTAAAGGTTTTGCATAAATTGCGGCAAATTTAAATCTTGCATACTTTGTGGGACACCCTATACAAGTACCACAAATTTATAAACAAAACAATGCAGGGTTCACACCGAAAACACTTCCTCTAGAGTGTTGGCTAAAACCCATTTACACAATGACTACGAACTTCGAAACGAGTGTTTTCAATTCCGTTGACCATTTCAAAAGAGGTATGCCTAAAAACGCCTTAAGGTGAATTTTGATAAAAATAAATTTTATTGATGAATTGGCACAAACATAAAGTCTGTTCAATTTCCGAATTTTGATGCAGATAGCATCATTTGGCATTTTTAATCTATTAAAAAAGTATTTTGATAAATGCATATTTAAAACACAGGCACAATATTTGCAATTTATGTGCAATCGCAAAGCCGATAGAGTTGCAAGGTTTCAATTTCAGTTGGGCGGGTTGCAAATTTGAATTTTTTGTATAGAAATGCTTTAAAAGCGTTAAAAAAAATTGGCTACCCTATGCAACCGAAAGAGCACAGAAATATTTTTGAAAATACAGCACTATAATCGGAACTTTCGTAGCCTACAATTTTTTCAGGAAATATACCGAAAAAAAAACTAAAACTTTATTATGTTGCATTACCGTAAATGTTCCGAAACTTCATGAAACTTTTTCTACCAAATTAAAACAGTATGAATTATATAGGTTATGATCGGCTATAGCATGTAGCCCCCTATAAACCCACCGCATGTTTTTCGTTTTTTATACCCGCCACACATAGTGTGAAGGGTATTATCAGTTTGTCGGAAAGTTTGTAACGCATCAATGGATGTATCGGAGACCCCATAAGGTATATATATTATTGATCAGCTCGACGAGACGAATCGTCCGACTGTCTGTCTGTTTATTTCAACACGATTTACTTAGAGACTACTAGAGCTATTTAACTGAAATTTGAAACTTCAGCTTTTCTCGGCAACGACCAGGTCAAGTTTAAATATGAAAGTGCCACGCCCATTTTTAGATATAGCCCCCATACAAACTTACCGTTTTTTTTTTTTCGTTTATTTACTCCAAATTGGGTAAAAGCACTTCTACTGTCATCCAATGTCAAACCAAATGTGCCACGCCCATTTTTGGATATATTCTCCATACAAACTTACCACCCGTTT
Source organism: Leucophenga varia (assembly GCA_018903435.1). Taxonomy (NCBI): domain Eukaryota; kingdom Metazoa; phylum Arthropoda; class Insecta; order Diptera; family Drosophilidae; genus Leucophenga; species Leucophenga varia. Next base: position 241,667 of record JAEIFJ010002834.1, read on the forward strand.
TCGAATTTTTGTATGAATATGGTTAATATTTAGAAATTTATTTACTCCAAGCTACCTAAAAACACATTTAATATCATTAAATATCAAAAGCAAGGTGCCACGCCCATTTTTAGCTAAAGTCCACATGCAAACTTACCGCCCATTTTCGAATTTTTGTATGAGAATGGTTATTTTTTAGTAATGTGTTGACTTCAAATAAGGCAAAAACACTTTTAATATCATCCAATATCAAATCAATGTACCACGCCCATTTTTTTGGCATAGGCCCCACAAAATGTGAGATGTATCAGATCTTTGACCCCGTCCTATTCCATCTTGAAGTTCAATGAAAGCCACTGATGATTACACATTAACAATATACTCTACTTGGTGTGCTCTTTACTCAGAGTGATTTCAAAAGAGTGTGATGTAAGGAGGAGCGCAGTAGTGAATATCAATTAAAAATCTTCGATACATCAAAATTTCCATAGAGAGCCGAAGTTCAAAAAGTCTTCATTGAATGATAGCTTCAATTATGCGTTAGTTTCTTACAGCATTCATTTTTTATTGAATGTTATTTAGTTGGTCATTTTTGAGTGCTTAGCATGTACAACTTTTTGGAATGTACGTAGTACAAATTAGTTTATTTGTGAAATTGAAAAATTTAATTTGAGTTTTTTTCTAAAATTTTTAAAATTTTTTCAGGCCATTACAGCAGCTTTTCAAACAGAATATAACACAATATAATAACTTTCCGAAACGCATAGGTTTGCGAAAACCAGACACAGGCTGTGGTGGCAACACTGGCAGCAATGAGCCTGGCACTGGGAATAGTGGATACTTGAACCAACGCAAGTAAGCTATACGAGTATTTGCTAATTTTAAAGATAATTTCAATACTTTACCCTTTTTTTTCTCTGATTCCATTCAAAGGGTACTCATAAGTGCAAGCAAACGAAAGGGTCGTGCACGCATTAAACTCGACGCAAAGAAAATTGCACTGGCCAAACAGTTAATACTGCGCGAGGCAACAACAACCGTAATTGCGAATGAGTTGAATATATCGCGTACTTTTTGCTTGGCGTCTGCGCAAAGTCTTGTGAACGGTGTTAGCTTACACGAGCGCGTTGACGAGCATCATTCGGACGCCGAAGCTGACGACGATGACGAGGAACAACAGCTGCAAATACAGTCACACAGCAACAATGAAAATCTGCAGCAGAAACCGCAGCAGGAATTCAATGAAATTCAAAAGCATCAACAATTATTTCAAGAACATCAGTATGCACACCATGAGACTGTTATTAAGGAAGAACCACCAAATAGTGATGAGGATCTTGATGAAGAAGATGCGGATGAAGAGGATCATGTATTGACCATTGCAGATGAAATAGAAGTAAATGATATTGGCGCCGAGGAGACTGCTGGCTACATAGAAGACGATGATGATGAAGTTAAAGGTCTTTTAAATGATGAATACGAAAACGCAGCGCGTTCCAGCAATGATGAAATAACAGAAAACGGAAAAAATATATCGAATGCATCAGCCGCTATAGATGATGTTTCATCTTTGACTGCTTCTGCTTCTGCTGGTACAGAGCAGCAAACGAGCACATTTGAGCAGCAATTGTTATCACGCCAACAGTTTCCGCATATTGTTAGTGCGCATCATTTGCTGCAACAACAAAAGCAGAAACAGCAACAACAAAATGTTGATAAATCTGGCCGTTTGCCTTTGATGACTCCTTTTCCACCGGCAGTTGCTGCCGCAATGTAAGTAAAATTTATACTCAACTATAAAGTGTCTTTAAAAAAAAAAAATTATCCTTTTTGAATAGACACCAGTTACCAGTTAATTTATCCATACGCCCGCTCTCATTGTTAACTAATACGGAAAGGTAAATATTTATTCATATTAAAATACATTTTTCAATTTCTCCTTTAACTTTTATCGTTTCGTTTTTTTTTTTTTTTTTTTAGTAATAGCAGCAGCGGTAGTGGTGCCAACTGCTCCAATTTGAAACAACAACAACAGCCAGAGCAATCACAAACATCAAAAAAAACCACGTAAACCAAACGTTTTTATTGATGACGAAAAGTACGCCATGGCCAAGTTGCTAGTTGGTGAGAATGCATCAACAATGGAAATTGCACGCGCTTTGAATGTCTCACAAATGACTGCATGGAAAGTGCGTGATGCCATTATTAAAGGCGTCCCGTTATCGTATCGCAGCAAGCGCATTGATAATGTGCGTAAAAATGTTCCTGTTGCTGTAGCTGCTGTTGAATCCATGATAAGAGACGTCAATGCTGCCGATTTGTTGGCAACACAAAAGCACAATGTGCATTAACTGATCAGTTGCTGCAGCAACAAAAACAACAGCAATTACAAATGGAACAGCAATTGAAACTGCAACAACAACGTTTGCAGCAGCAGCAACATCAGCAACAATTGCAACAGTTGCAACAACAACAAATCGAAATGCTTAAACAGCAACAACAACGTCATCAACAACAGCAAATGTTAGAACAACAACAGCAGATGATAGAAAAGCAACAACAACAGCAGCAACGACTACAACAACTTGCATCGTCTGCAGAGACAGCTTCGCATTATAATCATCATCAACAACAACAACAGCAACAGCAGCAGCAGCAGCAGCGAAATTCTTCACCCACTCTTACGAAAATGCATCAACCACGGCGTCGTCTAAAGGCAGCTGAGCGCGAGCAACGTGACAAGCAGGTCACGCGCGAAATACTTGAACTGATTAAGGAGGATAGTAACATACAGTACTGGAAAGTATCGGCACGTCTTGCCGATAAGGGTATTGCCATATCGCCGTCATCTGTCTGTCAAAAACTTAAGTCCATGGGTATACATCGCCGCTGGAAACCGGGCGATAAACCACCGGTAATTGACATGGGACAATTGAAGGCAGTATCGACTGCAACAAACGCAGCAGCTATTGCCGCTGCTGCTGCTGTTAACATCTCTACTAGCAGCAACAACAACGTTACCAGCAACAATCAACTATCGAGTGGCAGTAACCCAAACTCAGCATCGGTTGCCGAAGAGAGCTACACCGAACAGCGTTTTGATTTGGGCGGTGCACATTTCCTAAGTGCCTTTACACGTTGAGAAGCTATTTTGTATTTCGATTAACAGACATATAGACTTTTAGCGCAAACGCTTAAATGCTTACGTCCGGTATTTTTTTTTTTCTTTTTTTAAGTATTTATTTTTATATTCTTCACACATAGCATAAATAGTTGATATTCCAATTTGTATTATTATATTAGCTTTGCCTCAACGAAAGTTTACAAAGTTCCGTAAAACCTTTAACATGTTCGTCCATCTGTGCTTTCTTCATATATACCAAAAGCAAATGATTAAAGCATTCTAAAGCATTTAAATCATTCAAATCATATTCAATTTAATTAGTTAAAATTATACAATCGTTTTCAATTTCCGATACATTTAAAAAAAAAAAGCAAACGACAAGAACAAGCTGCAGTGGCCTCGACCATGAGATACCCTAACCTAAATTGTGTAGTAAGTTTTTTATACCCGTTACACATAGTGTAAACGGGTATATTCAGTTTGTCCGAAAGTTTGTAACGCATTAAAGGCGGCATCGGAGACCCCATAAAGTATATATGTATATTATTGATCAGCTCGATAAGAAGAATCGATTTAGCCATGTCCGTCTGTCTTTATTTCTGTTGCGATACATTTTACTCAGAGTGATATTAAGATATTGACATGAAATTTTAATTTTAAGATTTTTTTGGTCCTAGGCAGTTTGTATGTCAGAATCAAGGTGCCACACCGATTTTTAGGCATAGCCCCCATACAAACTTACCGGCCATTTTCGAGTTTTTGTATGAAAACATTTATTTTTTTTTGAATGAATCCAATTAAAATTTGGTAAAATTAATTCCAATGTCAATTTAACCAAAGTCATCGTGAAATTTAAACCTGGTGAACATAGAAACTATTAAAAGTTTAGTGTAACGGGTATTTCAGCTTTGGTTCCACCGAATATTACGTTTTTCCTTGTTTTTTTTTTTTTTTTTTTTATGGATAAAAGTTTACAAACTCTTAAGGGTTAGTCTGTACAAGCATGAGGAAAAACCTGTACCCAATATTTGTGTTTGTCCTGAGAAACTTTTCTGTATATTTAGTTCTTTTCACAGAGTGAAACATGAAAAGTTTGGAAAACTGAAAATTTCTTTCAAAAATTTCTTTTTAAACATTAAAATGATTTTTTTTTTTGGCTTCTATGTTGAGAAAAACAGTGATTCTAGGTCTAGATTTTTTATACAAAAACTTAAATGTTTGGGTCAGATTTTTATGGAAGCTACCATTTAAAGGGGTTTTAAACTAGAGATGGGCACGGAATAAAAATATTGTATCGCTCTCACCTATCCCAAAGGTACTTTTTTCCGTTTTTAACATTTTTTTCATATTCGTTTATTTGTGTAGATATATCGTTTTCTGGTTCGTGTCCCCATGAAATTTCGATGATTCGGTACTCCCGCCCGTCGCCCATCTCTATTTTAAACGTAGCACTAACTGCCAAGGAGCATATGATTATGTATAGATTATTGGTTACTTACTCAAATTAAATAGCTCTCTCGACTATAGATCTGAAGATAATCCGATTTATACGGCAGACGGTTAAGCCATATTTGAACTGTTAATCTTGTAGCTTTTCCTGAAAACTTATTCGAAAGTAAATAATATGAATAATTTCAAGTTTCATTAATTAATAATTTTTTTTCAATACGTGTGTGAAAAGTATACAAGCTTCGGTTGCTGTTTTACCGAAGATTTATCTTTATCTTCACATTTTTTTTTTTTTTTTTTTTTAATAGTTAAACTATTTATTTGTTTCGTATTTTAAGCAGAAAATAGCGACAGAAGTATTATAGCGACACATACGCGCCTCTAAAGAGTAACGCACAATATCATATAATATAGCCACATTAACATAAATATTTTTATACCCAAGAGAACTATGTACACATCTACATACAACTCTTAACATACACAACATATTATATAGTATACATTTATATATACGATATAAACATAAATGTTAACATGAAACTGAGATTAGAACCGAAAATGCTATTGCGATATTATCGTGCGCATTCGGAATAAATAGACATTAAGATACAAAAACAAAACAAAACAAAAAAAAAAAAACAGTTTTTAAAACGATTTTCAATTTTAATTTTTATTTGAGCTACATTGACGAAAAGTTTTCATTGCTCAATTTTTGAAAAAACCAAGACAATTCAAGAAACGTTTTAGTCAATTCCTATCATTTACATAATTTAAACGAAAAGCAAAAAATAAACAAAAAAATTCACACAGAGTAGAACTGCTCAATACTCGAAGAATTACCATGAATTAAAGGAAAAAAATTCGTAAAGTTTGTGCATTTCAAATTACTTTATGTTTTTATATCCTTTTTATACTCTTCATACGCAATTCGAATATTATTTAAATAGTTTACGAACCAATAGAAGTATCTTTGGGTACGACCCAATACATTTGTATATTTTTGAAAAATGTTGTTAACTAGTTACACAGTAGACTGGTATCAGTGCAGCCCAAATTCGAGTCCCATAGACCCTATTAAGTACCTATATATATTCTTGATCACCACGGCGAGGCGAATCGATTTATTAATGTCCGTCTGTCTGTTTATTGCTGCGCGATTTATTCGCTTAGTTTTAAAGATATTAGGCTGTAATTTTAAACTTAAGCTTTTCTATGTCCTGTGTACATTCTATGTTAAAATCAATGTACCACGCCCACTTTTGGATATAGCTCCCACACAAAAGTACAACATTTTGTCAAGTTCTTATAAGAAAAAAATGTATTTATAAAGCGAATGGCTTCCAATAGGGTACAAATGCTTCTTATAACATACGATGCCAAATTTTCAGTTTAAAATTGGTTCTTATCGGATCGCGAATTTCAAAATTTTGAAGAATATTTTTAATTTGTTTTCTATTTTAAGATCTATCCATGTCAAATGATATGTAACAGGTATATAGTATAAACTTCGGTCCAACCGAACTTGACTTTTTTTCTTGTTTTTAATATAAATTTTAATAAATTTTTTTTTAAATAAGTAAAATTATTATAGGTATTCACAGTACCCAGGGCACTTTTTTGATTGACAGTATTTGCTTACTTTTTTAAACTTACAACTATAAAATGTACTGAATAAAAGTAAACAAATTATTTTCAATTAGTTCAAAAAAATAGAGATGTGACAATAAAAACAAAAAAATTATCGCGATTTTTATACCCGCCACACATAGTATGAAGAGTATATTTAGTTTAGTTTAAGGAGACATCGTAGACCCTATAAAGTATATATATTTTTGATCAGCTCGACGGGACGAGTCGATCTAGTCATGTCCGTCTGTCTGTATAATTCTATGCATCTTTTTTTGTTGAAAATCTAAAGATATTAAGCTGAAAATTGGAACTTAAGCTATTCTCGGCAACGACTATGCTAAGTTCGAGAATGAGAGTGCCATGCCCATTTTTAAGTGTAGCTCCCATACAAACTTACCGTTTTTCTCGATTTTTTTGTATAAACGTAGTAATTATTTATGAATGTATTCACTCGAAATTGGGTAAAAATACTTCTAATTTCAATCAATGTCAAAAAACAGGTGCCACACCCATTTTTAGATATAGTCCCTATACAAACTTACCGCCCGGTTTTGAATTTTTTTATGAAAATAGGTAATATATATGAGTTCATTCACACTAAATTGGGTAAAAACATATCTAATATCATCATATTTGCACACCACCTATATTATAAGGATCGGACCACTATAACATATAACCCCCATGTTAACTTTTCTCCCATTTTCCGATTTTTTTAAAAAAATTTTTGTTTATCTGTCTTTAGCTTAAAATTTGACCATATTATTGTGTCTAAACTTTGATTGTATCGGACTATTGACTTCCACTCACACCTTCTCCAAATTTTACGGGTATATGAGCTTCGGTTCCGCCGGAGTTAAAGTTTTTCCTTATTTTTTTTTTTTTTTTTAATTTTTCAAAATTATTGCGATTTTTGAAATTTTTCAATGTTTTGAATTTTTTCAATTTATTGCAAATTTGTGAAAATCTTAAAATTTTTTTTTTGCTATTTTTGCAAATTTTTAAACTATTGCTTTTCACTTATAAAGTTATATTTGCAATTTATAGCGATTTTTTTTAAAATTTTCCAAATTATTGCGATTAAAATACTGGATTGGCACAATTTAGATGAGAAAAGTTAAAGTAAAACTGAATGTAAATTATAAAAACGAAAAAAAAAAAAAAAAAACAACTAAAAACTATGATCAAAAAAGCGTAAAATCGCTTTTCTAAATAGTCACCTGTGAAAACCTATATTATTATTTATTTTCAAGCAATTACTTTAAAAGAAAAACTTGAAGATATTATTTTTGAAAAATGAATCGAAATAGTTTATCAAACTAGAACAGAGCCTTAATTACAAAAACCAACTGAACTATAAGCCTTATTATCGCAGGTAATAAAAAAAAAAAAAAAAATTCAACAATAGAGATTACAAACTTAAACAATTTTACCTCTCTCTATTTTCCATGAGCCGTTCAACAAACTGACAAAAAGACTCTTCCATTTATAAAAGTATTCTTGATTGCAACACAATGAAACTTGATACTCGACAAAAATATATAAAATTTTTTAAACTTCTTCTCACAGCATCAACAATTTAATTTTTTTCGTACTCACACGTATGAAGAGTGGAATAATTCAGGAAAAAAATGCAGTTCTACGTTGTTTTCTTTTTTTTCACATTCCTTTTATCAACATAGTGCACATTCCTTTTTAGAATATATCGAAAACTATAATCCTTCCTAATATTATTAAATATATTTATAATTATTCTATTTATTGATATATGGCGCCACATTTTTTTTATTATTATTATTTATATACTTTTTAGATTATATAAAAGTTTTAGCTTAAAAAAAAACATAAAAATCCATTAAACAAGGCTACGAAAAGACACGCACTGAATCCAACACTAAAAGACGCAATAAAGACATAAAAATATTATTAAATATTTAAATTAATATTCAAATAGCTTTAAGTGAGATTTTAGCTCTAAGTTTTTGCAACGAGTTTAATTTATAATTAGTATATAAATATTTTAGTTTTTTTTTTTTTTTTTTTGTTTATCAGTACTGAATATACATTAGAATTTCGTTAAAAAATATTTGAACAACAAATTTACCATATTTTTAAAATAGAGATCAAACATGAAGAACAAAAAAAAAAAAAAGAAATAAAAAAATTCACAGATTTATAGTTTTGTATTTTGATTAATAAATTTAAGACAAATTCACAACACATAAGTGCAATTAAAAAGAAAAATAAAAAAAAAAAAAAAACAAATAAAAAATGTATTCTTTTATTTATTTTCTTGTAAACAAGTTGACCAGAGTTCTGATTATTATTGTAAAGTAATGCATTGCCTTAAATATAGATACCATATTGTCAGAAATACTATAGTAAACTAAACTAAATTATAAATAAATAAATAAATATCCAGTAAATGAGTTAACCAGGGAGTAAGAATTATATATTTATTGCTAAAAATTGTTTATTTTATTAAATGAAAATATAAAGAATTATACAGAAAAAAAAAAAACTAAGAATAATAGCAATCATGATAAAATAATGGTAAAAATAATAAAACAATATATTATTTGTATTTTGATAAACAAGAACAATATAGAACATTTTCAAGGCACAGTAGGAGTAGAAATGCTAAACTCAATTAGTTGGCACCCTTTAAAAATTTGCATTTTGCGTAAAATGATTAGGGGGTGTCAATTATTTGTAGTTTAGCAAAATACATAGAAATATTTATTGATATTTTTGTAAATCTATTACGTTGAATATAACCTGTGCAACTGTTTGTTAACAGTATTTTTGTGCCTATTTAGCATTTAGAAGTTACGTTTTAAGAGACTTGAGATCGATTATTGCGTCGAACGTAGCAGATGTAAGATGTTTTTAAATATACATACATACATATACAAGAAAATAATTCAATGAAATTAATTTATTTGACGAATCGTAACTGAAAACAGCTTTTTTTTTTTTTTTTTCATTTTATAAAATAATTTCAATCATATTCACGCAGTCCTCATTTATAAACATTCAACGAAGTAATGTATTACATATTAACATTTACATGTATTAACAAACTTACGAGAGAAAATACATACAAACTAACTATAAATATAAAAAATGTGAAAAAAAAACTTTTATTTGAATCTGAACTGGAACAAAGAATAACTTCGAACTGAAGCTCATATACCCACCGCACGATTCTTGGAATAGTTTATTTATTATCATCAGTGGCTTAGGTAAAATTTGGAGAAGGGGTGGGTGGAAGTCAATAGTCCGATACAACTAAAGGGTTAAATTTTAAGCTAAAGTCAGATAAAGGGTGGTTAAATTTCAAGGGCCGATGTTGATTTTGAATAAAACACGAATTATTTAGGAAAATTATTGACATTTCTTTTTATTATGATATATTGGTATGACTCAATTATGTATGGAACAAAATATCCGCCAAATGGCAGCCACGGCTTCGGGGGCACACGTCCATCCGATGGTCTAAATTTTCGATGACGCTGAGGCATAATTAAGGTTCAATGTCGTTAATGTGCCGAATTATCTCATCCTTTAGCTCTTGAATTGTTGTTGGCTTATTGGCATTCTTTGGGGTTATTTTCTTTCAAATAACCCCAAAGAAAGAAATCCATCGGTGTCAAATCACATGATCTTGGCGCCCAGTTGACATCGCCGCGACGTGAGATTATTCGGCCATCAAATTTTTTACAGTTATTGCCTGGCCAGCCTCATTTTCGAAGAAGTACGGCCCTATGATGCCGCCAGCCCATAAACCGCACCAAACAGTCACTCTTTGTGGATGCATTGGTTTTTCGACAATCACTCTTGGATTCTCATTCGCCCAAATGCGGCAATTCTGCTTATTGAGGAATCCACTGAAGTGAAAATGTGCCTCATCACTGAAGATGATTTCCTTCGAAAATTGATCATCCACTGTTGCCATTTCTTGCCACCATTCTGACCATTGACGACGCTTGAAATGGTCAAGAGGCTTTAGTTCTTGAGTCAATTGAACTTTGTAAGCGTGTAAATGCAAGTCTTTATGCATAATATTCATCAACGACGAGCGTGAGAGGTGTAATTGTTGGGCACGACGACGAGTTGAGGTGGACGGCTCTTCAGCCACACTATCGCGAACAGCAGCAATATTTTCTGCAGTACGAGCTGTACGAGCATGCACTGGTGTTTTCACATCTCCTACAGACCCGGTTTGCTCAAATTTTTGCACGATTTTTCCGATCGTACGCACATTTGGACGATTAAATTGACCGAAAAAACCACGAAGTGTACGATATGCATTTTGATTTGAACGCCCATTTTCATAATAGGCCTGAATAACTTTAACGCGTTGCTCGATTGTGTATCTTTCCATGGTTCAAATTGAGTTAGTTTGAAGTTGAGAAATGTCAAAAGAAATGCAGGAAAAAACTTGACGTTTAGGTGTGGTTCACATTCAACATCGGCCCTTGAAATTTAACCACCCTTTATAACAAACATTTTCACCTTGGTTTTGAAATTGGATGACAGGAGTGTTTTTATCCGATTTGGAGTAAAAACATTCATAAATAGTTATTAATTTCATACAAAAATTTGAAAATGGGCGGTAAGTTTGTACGGTGGCTACATATAAAAATGGGCGAGGCACTTTCATTTTCGAACTTAACTTAGTCGTTGCCGAGAAAAGCTTAAGTTTCAAATTTCAGCTTAATATCTTTATATCTTGAACGATTAAGATGCATAGAAATATACAGACAGATAGACAGACGGGTAAAAAATTTAACAAACGACCGCGTGGGATATCACTTACAGATAATCTTTTATGCCAATAGAAAAAACATTGCTAATTCTAAATAAATTTAATAACTTTAATAACTGAGGCAATAAGAGAGAGACAAATGTGTTTCACAGACAGATAGAGACAAGATAGTATATAGGGGAGACTGTTGCTATTCAGAAAAGAGCTATTTGCTTAAATTTGTATTTATTCGCAATGATGAGAAACTAAAAACATAAATTTTAAATTAAAGATGCGACTTGGGTCAGATCCAAATTCATTTTTTATACCCGCCATACAAAGTGTGATCTAGCTATGTCCGTCATATTTTAAATTTTCTAGCCAAGTTGAGGTTGAGGTTGATTTGTTGAAACTTAAATTTTAGTTTCGATTTGGTATAATAAATTTTCCTAAAACCATATTTACATGCTACTAAAGAATGATAAGAGCTACAAATATAATATTTTTCAACAAGGAGTTAGCCGAAGCTCAAATTCCCGTCACACGAATCTTTAAATAACTTTCATATGATCATCGGTGGTGTGGATATTGTAAATGGAGGTAAATTGTAGGTGAACTCAGATTTAAACAATTTGTTGGGGTTCGTATGAAATGAGTAAATTTCATCTTTTATGCAAAAACTACAGAAACTAGTTTAGTTTTTTTATTTTGAAAAAAAGGGGGGGAAAAAAAACTAGAAAAAAATTTGTTCCACATCAAATCGGTAGCGTCTACTTGGGTTGACATTAGAAGTGCTTTGATCTAATTTTGAGTGAATACATTTATAAAAAAGAACTTTTTCTTATACCCGCCACATATAGTGTGAAGGGTATTATCAGTTTGTCGGAAAGTTAGTAACGCATTAAATGGGGCATAGGTGACCCCATAAAGTATATATATTATTGATCAGCACGACGAGACGAGTCGACATAGCCATGTCCGTCTGTCCGTCTGTCTGTCTGTATGTATGCGATTCATTCGCTTAGTTTTAAAGATAATGACCTGAAAGTTGGAACTTAAGCTTTTCTCAGTCCTAAGCAGTGCAAGTGTTAAAATCAAAGTGCCACGCCCATTTTAAGGTATAGCCCCCATACAAACTTACCGTTTTGTTTTTGAATTTTTTTGTATGAAAAAAGCTATTTTATATGAATGTAGTCACTCCAAGTTGGGTAAAAATACTTCTAATGTCATCCACGTCAAATCCGAGCTGCCACGCTCATTTTTAGCTATAGCCCCAATACAAGCTTACCGCCCATTTTCGAATTTTTGTATACAAATTCGTATGATTTATGAGACTATTTACTCAAATTTGGGTAAAAACACTTCTAATGACATCCAATATCAAAAGCAAGGTGGCACGCCCATTTATTAGTATAGGCTCTATACCAATTTTCCGCCCTTTTTCTATTTTATGGTGAAAAAAAGTTTTTTTTTTTATTTTTTTTTTTTTATTTTTTAATTATTTTTTTTTTTTTTTTATTGTTTACTTTATTTGCAATCAGTCCAATTTTGGACTATAATCAAATTTTATAACTAACATAACAAATTGACATTAAAGTTTATTTAGGATGCGGTTTGGCTAGGGAGAAATAGTAATTATTTAAGAATATATTTACTCCAAATGGGGTTACTGATATTATAAGAATCAGCTCACTACAATATAAAGCCCCAATGCAAAGTCAGCATACATTCTCTAATTATTTTTAAGAAAATTTTTATTAATCTGTCCTTTGGTTTAAAGTTTGACCCATCACTGTGTCTAAGTCCCTTCTCCAAGTTTTACCAAAGCCACTTATGATCAAAAATAAACTAAACGTAGATGTGGCGGGTATTTGTGCTTCTGTTCCCCCGAAGTAAACGTTTTTCCTTGTTTTATTTTAAAAAATAAAAAAAAGGTTTCTTTTTTAGGGCTATATGGTATAGTATTCTAATCTTTTTACCATATATGTATGAAATATAAAGATGGAGTATTTTTGTTTCGTAGCTGCAAAGAGGTCGCTAGAGAATTCAGAAACGGTATAATTATAGACCGTCGTCAGTACTCAAACGTACCAGAAACACTTCAATTCCCAGATTGGGAATAGAAGTGTTTCAATACTCGCTTTATCGAAAAGTTTTTTTGTGACGTTACAAGTAGTTCAAACGGGTATGTTCAGCTTGTCTGTAACGCACTAAGGGAGGCGTCGTAAACCCCATAAATTATATGAATTATTGATCAGCTCGATGAGAAGGGTCGATCTAGCCATGTCTGTCTGTCCGTCTGTTCGATGTGATTCATTCGCTCAGTTTTAAAGATATTGAGCTTTACTCGAAACTTAAGCTTTTCTTGGTTCTAGGGTGTTTGTCTGTTAAAATAAGAATGTTACGACCACTCTAAGAGGTAGCCCCCATACAAATTTAGCGCCCGTTTTTAAATTTCTGAATGAAAATAGATATTATTTTTGCATGCACTCACTCCATTTTGGGTGAAAACACTTATATCATTTAGTGTCAAAACCAATTTAATACGGCACCATTTAATATTATTCGATTTAGCTTCAGTTTCGCTATCAATACAAGCAAAAGGCGCCTTAAGAGGTTCCATCCAGATGACCAACCAACAATATACTAGATTCCTGTATTAGTTTATTTCATCATTTTTACACCCGCCACACATAGTGTGAAAAGTATTATCAGTTTGTCGGAAAGTTTGTATCGCATTAAAGGAGGCATCGGAGACCCCATAAAGTATATATATTCTTGATCAGCTCGATGAAGCGAGTCAATCTAGCCATGTCCATCTGCCTGTCCGTCTGTTTATTTCAACGCGATTTACTCGGTGACTACTAGAGGTATTTCACTGAAATTTGAAACATAAGCTTTACTTGTCAACGACCAGGTTAAGTTTGAATATGAAAGTACCACACCCATTTTTAGGCATAGTCCCCATACGAACGTACCGTTTTTTCGATTTTTTTGTATGCAAATAGTTATTATTTATGCATATATTCACTCCAAATTGGGTAAAAAACACTTCTAGTGTCATCCAATGTCAAACCAAATGTGCCTCGCCTATTTTTAATTACATACCCATACAAACTTACCGCCCATTTTTGGAATTTTTGTATGAAAATTGTTATTATTTAGGAATGTATTCACTCCAAATTGCCGAAAAACACATTATATCATCCAATATCAAAAGCAAGGTGCCACGCCCATTTTAAGGCAAAGTCCCTATACAAACTTACCGCCCGTTTTCGAATTTTTGTATGAAAATGGTTATTTTTTAGTAATGTATTAACTCCAAATTGGGTACAAACACTTTTAATATCATCCAATATTAAATCCAAGGTTTCACGCCCATGTTTTGGCATAAGCCCCACTTAACGTGAATTGCATCAGACCGTTGACTCCGTCGCACCCCATCTCGAAGTTCCCATTTAAACATTGATGATATATAAGCATAAGTATATAAGCTTCGGTTCCACCGAAGTTAACGTTTTTCCTTGTTTTATTTAACTGGCTGTACCCTGCTACGCCTCGCTGTGGCATATTGTTGTTGCATGCATAAATAATGAATACACAAAGCGTAAGTTGCATATCCATTTAATTTTGTAACACTTGTGGGT
>JAEIFJ010002835.1:0-34243 GCA_018903435.1 Leucophenga varia
AGTTCAAACGGTTGGCAGAGATCTGCACGATAATCCGTTGCACGCAGATCAACATTGGCAGGAACTATAACAACTGCAATATAGCATTACTGTCAGACAGTAAGGCAGCCCTTAAGGCAATGCAGCTAGAAACTGTAAAATCTAAACTAGTACAAGAGGCTATAGCCACCATAAATGTACTAGGACAGAACAAGAAAGTACAACTATTGTGGGTACCAGAACAGCTTGGAGTGAATAGTCCTATAAAACCAAAGTTTAGACACAATAGTTGGGTAAATTTGTATGGGGCTATTCATAAAAATGGGCGTGGCTGATCAAGAATATATATACTTTATGGGGTGTACGACGTCTCCTTCAATGCGTTACAAACTTTCAGACAAACTGGATATACCCTTCACACTATGTGTGGCGGGTATAAAAATAGTTGCATTAAGGCTATTAGAGCATTCAGACAATTATTATATCTTAATTCAAGTTTTCAATATGCGAATAAAGCTCACTTCCGATTGGGTCTTGTGTTAAATGCAAACTATGAATATTCAGCATGTGCAGCCCACGAACAATAATCTATAACTTTTGAAGACTAAAATATTTTGTTTTTATTTTTTTTTCTTGTTTCCTCATTGTGCGTTCATTGCCTACGGCAGTGGAGATAAGAATTTGTTTTCGTTTCGTTGTTAAGTTTATCGCTTATCAGTCACGACATCGGGTTTTAATAGAAAAAACAAGATGCTTTGGATTTGGGCATACCAAAAATTATTGTTTGAGGCAAAACCATTCAGCGAATCATCGAGTACCACGTCAAACACAATTGCCTAACAGTAGTAGCAGGTTGGAAGATGCAATACCGGCCCTTACGGCGAAAGTTTAATCGCTTCAAATTATGTTTAAAGAACTGAAGGACAACAACCAGTTCCTTAAACAATTATGCCTTAAACTAATGAACATTGGACGATTCCCCATCCGTTCAGGCTCGGATTGTGAAATGGCAGGGGGATAACAGGGCATGTTGAGGAGTTAAAGCTGTTCCTCATTGAACACAATATCGACAAAATGCTTATTACTGAAACCCATCTCCGGACTGGAGTGTAAATTTTTGTACCAGGTTAAACTATCCTCAAGGCAGATCATTCTAGCAATAGGACAATGGGAGGATTCGCCATGTTAGTTAAGAAAAGTCATACTTTCAACTCGAACCAGTAAGGACTTCCTGCTTACAAATGGCTTTCATCCTAATAGCCACCAGTAAAGGAGATTTGGTAGTGTCCTCCTTATATCTCCCCCTACGATAACTTGGTCCACGGCAGACTTTGATTTGGTTCTCAGCGGCTTGGGTGGGAAATTCTTAATCGGCGGAGACTTCAACGCCAAGCATAGG
Source organism: Leucophenga varia (assembly GCA_018903435.1). NCBI lineage: Eukaryota > Metazoa > Arthropoda > Insecta > Diptera > Drosophilidae > Leucophenga > Leucophenga varia. The sequence goes on from JAEIFJ010002835.1 coordinate 1,379, forward strand.
CTCTGTGGCAATTTAACAGCGGACAGGAGAGGCAGAGACCTTAAAAAAGCAGTTGTTAACTCCTCTTCCCAAATCCTAGCTACAGGTCATGCGACACACTTCCCATGTGCACAAAGCTTTACGTCCAGTGCCATAGATTTCTTCATCTATAATGGCTTGCGAGCAGAAGAGTTGTCAGTAAGGACAGAGTTCCAGCTCTCCTCGGACCATCTGCCACTTATGGTTACATTAGACTCCTCACCAAGGACCAAGACTCCAAAGGGACGGTCGCTTCCACCGTATGCGAACAGAGATTCGTTTCGTCAAATACTGGAGGGAACACTTGATCTAAACCTCGCAGGGTAGCCAAAAGATTTAGAAAGCTTTTGGCGCTACAGAAAGAGAAAGACACTGATCGCTTTCTGCAATCGGTCCCCTCAGACGCTAGTACCTTGTGAACTCTGGCAAAAAGATATAAACAACAAGTTTCCCCGAAATTCCCTATAAGGAGGGCTGATGGATCCTGGGCCAAGTACCCTAAAGAACGCGTGGAGGCTTTCACTGAGATTTGCACGCTTCCACTGACTTACTCACTCGGCATGAAACACATTGCCACCACCTTGAGACTCCCGGCCAGCTATGTCTTCCAGTTGCCCCGATAACGGCTGAAGAAATTTCGGCCCATATAAATGCTCCTGAATGAATGAATGAATGAACGCTCCTAGTGAGGATGGGCTTGACAATATTACGCTTAAAGCTTTGCCTATGAAGGCGGTGCTTTTTTTTGGTTCTTATATTAAATGCAATGCTGAGATTTGGATTCATCCCTCCACAATGGAAAATGGAAAGGATCTGTATGATTTCATCCAGCATTGGAATCCTATAGACCAATCAGTCTGCTATCAACTGTAGCTAAGCTCTTCGAGAGATGCCTCCTAACAAGGATGATTGCGATAGACGTTGTAAGAGAGATGGTACCTCCCTTTTAATTTGGGTTCCGTAAGTCCCACGGAACGCCGGAACAGTTAAATAGAGTGGTAAACTTTACCCTTGACGGATATCAGGTTAAAGAGTATGTTGTGGCAGCATACCTCGATATTAAGCAGGCCTTCGATAAAGTATGGCATGATGGCCGGCTATACAAATTTAAGGGTCTACTGCCTCCACAGCTGTTTTTGCTAGTGAAGAATTATTTGTCTGAAAGAACGTTGTCCGTTGTTGTGGATGGAATGAAGTCAACTGATAGAGCAATCCATGCTGGTGTGTCCCAAGGTAGTTTGCTGGGACCAACGCTTTATTCGCTCTTTACCATCGATATGCCTAGAGGTTCTTCTGTTCCCGATGCTAACTCACAAGACATAATGCTTGCTACATTTGCTGACGATACAGCCAGAGACAAATGTGTCTATAGTGCTACAGATGTACTCCAACTCTATCTTCATGAGTTTGGGCATTGGGCAAAACGGTGGAACATTGGTATTTATTTGGACAAGTGCGTCAGCGTAACTCACTCGCTGCGCAGAGATGGTTGTTAGGGTGTCTACCACCAGAATCAACTTCTGGACCATCAGACTGGCCACGAATTTCTGGGGATTTATCTTGACAGGCAGCTAACTTTCCAAAAACATATAAACAGAATCGTCAAATCACTTTATAGAAAAATAATAAAACTAAGCTGGTTCCTCAACTCCAAAAACAAGCTTTCGCTGTGTAATAAAAGTAAAGATATACAAGACAATGATTTAACCTGACTGGCGCTATGGGATGCATGTTTATGGATTTGCTGCAAAGTCGCACCTGAATAAGATCAGGGTTCTCCAAGCAAAGGTCTTTCGCGGCCTGTCTGGCGCACCATGGTATATGAAAACGGCGATCATTGAAAGGGACTTATTGGTTCCCAAAATTGCAGATGTACTGAACCAGCCACTGCCTCCATTGAGCGGCATAAAAACCATCCCAACCTTCTAGCTAGACGTTTGCTAAAAAGACGTGGGAGGTCAGGAATTATACTGAGGAGACGGCTCCGTAGAATACATCCAATTGACCTAGCAAACAGAGTCATTTAACTTACTAATTGTACAAATGTATATATAGAGCCCATCTTAAAATATCTTTAAACCCTAGATCTCATATATGTCTCATTATGAATTAGTTTTATAGTTATAGTTCCTTAATAACAGTTTAAATAAATAAAAGTACTTTTAAAAAAAAAAAAAAAAAAAAAAATTTACTCAACAAATTATTTCTCTGGTTCTATTGTCTTATAATTTCAGTGGTGAAAAGGAAAAAGTGCTTAAGTCGACTTAAGCAAAAATTGAGATAAGTATACCACACTGATCTCCATAACGAAAAGTACCTCCACGCAAAATCTAAATTATTTTTGACGATTTTTCAAGAAGTTATAGACAAATTAATTTTTGCTTAATCTCACTTTTGCATACAAATTCGAACTATTTTAAACTTAGAAAGTGCTCTCCTGCAAAACGCTTAAATCAGACTTAAGCAGTTTTTCCTTTTTACCACAGATTTATAAGTTACAAACATTACGTACCGAACAATATATTCAATTTTATTATTTGCTATAAAAACATTATATATGTTTATATACACATATATTGCAACCCACACATATATTGAAACCCACACATTGCAACCCAACGAACATATTTAACACGAATTAAAACATAATATTATATACCCCAACATTTAATAAAAGGTTTACTATTGCGCATAACAAGGATTTTGTTGAAGTTATTCAAACCAAATATATTTTTATGGTTTTTTTTCTTCTTTTTTGGCATAAACTCTAATTTTGAACCTATTGAGTTGAAATTTGGTTTGTATTCATTTTTATGCTCCCAAGATGACCTACCAAGTTTCACATGATTTGAGGCACTATTTCATATAGCTGTCATATAACCGATCTGGCCGATTTGCCCCAACTTTTTGTTTATCAAGCTATTGATTTGAAATTTGGTGTGTATTAATTTGTTATGCTCCCAAGATGATCTACCAAGTTTCACATGATTTGGAGCACTATTTCATATAGCTGCAAGTCGGCCAGATCGGTTATATGCAGCTATATGAAATAGTGCCTCAAATCATGTGAAACTTGGTAGGTCATCTTGGGAGCATAAAAAATGAATACAAACCAAATTTCAACTCAATAGGTTTAAAACTAGAGTTTATGCAGCGCACTATGATCAGTCTGTCCGCTTGTCCGTCCCTCTGTCCGTCTGTCTGAGTGTTGCAGCGCAATTTTTTAGCTCAGGTTTATAGATATTAAGCTGAAATTTTTAAACTTACGTTTTTCTAGGTCCTGGGGTTTTTTTTTTTTAAAAATCAATGTGCCACGTCCATTTTTAAGTATAGCCCCCATACAAACGTATAACATTTTATCAAGTTCTTATACGAAAAATAATTTTTTTATAGGGCTAATGGCTTCAATTATGGTACAAATTAGAGGTGGGAAACCATCGATAGTGGGCCCCATCGATAGTGGACGATAGTTTTTTCCAAACCATCGATAGTGGCCGATAGTGCCATCGATAGTGCGTCGATAGTGCCCTACATAAAACAACTGAAATTTAGTATTTAAAAACTTGGTCTATTAATTTTATTATTTATTATTGTAAACAATTAAAACTTTTCAAAATGCGATTATAAAATATAAGGAATTTTAATGATAATGGAAATTTTTCAAAAAGTGAACAAATCATTTATAATACTAAATTCAATGTAGTAAAATAAAAATTAAACAGAAAATAATAAAAAAAAACTTCATACACATATGTTGTGCTTTTTAGGATTTGTTAATATTATTGTAGGTTCTAATTTTCGCTGGAGCTCAATGAGTTAATCCAAAGATTTTTGTTAAGAAATAGCAAAATGTTGACATTTTCTTCTTGCAATCTAGTTCTGCGGTCTGACACGATTTGGCCTGCCTTGCTAAAGACACGCTCAGACTCCACCGACGTTGCCGGAATGCAAAAATATTTAAACATCAGGGTTTTTATGGAAGGAAAATCCGTCTGGTTAACCTGAAATATAATTAAATGTAAAAAATATTAATTTTGAGGTTTTGAAATTCAATTTTTTTAATTTTACCTTAATCCATAAAAGGGGATCCATATCCTTCGGCACAAGGGCCCTCTCCAAAAACTGCCTCTTTGTAATAATGGCATTCGATCTCGCGTTTCCATGACTACAACTGGCTCCTTGCAGATAATCCAAAAACGAGTTCCCATTACTTGTGTTGGCTTCCAAATTTAAGCTTACTGGGTTTTCCATTTCACTTAAGGGTACCAACTCGTTTTCGAAGCAAATTGCAGCTTGCTCAGCATTTGTATGATGTTGAAAACCAGCCTTTTTAAATCTTGGATCCAAAATTGCCGCCATCCTCGTCACAGTCCTTTTTTCATATGGGGACAAACGCTTTTCAATTGAATCCAACAACACACCTACCATACTTTTTCCAACATCAGTTCGCAATTGCGAAGAAATATGTTGAACTTTTCGAATGAGTCCATTTGTTAGTGGGATTATTAGCGATATCGTTACATATTCGGCTCCAGATATTTGTTCGCTTAATTGTTGGAAAAGCTCTAGTATTTCTTCCATATCCTTCAGGACATTAATTTCTTCCGCATGAAGCGGTAGCGGTGCATTTGTTGTGGATAATAGCACGTCAGCAATTTCTTTATGGGTTGCTAATATTCTTGCGATCATGAAGTAAAAGCTATTCCATCTTGTTGGGGTTTCTTGAAGCAACGTGTACTCAAAGCCCTCTTGTGCAATTTTGAATTTTTCGTTTGTGATAGAGCTTTTCTTGAAAAACTTCACAATTGCTTTACATTTAAGAATTAACCCGTTAGTTGCATCGTCCTTAAACTTTAGTCCATCTTGGACAACTAAATTGAGTGTGTGAGCAAAGCATGGAATATTTCTAATCTTTAACAATTCGCAAGCTTTTACCATAGAGCTGGCATTGTCCGTCACAAGACACACAGTCTTTTCGAGTAACTTCCACGATCCCAATACTCCTTGCAAAGTATCCGCGATGTTTTGTGCCGAATGGTTTGTTGTATCCAATAATTTTCTGGTTTCTAATGATGCCGTTTTTAGGCTGTAGCCATAAACAAAGTGACAAGTCACTGTTAAGAAGCATGCGTTAGCACGGGATGTCCACAGGTCGCACGTTACAGCAACATCGGAAACTCCTTCCAAAATGGTTAAAAGCTTTGCTGAAGTTTCTTTGAACAAGTCCGCCATTAAAACATCTTTTAAATGTCTGCGACTTGGCAGCTTATACCTCGAATCCAACACTCTAAGCAATTTTGTAAAGCCTGGATCCTCAACAATGCTGTAGGGTTGGGCATCTACAGCAATCAATTCGGTTAATGTCCGATCAATTAACTTTTTCCGCGGTGCATTCGACTCATATAATGAAGTTTTTTTTATAAATGAATCGATTGATCGCATGCTGGATCTGCAGCTGCTGCTTGTGGAGGGTATGTTGCTGCCTTCATCTACATCTGTAGTAGCTTTAGGTCCATCATCCTTTAAATTTGGATGAAACCTTTTAAGATGATCTCGCAAATTCGAAGTGTTGCCGCTTGTCTTATACTCCTTATTACAGGTTAGGCACTTTGCAAACTTCTTGTCCTCGGATCTTTTAAAATAGTTCCATACGTCAGACATTTTGATTTTTTTTTTCAATTTCGGACTTGGTTTTTCTGACGTAGAGTTTTTATCCGAATCTGACGTGCTGCAATCACATACTTCCTTTGAATTGCGACGTTTTGCTTTTATAATACAAAATTGTTAATTAATGAATTGAAATTGCTTCAACACTACGATGTTAGTTACCTTTTTGGAGAAATCGATCCATTTTTTAATATAACACAATTTAAATCTCAATAATCTCACTCAACAAACGTATTCTTAAACAAGCGACGCAAAGAATGAAAAGACGCGCAATTTATATGTAAGTGATGTGTAAACAAAACTATCGATGGCACTATCGTACACTATCGAGACATTACGCCATCGATAGTATGGTAGTTCGATAGTGCCCAACCATCGATAGTGTCGATAGTGCCATCGATGGTTTCCCACTCTAGTACAAATGCGTCTTATATCAAGTCAAATTTTCATTTTCAAATTGGTTCAGATATTTGATTGATATTTTCCAAAATAAAGTGTGTATTGTGAATGTTGTTGCTCCAAACATCAATTAGGTCAGAATGGCTAAACACGATCTTAGCTGCAATAAAGCCAATTTTTGTTAAATGGAACAAATATTAGCAGGAAATGTTAATGACATTGAAATAAGCTTACTTGCCTTAACAAGAAAGCATTTAAACCATTTTGCAACTCTTTGCCATACAGAAGTTCCAGTTCACGAAACACAAGACAATTAATTAGGAGTTATCTTAACAAAACACATAGCAACACATTAAAATAACAATGACAAAACCACTCAACAATAACAAAAGCTTTATTATACTAGATTTTTTAAATACCTGGACTTGAGTTTTCCATATTTACACTTTAAGTTTAGCTTTTATTTGTTGAAGTGTGCCCAAGTAAACACAGACAACATTTTCACATGATTTGTCAATGACGGGCGCTTCAAAAAATCATCAGTTTTTGGATGGCCCGCCAAAAAAAAAAAGGTGGGAACTCCATGCAAAACCGTTGATAATTTTTTTTTAATTTGAATATATAGATGATAAAAAAAAATATATTTCAAATCGGAACAATAAAAAAAATTTGAATTTATGCCAAAAAATTTCTAAAAAAAACCATAGTGCGGTGGTTGTTTTCGATACCAGTAGTGCACTCATCTTTTTGCGTTGGCGGTGGTACAAGCACCGCCTAGCATGCCGTTGCGGTGTTTAAACACCGCATAAGAAGCGAGTATGAGAACGAAGCGACAAGAAAATATGCGGTGGCAGAACGCAAGCACACAAATTGACTCGCTCAAATTTTTACGATCCAAGTTCCGTTAATCTGTTGTGCTTAATTTTTCTACTGCAACGTTATGGCGCAGAATAACGGAATGAAGTAGACAAATTTTAATAAATATTGCGAGTACAACAACAATATACAACAACAATAGAGCTATCCTTTTGTTTACAATTAATTTTTATGTTATTATTATTAAATAATCTCACAAATTTGATTGAAGATATCATATTGTTATTATTATTAATTTTATCAAAGTCAATATCTACGCAACGATCGCATCAACAGAATATATGTGAAACAAATTTAAAAAACACAAGCAAAAAATGAGTTGTTCACTCAGTCACCAAGGACGAACAACAATATATCATTTTAGGAGTTGTTTTTCTACACTCACATATCCACTCAGAATGTGACGCACACTTCAGGCACCGCATACGAAGGTGCAGTAAAAGAATTGAGTAAAAAAACACCGCATCAATTTTTGTTGCGGTGCTTCAACACTCATGTATGAAAATGATTTGTTGCGGTTCACCGCTGCAGATCTCTATTCTTTCATCGTGAACCAAATTATCTTGTTTTGAAGTACCTCTTTTTAAATTTCCCGTTGGATTGTCTCAGTTGAATTAATTTTTCGCTTCTCAAGAAAAAAGTTTCCTATTTTTGCTTACTGTACAAATAATTGGAATTCAAATAGAATCTCTCGTTTTTAACCAATTATAATATATATATATATAAATAATTGGCTTTTATTCAAATTCCCCCCATCATCTTAGCATTGCAGTACAATGTCTACTAACAACAATTTTGCAATAAAACTTCGAGTCTGGCAGAGGAGAGTAGGAACAGGGCTATAGAAGGAAAGTTATAAAGAGTGGCCAAGCAATATGAAGAACGCATTTAAGAGCGTAATATCCCTCAGGCAACTAACGAAAACAGTGGTACTCTTAGCCAATTGTTTGGCAGTACTAACAGCCAAAAAAATATCCACAAATGATTGGGACCTAGTGTTTGTTTATCTAGCAACATCGAAACTCCCAGAAGACACATTTACTTTTTGGGAACAGTCGGTAGAGGCAAATCGTGACCCCCAAAATGGTCGGAAATGAGTGACTTTCTATTTCATCGTGTTGAAGTCTTAGAAAGGGTCAACACAATGAAAGTCACAATGCGTCCTCCTAGTTCTTTACTAAACAACGCACCTCACCGATCACAATCTTATTTGTCGCAACCAAAACTAAGCTCATAATGTAAACTTTGTAAAAAAAACGTCACTCTTTTCGTAATTGTCCAGATTTTGCGAAGGTGAACCCTAGCTAAATTTGAGCACGTTCGAAAATGTAAATAATGTGTGAACTGTCTCTTGGCAGCTAATCTAAAGTCTCAGTGTAAGAGTCAAAAGCCTCATCATACTTCCCTTCATTTTGAGCAACAAAGTCATATAATCGATAGATCATCCACTTCTCGAGCTGCAGCCTTGATAGCTCAGACCTCGGAAGATCAATTATAATCTCTCAGCCGATTCATGAGATTTCTTCCGGTGATGATTCATCACCAATAGTGTCTTCACACCACTCCTCCAACAGTCATGCTGTAATTTTCCCGACGGGCCTTATTTACGTTGCCAACAACGAAGATTATTTATCTTTCTCGCATTGATTGATCAAGGCTCTCAAAGACCTTTCATTGAATATAAAGCACAAAGAAGATTATGCATACCTACTCAAGATGAAATAAAAACTATTTCAAGTATGGGTGGTAAATTTGTCCAGACCCGTTCAAACAGATTTGATAATTGGCTCAGATATCGGTCCTCAAATAATATTATCTCAGTCAAAAACGCAAGTCGGTGGTACTTAACTAGTTCAGAGTACTATTTTCGGATGGATCCTCAGTGGACCACTTCCAACTGCAACTTATTCATTTTCTACATTTGTTGTAGCCGGTTCCGTACAGGATTGAATTTGCAACTTAGACTCTTCTGGGAGACTGAGGAAATCGAAGGTCCCAAAATAAAGTCAAATGGAGAAGTCTATTGCGAAGACCTGTACAAGTCTACAACACACTGTCAACCTGATGGTTAAGTATGTTGTTCGACTACCATTCCGCCCAGAGTTTCCAAAACATCTGTTTCTTGATTATCCCGCGGTGCTGCTATTGCTCAATATAGCCGTATGAAAGCACTCTGTGCAAAACCAAAGACCTAAGTACCGAATATTACTCTGTTGTCAATGAGTACTTAAATCTGGACCAAATGATAACTATAGTACTTCATCTCAAGAAGTTTGAAGAGAAGGTAAATATTGTATTTCTCATTTTATTTACCACATCATGCCGTTGTTCGGCCCCACACTGTGACTACCAAAGTGTGGTTTTTAATGCATTTAAGATGTCTCACATTGGTTTGTCTTTAAACGAAATTCTTGAGACAGGCTTCATTCTCATGGGTGTTATTCTAAACTGGCGTCTCCACCAGTTTGTATTCAGTGGCGACAGTGAGAAAATGTATCGGCAAATATTAGTTCATGAAAACGATCACGACTTTCATTGTATCGTTTTCAATTCTTCGCTCAATGCTTTCACTTTGGCATTTCCCATATTGAGAAATAAAACAATGACTTAATCAACAGCACAAAATCGTCAAAATCAATTGATCTGTGCGTTAAAAACCGCTGGGTTTAAACTCAAAAATTACGGCCAATCATGCTAAATTGCTGCAAGAGAAGGAACTGACCGACGTACTTGACTCTAGATTATTAAAATTTCCAGATTTAAGCGCAACAAAAACGCTTGGCATAAAGTGAAATGCTATGACAGATTCATTCTCTTATGCTGTCAAATTCGTAGAACCCACTTCCTCTTTAACAAAGCGTCAGATTCTCTCTTACGTTTTGGCTTTGTTTGACCCGGAAAGCTGGCTTACACCAATTATAGTGCAATCCAAGATATTGATGCAGCAACTATGGCTGGAAGGTAGCGGTTGGGATGAATCTCTTAAGCCCCTCTCTCTCGTAAGATGGCACAGATTTTTGAATACTCTTCGATCTATGGAAAGTATAGAAATTCGCCCCTGGACCAGGTTTTCTCTGAAAGCAAAAACACAGTTGCATGGATTCTTTGATGCTTCAAAGAAAGCATGTTGCGCAGCATTCTACATGCGCACTGCCTCACCCGATGTCACATCTTATCATTTGCTTGTTGCAAAAAGCAAAGTTGCACCATTGCAGCCCATAAGCCTCCCTCGTCTAGGGTTGTATGGAGCAGTGTTACTAACACGTTTAGTGAAACACGTTCTGGCTAACGTTCTAAGCTTCTCACATGAACTATGCTTATGGACAGATTCCAGCATAGTGTAGCTTGGCTGGATAAACCTCTGCATGTTTGGAAGACATACGTAGCCAGCCGTATCGCTCTAATACGGCAGAACATTGAGAACGCACCTTGGAGACACGTGTCATCAAGACACAATCCTGCTGATCTTAGCACTCGAGGATGTACCATAGAAAAAATCCATAGTAGTAAACTGTGGTGGAATGGACCGACGTGGCTGGCTAAACCAACGAATGAATGGCCCAATTCGAAACGGAGTAGTGTCACGCCTACACATTCAGATGGGCAACTACGATCTTTGCGAGGAGTTTACGTCTTTGAGAGGAACTGCTCGAATGCTGCGACTACTTTAACCTCAAAATGGTTACCCCACCTTGTCTAACCTAGGACTTAACCTTGTTAAGCGAAGTCTTTTAAACGCAGTGCAAAAATATTGTTACTCAGAAGAGTTATAAATGCTCGAAAATCCTCAAAATGTGTTCTCTAAAAGTTCTCTCGCGTCATTGAATTTGGTCCTTGATTCAGAAGGTATCATGCGAGTGAATGGTCGTCTGGCTGATTGAACACTCACATATGATAATCGTCATTCCATTTTAATGCCACACCAAACGCGTTTGTGCTTCTTATTTCTAAAATTCCAGCATAACCCCTTACTAGATGCCGAAAATCAGAGTCTGCTTGGAGCTATAAGGCATCAGTACTATGTACCCAAGCTGAAGAATCAGGCAAAAGTATGTATTTGCAGCTGCAAAACCTGTACTCTATACCGGCACAATGTTGAAACATAGTTGATGGCTTCTCTGCCACCAAAGAGAGTACGTTTCTCTCCAGCCTTCGCGATAACCGGCGTTGATTTTGCTGGTGCTAGTCGTACGCTTCTGCAGGGAGTTTACGGACTTCTTGGAAGCCACATCCAACTCCGTCACCCAAAAATGCAGCAGTCTAGGGTTTCACTGGAGCTTTATCCCTCCGAGCGCACCCCCCTGGGTGGTTTATGGGAAGCTGCGACAAAAAGTTTTAAAGCGCACTTTCAAAGGGTAGCTGGAGTACACCGATTCACGTTTGAGAAATTCTCAACTCTCTTATCGCAAATCGAGGCAGTTTTAAACTCTCGGCCACTTACTTTTGAGTGACGATCATACTGAACTTCTTCCTCCCACCCCTGGCCACTTCTTGCAAGGTAGCCCGCTGTCAGCTTTTCCCGAGGCACCAAGAGACGAGTTGCCTCTGATCAATCGATGGGAAAAGCTAAAATACTTATATTAAGAGTTCAGTCGGCGCTAATGCTATATACCTCACAGAACTGCACCGACGCAGCAAGTGGAGACAACCACAGCGTAATCTGTGTGAAAACGAGCCATCACAAAGTTGGTGTTGTCGCCCATGGGCACTCAGCACTTTAGAAAGTAAAATGATTAATTTTAACTCATTTTAATCTTCTTTAATTTTAATTTACACTCTTCTTAATTCCATTTGTATTCTCTACAATTGCTAATGAACCATTAATCTCATAACCTCATTCGCTATTTGGTTGCCAGCTTTACTAATTATCTTTTTCCTAACAGTGTTTCAAGAAGTGTAAGATCAGTACTGCAGTAATTACCTACGTAGTCGATTGAATCATCGTTCAGCAGTCGTGACCAACAATTAACCTTCATCCTGTCAAATATCAAGAATATATATTCTTTATGGGGTCTACGACGTCTCCTTCAATGCGTAAAAAAATTGTTTAAAACTGAATATACCCTTTCACAATATATGTGACGGATATAAAAAATCGTACAAAAGTGGGTTAATTTTAAATAAGTAAAAATTTAAATTGTTTTTGAGCTGTTTCTTGTTTAGTCTCGAAGGATCATGAAGAAAGGGTTGCCTTTAGGGCAAAAGGCAAGTCTTTTCTAATGATGATTTTAACTTTTCAAACCTTTTTAGAATAATCAAAAGAATACAAGAAAGCACGTATTCAATTTTTGATGGATATTTCAGCGATTGGAACGTTAGTGTGCTCTGTCCAATCCTTAAGAAAGGAGACCCCGCAGTCTGCGCAAACTATCGCTGTATAAGTCATGAGACTTGTATGAACAAATCACGTACAAAATCTTATCTGGTGTATTGTGCAATAGGCTGAAAATGTACGTATCAAGCACTGTTGGGCAATAGAAGTGCGGTTTTAGACAGAAGAAGTCGACCACCGACTCCATATTCACGCTGAGCCAGATCCTGGAAAAGACATATTTGTCGACTTCTAGGCCGTTTTCGATACGCCAAAAAGATCAAAGTCCTTCAAAGCACTGACTGAGCTTCGCATCCCTGCACAAATCGTTCGCCTCTATAATGATGACGCTGTCAAACACTCGAAGCGTTGTTAGGGTCGGTAAAAATCTCTCCGACCCCTTTGACACCAAGAGAGGCTTCAGACAGGGTGATGCGTTTTCGTGCGACTTCTTCAATCTCTTGTTGGAGTATATACTACGCAAATGCCCCCATGTCGATTTGACTCGCAATATTTTCTTACCAGAAACTATGCTGCTCGCTTATGCCGATGAAATCGGCAAAAAAAACAAGTACAGTGAGCTGGGCTTTCGACGAAATTGAAGAGAATTCCCGCAAGATGGGACTAGTGGTGAACGAAAGTAAGACGAAGTATTTTGTATCCTCGCGCAAATACACGACCTAAGTATTTTCTGACATTGGGGAATTTCACCTTCGACGTTGTAGAAAACGTCGTATACTTAGGCTCTCAAAAAACACCAGCCTAGAAATTGGACGAAGAATTACTCTGGCTAACCGATGCTACCTTGGTCTCAGTAAACAAATGCGAAGTAGAGTCGTATCCAGAAAAACGAAAATCAAACTCTACAAGACGCTGATTATCCCAGTCCTGATGTATGGCGCAGAAACATGGGTCATGTCAGATGCAGACAAACCAGCGTTTTGAGAGAAAAATTCTTCGTTAAATCATTGGTCCTGTCAGAGTGGACAACGATTACCGTATTCGCATGAATCACGAGCTGTACCAGCTATATAATGACATCGATATAGTCAGGCGCATCAGGTATAAACGATTGCACTGGGCTGGACACGTGCTTCGAATGGATGAAGAAGCTCCAGCGAGAACGTTACACGATAAAAACGTGGACGAAATCTGAGGGGCACGACTGCGAGGAAGACTGTCGCTGCGTTGGAAGGATCAGGTTCTGGAGGACGTCCGGAAGATAGGGATCCAGACTTGGTATCGAGTGGCACTGAATCTGGGTTACTACCCTTCGTGCTGCCCAGGCTAACCATAAGCTGTAAAGGCAACACATATATATATATATATATATATTCACAAATTATAGGTCGGAGTTCAGTCCTTTTGTACAAAAACACTAGAAAGCTAGCAAGATAGTTATCTCAAAGGCCAAGAAAACTTCTACAAAGAAGAATGATAATAAGAAGTCAGAATCGAATCGCCTTTTATATGAAAAAATTACTTAAAAAGTAACGGGTTGAATGCTAACTAGTTGTAAAAATCACATTTATTTACATAGTTATCAAAACAAAATATTTGTAATCTATTGTACTAACAATCGATCTTATACATTTGAAACCAAAAGTTTTTTAAAAATTGTAAACATTAAAAATACGTTGGTCGCCGCTCACACGTCTACACTGACAACTGTTCCTAATTGAAAATTATTGAGGGGTTTGACTAAAATTTGGATGAAGATTCTGGTTTTCAGAATCTCTTTGTTCATTGGTCATACGAACTTTGGGTTGACCGTTTCCTATATCATTATTATTGTTATTGTTTCGATTATAATATATAATTATATATTATAATTAATGAACTGTACGTTAACAACAATAACAAAAATGTACCTTCGACTTCTTCAATTGTTTTGCCAGAAAACGTTATTTCTCCAAAAACAAAACCATGGAAAGCACATACACAATTCAGCCGTAAAAATTGAAAAGGAATAGAGAAATACATTATCCAAGTAAGCAAACACAATAATAGCAAAACAATAACAAAAAAAACAAAGAACAAAGAACAAGACACAAACCATAACCATAAATGCCTGACGTAGTGCGAAAGTGGATCCCATAATTAGCACAGAGTATAGTGGGAACATGATAGGCCCTTCTAATGGAGTTTAAACGGGAACTGCGACTTTAGGGGAGTCTATTGTACCCAAGCCTGGCAATAATAACTGGTTAGGTTATGGACAGAGAATCCTCTCCGCCTCTTTAATAAGCAGAAGAGTATCCCTAAATCTGTAGCGGGCCAAAGCTGGACATTAACATAGAAAGTGTGTACTAGTTTTATCGTCCTCCAAGCAGAGTCCACACTCTGACTCTGGGGACAGACCAATTTTGTAAAAGTGATACCTCAATCTGTTTTGACCGGTTAGGTAGCCAGTTAGCAACCTGAGGTCATGACGACTGAGGTGTACAATATTTTTAGGGCAGATGATATTGAACCCAGTATTGTCGAAGAGATTCTGTGGAGAACCTATCGATTAAGCGTAAGGCCGAGGCCCAACTAAGCACACTGAAAGGCTCGGGGCCAATAAAGGGAGAGGAGGAGCCGGCTTTATGCGATTTCGTCAGCGGCTTCGTTGCCGTCAATACCCCTGTGTCCAGGGACCCAGCAGATAATGACTTTACGACCCTGAGAAAGGAGTTGAAGTGCGTCATAGCACTGAAGAACTAACTTGGATGAGAAGGTCCAGGACGTAAGTGCTTTGATAGCAGCTTGGCTATCGAAATGCTAGCACCCCCTAGGACTATGAGTCAAAAGGTGGCGGGCGCAGACTATGATGCCAAAGATCTCAGATTGGAAGACGGTGGGCCAAGCACCCAATGCAACAGAGATCCTGGTGTTGGGATCATAAATACCAGCACCAGTGCCCGTTTCGGTGAACGAGCCATCGGTAAACCACTTAATGGTTGCTGGTTCGAAACCAAGGTACCTGCTCGTCCAATCAGACCGATTGGGGAGGAGGAACGAAAAGCGTCTGACAAAGCGAAAAACCGTGGTCATGTTATCTGTTATCTTGCAGATCTCGATGCCAGAAATGAGTTTAAGGATGTACGAAAGTCAAAAGTCAAGAAGTACATCGTTGTTCAGCGCTTGGATTCTAAGGGTTTCCATAGCGGCTGATGACATCGTGAAGATGTGTAGAGGCGTTAGACCAATGATCGCCTCCATGGCAGTAGTGGGCATTGCAAATTATACGCTCAGCAAACCAAACTTAACAAACCTATTCCAGCCTTCAGCTCAAACATTGTCAAAAGTGAAACCACCTCCAAAATATATTCAGGGTGTCGGCCAGATTAAATTCTTACAAGATACCATTAAAGAGTGGCTCCAAAATTACTTGAGTTAGAAGCGTAAAATAACAATGAGGTCAAAGTGCAGGCTACAGATACTAATTGCTATAAAAATATTTTAAATATGAAGAAACAAAAGAAACCAAATACTATACGTATAAAGCTAAGGAAGATAGAAATTTCATTTTACGAAATATGCATCCTACAGCTGATATTGAAGAAATAAAAGCTGAACTACTCTTTATAATATTCAATAACGAACCACAAAGGTGCCCTTTCCTTTATTTTTAATTGATCTTCAAAGAGAAGACAATAATATATATGTCGGAGAATAGATGAATAGAATTTGAATTTTGGCGCTTTCATTTAATTTAGTGTTGAATAGAGCGTAGTTAGTGTTGTTGAACTGTACAGATAATGTGGAATGACAGCTTATGCTGTCATCGAGTGTGCCTCTCAGTCAATGTCAGTTTTTGATTAATCTTGTCAAATATAGAAATAGTAGAAAAAGGTGAAAGTCACTTTACCTGCGACAGTGAAAGGCACAAGACGGAGAGACGCACTGCACATAATCAAAATGGCTGTAAACGAGGCAATTGAAAATAGAAACTAATCTCCGATATCAGAAGTGGGATCCTATTCGAGGCCTATATCAGCGGATGAGCTGTTTCGTGCATTATTGGAGTTGGCTATATATTTGCGCACGACGACAAAAGAGGTCTCAACAGACTGGCGTCACCTAGTTACCAAAATTCAATGCAGATGGTGAGCCGCGGTTGGTGTTGTCCTGGGCGAGAGTTTGTTACATGGCAGCGCTTTGTTTCTGGCACTAAGCGAATCGTTGGAGGGCAGTGCGTCATTGTGTCTGTTGCAAATTTCTTATCCCTGGATCACATGGGAACAATTTAAACAGCTTTTTGTGCAGAGGTTCAAAAGCTCGGAGGCGTCGGCCGGTAAAATGCTTAACCTAATCAACAGCCGCCCCAAAGTGACTTCGCTGGTGACGGAATGGTGTGGTATGGTGTTGGAGGAGATTGTCGTATCGGTCGTTCTTGGACGTATGGCGAACCTCGACCGAAGGCTGTAAAGAGTGGCTTACACAGCGAGTGTTCGGAACGGGCGTGATCTACAGTCGGAGTTGTAAGTTTATGTTGTTTTGGAGGACCTGGACCGAGGCGCACGAAGTGACATAACTATGGCAAGAAGTTTGAATGCAGAGCATCGATGCAAAGTTTAGGATCTATGCGTGAAGGCAAACGTGAAGTGACTCAAGCGTTTCAGCACCAGGCGTGGATCAACATCAAGTGTTACCGCTGTCAGGAGATGGGACACATTGATACAAATTGTCCAAAGGGTGTTTCTGAAGGCGAAGACGATTTGAAAGTGAGTGAAGTTGAGCGTCGTAGAAGACCCGAAATCGCAGATGATGCACAGAAGCGAAAAATTTCAAATAACATTTGATTCTGGAGCCGAATGTTCTTAAGATAAGGAGAGTATGTCTAACAAGTAATGGGTAAGCGAGCAAACAGTTTTATTACGATGAAGGGCATAAGAAAACGCCAATATTTATAGTACTGTTCAGATCTTAAGTGAGGTAGTACTCAATGATATTTGTCGTGGAATATTCTTCCATGTTGTACCAGACGAATCTCTTGAAAATAATAATAAAATCGGTCGTGAAGTTCCAGCTCAGGGATTGTCAGCTTTAGTTTCACGCAATGGTGTTGAGTTTGTGAAGGCCAAAACAATTATTGTTTGTTCTATACCTGGGGTTAACGACTGTTTCGAGCAGGTTGAAACTGAAGTTTATGGTGACAAAAAGAATAAATTGGTGTCAATTTTGAAAAAGTATTTAACCTCTTTTATTCTGGGAACTCCGCACACTAGAGTTACAACAGGCGAGATGGCTATTTGATTAATCGAACCAAATAAGACCGTATGAAGGCTTCCATATCGATTCAGTCCTAGTGAGAAAGGGAGATTTTACGAGAAAAAGTTCAAGAGTTGATAGAGTGTAAAGCAATTAGACCCAGTAGCTCATCATATGCTAGTCCTGCACTGTTTTTAATGAAAAAGAATGGGTCTGCCAGACTCTGCGTTGATTATCGAGAGCTAAGTTTAAATACTATTGCAGACAAATTTCCTCTTTTTCGCGTTACAGATCGGATAGCTAGATTAAATGGAGCCCGATATTTTACCAGTTAAGATATGGCGTCCGGATATTGCCAAAGCCCATTACACACCAATTCGATAGAGAATACCGCCCAGGTCGGTTACCACTTTACGTCAGTTTATCGGTTTAGCTTCTTATTTTCGACAGTTTATTTCAGAATTTTCCCAGATGATGAAATCACTCCGTTTTCTTACCTCAGAGAAAAACGGTTTTTGGGTGGAAAGCAGAGCAGGAAAGCTCAATGTAGTGGAATATTTTAGTAAGACCACTAGTTCGTGTGGAGCAAGATATAAATCTTATAAGTTAGAAAATTTGTTATTTTCAATGATTGCAATTCGCTAAAATCTTCGCAAAAGAAGCTTGAGTCATCACCTAGTGTTTATCGTTGGTGGGCGTTTTTACAGACGTTTGGCTTCAAAATACAATATCGAAAGGGAAAGCGCATGGCACATTTTGACTTTTTGTCCAGAAATCCGCTCACTCCTAAGATTAGGTCGGCCCATAATAAGGTCGTAGAAAAGAGTATTTCTCTAACAGAAATTTCTGAGAGCTGTCTTTTATCTGAACAACAGCATGATCACGATATAAATGAAATAGTAACAAAGTTTAAATACAATGATCTCTCTGAAGATATGGCTAAGATATACGAGTTAAGTGCTGGAGTTTTATATCGGAAAATTCAGAGAAATTCTAAGACTCGTTGTTTGCCAGTTGCTCCACGTGCGTTTAAGAGGTCAGTAATAAATCAGGTGCATGAGGTATGAACATAATTGGTTTGATTGTATGGCAAAATATGTTAGAAAGTTCGTCGAGAATTGTACAATATTATTTGTAGGGTTTCAAAGTCGTTATCAGGAAAAGTGCAGATGGAGCTTCATCCGAACCCGAAAGTCAGTATTCCATGGCACATGTTTCACATACAAATTTCAGGAAAATGAAGTGGCAAGAGGGATCATAAAGAATATGTGATAGTTTTGCTGACCAAGGTAAAAGCTTCACAGGATCAAAAATTACTGAGTTTTGTTCGTCACAAAGTTTGAGAAGGTTGCCAGATGGACAGGTGCCAAGTGAGTTAGATATCGAGGAAACTGAGCTAAGTCCGCCAGTGTGTGAAGCAGTTGAAACAGACTGTAGAAAGAGAAACAGTTGAAACAGACTATATTGTGTGAGAAGCAGTTGAAACAGACTGTAAAGTGAGATGCAGTTGAAACAGACTGTAGAGTGAGAAGCAGTTGAAACAGACTGTAGAGTGAGAAGCAGTTGAAACAGACTGTAAAGTGAGAAGCAGTTGAAACAGACTGTAGAGTGAGAAGCAGTTGAAACAGACTGTAGATCATGGCGGAAGAAGCAAAGTTGTCGATACTCATGGGGGTACCTGACCAGGCTGGAGAGAATTAATCTTACTCTAAGAGCAATAAAGAGAATTAGAAATGAAATGTAATGTTAAATGAAATGAAGATTAATAAGAATGTTAAGAGAATTTGAAGTTAAGAAAGCGATTGTTAGTAATGAGAATGTAATTGGAAAGTATTACTTAATGTTAAATGAAACGACTTACGTAAGACATTTATTCACTAATACACGAGGACGTGTGATTTATCAGAATGGCCGTGTCGGAGAATAGATGAATTGAATTTGAATTTTGGCGCTTTCATTTTATTTAGTGTTGAATAGAGCGTAGTTAGTGTTGTTGAGCTGTACAGATAATGTGGGATGACAGCTTATGCTGTCATCGAGTGTGCCTCTCAGTCAGTGGCAGTTTTTGATTAATCTTGTCAAATATAGAAAAAGTAGAAAAAGGTGAAAGTCAATTTACCTGCGACAGTGAAAGGCACAAGACGGAGAGACGCACTGCACATACTCAAAATGGCTGTAAACGAGGCAATTGAAAATGGAAACTAATCTCCGATATATATAAAATTTCACATTTTCCTTACATAAAAATATCATTCGACCCACCTCATATTAAACGAACACTATCGCAATGTGCAAATTGTTAGAAGTATGGGCATACCAAAAGTATTGCACTAGAGGTCCAGTCTGTGTTAAATGCGATGGTTCCCATACAACAATAAACTGTACTCTATCTTTTGATATATGTCAGAAAAAAGGTGCCCTATACAATGGTAACCACACTGCTAGCTAAAAAGGCTGCGAAGTATATAAAGCACTGAAAGTTAAACGTTTTCATAAAAATAAGCTTCGAAAAAAAAATACTACCAAATAAAAATGTAGATGCGCGGGTCTCTCCCCTCCAAGTTCTAATATTAGGGTGACCCCCTCCATAAGTTTTGCTCAAATATCCAAAAAACCATTCCTTCCCAGCTTGTTAATAACAACCCACTCTTTCATCTTCAAATCATTTACCATCTAACACAAAATCCACCAACATCAACTCCTTACCATCTAACCCAAATTCACAAGAACTTAATGACATGCAAGAGCTAAAACAATTGACACAATTGATTCAAATTCGTAGATATGTGCTCAGATACACTACGAATTATATTCTGGAATGCTAACGGACTGAGGCAACATATAAAAGAACTAAAGCACTTCCTTTATGAAAATAATATTGATCCGGCACTTATTTCAGAAGCACATTTTAAATTCAAACATTTCCTAAAGATAACAGGATATACTTTATATAATACAAATCACTCAGACGGAACTGGACATGGGGTTTCAGCTATTATAGTTAAAAATAAAATTAAATACTTTGGAATTGAACATTTTAGACACGTTTATATTCAAGATACTATTATTCATGTGCAAGATAAAAATGGACCCCTAACAATTTCAGCATTGTTCAGTCCGCCTCGGCACAAGTTCTCTTCAGCTCAATATAACACATACTTTAATTCTTTAGGGCTAAGATTTATCGCTGCTGGTAATTTTAATGCAAAACACATAGCCTGGGGCTCAAGACTTTACCAACAAAAAAGGTAAAATTCTTTTAGAAACAATTCATACCAAAAATGCCAAATATGTTTTAACAGGCGAGCCTACTGGCCAACAGACCCGCGAAAATTGCCAGATCTTATTGATTTCTGTGTTATTAAAAATGTAAATAATAATAACTTTTCTATAAAGCTTTGAGTTATCTTCACCACTCTCCCCCGTTTCACACAATTCTATGTATACTTTTCCATTTTGTTTTGTTTTTCATTGGGTATATGACATAGTGGAGACTTTCCTTCATATCCAAATGCAGCCCGTAAATCATCAAGGATCCTAAACCGTGGTTGCGCTTATGGCAAGTGTAAGCAACCGGCAGCCCTGCCAAGCCACCCTACGATTATTCAGCCTGTTGTACTAATTGATCACCAGCCCTGCGCATAAGAAGAAGACAGAAAGAACAAGCAAACAGTTAGTTGGTGCGCGACTGCGAAGTGAACGGGTAGACAAAGAACATATACATTTAATTACATATATACACACATTATTATAAACATTAAGTAATAACCACAAATACATATCTTTAAATATTAATTGAAGGTGTTTAATTTGGTGGTCTCTTACAGTTCAGAAATGGGATCGAAGTCCTATGAACGCTCGTGTTATTTTTGACAAGCAAATAAGAAAATAATTGGGATCGGTGTCCTGAGTTATTTTTTAACGTGAAATGCAGACAATTAGGATCGGTGTCCTATATTGTTTTAAAGCGTAAAAACTAAATCGGTAATGAAGTGTTGAATATTGTGATAGCGAATCAAATATTGCACTTAAAACAAAAGCAACAAGTTAAACGGTTCTTTGCAAAAATCGTAGAGTTTGTATGTATGTGTATATGTGAACATTGATGAATTTCACAAGTTGGTGAATTCATGTCGTCATGTATGTCTAAGTGGTATATGTTGTCTCTGTCTAACACAAGAATACGCATGTCAAACGAAATTTCGTCGCAGAAATAGGCGCCAGCTCAAGAGAAAAACGGTAAAACGCGTCGCCGCGCAATCGATAAAAAAAAAAAAAAAAAAAAAAAAAAAAAAAAAAAAAAAAAGAAGGGTATTTAAAAGGAACAGTAACAACGCAGAAAAATGTTGAAGTTCAACGAGTTAAATACAAAGCAATTAAAAAGGGCTTCTTCGCCAGCATAATTTGCCAATATGTGGAACAAAAGATGAATTAATCAAACGTTTAGAAGAACATGAAGAATTACAAAACGATGTTGAGAGTGAGACAGTGTCTCCGTCACAGCTGCAAAACGAAATGCAACAACTACGTGAAATGGTGACACAACTTTTGCAGTCAAACTCTAACAATCACACGCAGAATGTGGCACAGTCTGCCACAAGCAACGACAACGAATCACACAAGTCAGATTCACGGAGGAATTCAGTCGCAATGAATTCAACACGTCAAGCATCTGTGAAAGAAATCGCAGATACCCTGCCGGAATATAACCCGACAGACGAGCAAGGAATAACGGTAGATCAATTTATCGATCGCGTTGATAAAGTGGTTGATGCCTATCAATGGGATGATAAATTTTTGCTTCTCGCTATTTATACACGTTTGAAAAGGAGCCGCGCGTATGTGGTTCGACTCATCGAGTGAGTTATACACAAAATGGGCTGATTTCGCAAACGCCCTTCGTGAAGAATTTGGTTCTGCACCAGACGAAGCAGAAATACACTACACTATGTCGAATGCAAGTCGACGTATAAAAGAAACAATAAAAGAATATTGTTTTCGCATGTCATCACTAGGAAATCGTTTTTGCCTCAGTGAAGCAGCCGTGATACGATACACACGTGCTGGTCTTAAGCACCGCGAACTTCAGTTAAGTATAGCCGCAATAAAGTTTACGTCTATGAAGCAAATGAGAGATACAGTTGAAGACTATTTTGTAAATAGAGGACGACTCAACGAAACAAAATACGAGAGCGCTAATAAACGCGACGAGAATAAAACCAAATCAGATGCCGAATTTAAATCAAGTAATTCGAAGGCGAAGCTGAAGTGCTACAATTGTGGAGAAGTGGGTCATTTTTCGAACAAGTGTCCACAACCACCAAAACAGAATCCCTGTTCTTTATGCAACAAAGTTCATGCAAACGATAAACCTTGCAGAAAAACTGAAATGAATTTACGTCAGCTTGGAGCCATTAATAGAGACGATAGTTTTACGAAGACTATCATGGTTCAATCGAAACAATATAGAGCTTTTATCGACACAGGCAGTCAATGCAGTATTGTACGCAAAAAGTATTGCAAAACAAATCAACGCCGAACGAAGCAAGTGTAATTTGCAAATAAGAGGTATTTGTGGAGGGTTACGTATCCTCAAAGAAGCTATCATCGTAGAAATGTCAATAGATAAAGCAATTATCAAAGGAAAAGTGTATATCGCCGACGACGATCTTGTGCAAGAGCACTTTTTACTTGGACAAGATGTTATATTAAGTAACAATATAACGATGCAGTTTGAAAATGGACGACCAGTGTTCAATAGCAAAAGGACAATGCAGTATACGGTATTAAATGAGAATAAATTGTCCAAACTAATGTCTAATTTCAGCAATGAAGACGATAAACTACAAGTTAAAGAATTACTCGAGAACTATTCGGATGTGTTCTCAACTGGATTAGAGGGTATCGGTAAAACAGATGTTATCGAAGCCAAAATTGAATTAGAAAGTAATGCAGTGATTTCGCAATCGCCGTATCGCATTCCCGAGCCTAAACGAGAGATAGTAAATCGCATGATTGATGAATTGTTGGAGCATGACATCATATCTAAGTCAACGTCTGAGTACGCGAGCCCAGTTGTACTCATAAAGAAGAAGAATGGAGACGATCGTCTATGTGTAGACTATCGACGTCTTAATAAGTTGATCAGGAAGGAAAACTTTCCTGTGCCAAATATTGAGGAACGACTTCAAGAAGCGAAAACGTTCAGATATTTTTCATCGCTAGATTTAAACAGCGGATATTACCAAATATCAGTATCGCCGGATAGTCGCAAGTTCACAGCGTTCATCACGACTGATGGTATATACGAATTTAAGCGCATGCCTTTTTGGGTTAAAGAATGCGCCAGCAGTTTTTAATCGACTTATGTCCGAAATACAAAGACGTGTAAATAAAGGCGACATGATACATTATATGGATGATATACTCATCGGCAGTCATACATTTAAGGAGATGTATGAAAAGCTAAAACGCATTCTTCAAGTACTACGAGACCTCGGTCTAACGCTAAACATCGACAAATGTGAGTTATTTAAGCAAACAATAACTTTTCTTGGGCATCAGTTGCATCCTGATGGTATAAGCCCCGGTGAGGTAAAGAGCACAGCAACTAAACACGTTATAGATACGTTATTAGAGATGACAAGTTATGTTGGAATGCCTCGCCGCATTATATCCGATCGTGGTACCGCTTTTACTTCGAAAGATTTTGCTAAGTTTTGTCAAGAAAACAACGTTAAGCGAGTATTAAATGCTGTACGCACGCCACGTGCCAATGGACACGTCGAGCGAACCAATCGAATTATTTTGTCTATGTTACTTCCGACAACAGACAACGAGAAAACCAAAAAGTCTACGAGAAAGGTGACTTAGTTTTGGCAGAAAACGAACCAGTGACTACGGGTGTTTCACGCAAGTTGGAGCCCCGCTACAAGGGTCCATTCCTAATTACCGAAATTTTGCCGAATGATCGCTGCGTGATTGAAGATCTTCCCAACGCGCGGCGAAAACAACGACGCTACAAATCAGTGTTTGCATCAGATAAGCTTAAACCTTGGTGTCAAATACCTGATGACGATCCGCCAGATACAGACGAATACGACGAGTCTGATGATGATGATCCCCGATTTGCAACATCAAGCGAGGACGCTTTGAAGGTCAGGAAAGCCGACTGTAAGCAACCGGCAGCCCTGCCAAGCCAACCCTACGATTATTCAGCCCTGTTGTAACTAATATGATCACCAGCCCTGCGCATAAGAAGAAGACAGAAAGAACAAGCAAACAGTTAGTTGGTGCGCGACTGCAGAAGTGAACGGGTAGACAAAGAACATATACATTTAATTACATATATACATACATTATTATAAACATTAAGTAATAACCACAAATACATATCTTTAAATATTAATTGAAGGTGTTTAATTTGGTGGTCTCTTACACAAGTCTTACGTGGTTGCCTTATATCCCGCCAATACTTTTTGGAAACAGTCTGGCTCGTCTAAGTTAAACTTTTTTTCGTCGGAAAAAATAACTTTTGAACTCTTCAGACCAAAATTTACATTTTTCTCCGAATGCCAGGCACGCAGTTATGTGGCGTTTCAATAGCCTGGGCTTAGCCTCGCGGGAAGTATATTTAACCGTGTCGTTCTCCTGTAAAATCTGATTTACCCGTCTACTGGACACATTCAGCTGTAACTGACGTTTGATTTCAGTACATGACATGCTGTCTTCCACTGCCATTCGTCGAATTTGCCTCCTACAGCGATTATCAATGTCAGTAGGTCGGCCAGTCCTCTTATTTTTCCCGTAATTTTCTGGATTTCTGAGGAAATCGGCTACTGTGTTTCTATGCCTATTAACTCTGGCATCAATATAAGTAATATTTTTTCCAGCTTCGGCCAATCCTATGATCAGACCTTGGTCTTTGTTCGACAAATGTGATCCATTATAAACAAGATTGTTGAACTCAAATGCCTTATTGTCTTCAGTTTAAATTGGTTCAAATCGCTAATTTTTAAATTTATAAGAATATTTTTAATTTGTTTAGTATTTTAAGATAAGAATTTAATTTTTAAGAATTTAATACAAATGCTACACACGAAAATCTATCCACGTCAAATGATGTGTAACAGGTATATAAGCTTCGGTCCAACCGAAGTTATCTTTTTTCTTCATCATTAATTTACTTTTCAACATAAACGTACTTATAAGATAATTAATTTTTTAATTTTATTAAAGTTATAATATTTCCTGATTGAATTGATCGCTGCGGTGACGAAGCATTATCAGAAAAATGGATTGACGAAGAGTCAATTACAGTCGGTGATGGTACAGATATGTATAAATTTTGGTTTTGCACATTTTGGAATTGAAATGACTGCCCCATATTGTACGCATGATTATAGATCGATTTTTAAATATCCATTCTACATAAAAGCTTCGTCGGCGAATCCATTTTTTTTTACGTGTGGCAATAAGCTCACAAAAAAGCCATGTCTTCATCGTCAGCTGGAATCTTGTTTTTGTTTTCTGCGTCGTTTGAGACTCCTACGATGATGATGTTGCGACGTAGACTTTTCCACTTCAAACGTACTCATATCGTTTTCGTCAGAGACGTTTTCTTGCGACGCCTCCAAATCATTTCTGTTGAAATCCTCTTTAAAATTAAGTCCTATACATCGGCGACTAAAATTTCTAGAAGATTGGCGGCATTTTATCTGATCCTTTATAAATATCATTGATGCAAAATGACACCATTGAGAACTCATTGATAGTATCTGGTCCAGAGTCGCCAGAACGTTCCGATGGAAATTTCCTTAATTCAGCCGGGAACGTATTTTCAATTGTTTCTATTTTTTTTTAAGATAAGGCTGAAAAATATATGAACGATTTATTAGTTACGATATTAAGTACTTAACCAAATTTTTTTTTTTGTTTTTATTAGATATCTTGTTACTGGTGCTTCATTTAGATCTTTGTCGTTTAACTTTCGAATGGGTGCTTCAACGGTTCTATTGTGAAAGAGACATGTGAAGCCTTGTGAATAGACTTACAGCCTGTACACATGCCAGTGCCCACAGAACAATACTTAAAAAAAGTTGCGAAGCAATATTTGAATCTTTGGGAATTTCCAAATTGGGTTGGATCTATCGATGGAAAGCACATACGCCAAAAATGCCTAGCGAATTCCGGATAAATAGTGCTTCAGGGAGTAAATGTAAATTTGTCACTATCGAAGTTGGTGGCTATGGACGTCAAAGCGATGGTGGAACCTTAGCTTCATCAGACATTTACAAAATGAGAAGTTCTGGAGAACTAAAGTTTCCGAAAGACACCAAATTTCCCAATACCACAATATCTATGCCATATGTCTTGCTTGCGGATGAAGCTTATCCTCTATTGGACTGGGTTCTTCGACCTTATGCCAGAAGAAATCTAACTTTGGAAAATGACTATTTTATTCGTCGTTTTTCATTTGCAATTAAGTTCCAATATTGTTTGAAAACTTGTCTATCATGATAGAGCTTATTTTGCTGGTCTCATATGCAGCATTTTGCAAAAACCGCTGCAGTAAGCTCCTCGTTATTTACCGACACTTTTTTTAAAAATTAAAACTAAATTTGAAGACATTCGGCGCCTAGGTAAAAAACAAAGACAACAACAACGGGTAAACAGCAAGCGATTCAGCTTCAAATTCAGTAATGCACCGCTTCAACCTGATTGCTTGCGTTTCGTCTACATCTTCGTCTTCGTTTTCGAATTCATATAAATCGTACTTCTTCGTCTCAGCGCTCACTGTGTTTGCAGCCTAATAGACTCTGGAAGTCCAGTTAGCTTTATAAAACAGTGTTTGATTCCTTACAATGTAAAGCTTAAAAGTTTAGAGATAGCCACATTTTATGGAATAAATTTTAGTAAATTAAAAACGTACGGAAAACTTAAATGAATTGTGGAAATAGAGAAAAAATGTATTGAAATTGAACTTGTTATTGTTGCCAACGAGTCTATGAGTTATTCAATAGTTCATTAGGAAAGGGAATTTTTGTCAAAAAGTTGAAGTAAAATTATATTTTGTGAAGGAATTAATGAACCAAATGAACTACAAGTTAAAAATATAGTTGAGACAAATTGTGAAATTAAAAGTAAAAGTTCCGAAATTAAAAATTCCATGCACAAGAAGAAGACAAATTTTAAAAGTAAAAAACAACGTACCGAAAATAAAAAAGAAACCTAAATGTTAAGCAAATGTAAAAATAATGATTAATTTTATTAAACAAATTATGTTCAGTAGATATATGTAAGTCCTCACGATACTGAAATTAATTTCAATATTGGAGATAATATTACGTGTAAAGTTAGAACACAAATTTACGATATTTTTCAAGAAACTTATATAAAAATGGAACGACCAGCCGAACCTAAAACACGGAGTGAAATTAAACTTGTGTTTAAAAACCCTAAACCATTCAATTGCCCGCCGCGACGATTAGTTTACGCAGAAAAACTAAGACTTACTTAGACAAAAATATAAAAATAATTAGAGCTAGTGAATCGGAGTTCGCATCACCAATTGTTTTGGTTCGAAGAAAAACTGGAGATATGAGAATGAGTGTCCACTTTAGAAATTTAAACAAATCTACAGCAAAACAAAGCTATCCGATACCGCTAATTAATGATTTACTGAAAAATTAAGGCAACAAAAATGTATTTACAAAATTAGACTTAAAAATGGGTTATGAAAAGGATCCTTGAAAACAGAGAGTTACGTCTAGGCAAATGTGAATTTTTACAAAGTAGTGTGTGGGAAAATAGAGAGAGACATTAGCTATTATTTATGCTTTAAGAAGGTTCCGAGTTTATTTATTTACAGAAAGTTTAAATTATTTGCAGGCTGCAATTCCCTGACGATGACGCTTAACAAACCGGAATTGAACCCAAGAATTGCCAGGTAGGCATTAGAATTACAAAATTTTGATTATGTAGTAGAACATAGAGCTGGAAAGCGCATGCAGCATGTGGACGCACTTAGTAGATGCATGACAATTATGACAATAGAAACGAATACGTTTGAAGAAAATTTTGGTGATATACCAAAATACTTCAGTTAAAAGACAAATTACAGAATGGTGGGCACAATTTTTATGAAATGCGAATGGGGTAGTTTGCAAAAAATTAGGAAATTATAAAGTACTATTTTATGTGCCAGAATCTATAGAATCACATGTATTGTTTAAGTATCATGATGAAATGGGCCATGTGGACATCAACAATGTTATAGAACTTATTAGTAAAAGTTACTGGATTAAGACAAATGTAGAGTTTCATATTAAACACTGTTTAAAATGTATAGCAATTTGCATAAGAAAAAAAAAACAATTAAGAAAATGAATAACAAAATGCTGCAAACTTAAAAAACTTAGAAGGCAGAAAAGAATTACAGGCTCAAAAATATAATGAATATTATGTTAGTTCAAAACGAAAAGAACCAACTAAATATAAAATAGGTGATATGAAGAGCTAACAAATTAATACCGAAATTCAAAGGACCGTACAAATTAACGAAAATTTTAGAAAATGATCGATATCTGATTGAAGACGTTGAGGAATTTCAGCAAGCACAAATTTCGTACAAGGGTAATTGGGCTATACAAAATATTAATCATTGGTTTCTAGGAAAAAATACAGAAAACAAAAACTATGAAAAACTAAAAAAGATAATGCAGCTGTAAAAAGAAAGAAATGTGATAAAACAAATGAATGTCAAGTAACTATGTTATATGTAATTTAAGAAGTAAGGTTATAAAAAATATGTCAAAATGTAAATGAATCAGGCGATTCATGTTGTCAGGACGGCCGAATTGTAGTATGTAACCATATGTCCAAAAAAAGTTGTATGCGTTCACCCCTCCGGAATTGTTCGATATCGGAAATAAGAACCCCGTATTTTTTTTTGTTTTTAGTAGAACATTTAATGGTGCCGCAGGGCCCATAAATTTTTCAGTTTTTACATTAAATCGACGAAAAGTTTGCATTCGCATGTAATATACATGGGGAACTGCTGGGGTGCCATTAAATATTACACGGCTTAAGCATCTACAGTCTAATATGCATTGCAATCAATTGAAAACATAAGTTCGAACAAAGAGAGCGCACCGTTTTTATTATTATTACTGTTATTCCTATAGAAATTTTACATTTCTTTTGCTTTGCATCGTTTCTATTACTTATGTTATTTTACTTATGTTTCGATCTTTTAATTGATAGCATCGTGAGCGCAGTTTTCTATTCAAGTAAAATCTATAAAATTTTATTCAGCTGCCAGCTTGATTTTTTAATAAACAGTGCACTAAACGAAAAACAATGGTATTTCTTTATCTTAAGTGATGTGAACTATATTTGGTCTTATTGTTGAACTCAGCTAAGCGCTTGAGGAGTGAGTTCGAACTTTTGCTGTTTACCGCCGGTAAATAATAACGAAGGTTGAGCAATGGAGAGTGTCGGAAAAGCTTTCCCTCACCGACCATAGATATATCCTGTTCGACCTCAACAACGGCAAATCACAAAGTGTGCAGGAATTACTAGAGGGCAGACTGGAGTAGATTATGCTAATGTTTGAAAAAACACTAAACAGAGAATCTAAGGCCTTTTGTCTCGTTCATCATGTTAGGAAATCGGTACATCCATGGTGGAACAGTGATCTCAGCCATCTCAGGAAGATATCTAGGAGAATCTTTAATGAGTGCAATTCTACGAAATAGTGGCAACCCTACAAAGACAGTTTGCGTAAGTACAAAAAAATAAGTCAAGAAAGAGTCCTTGTAAACGTTCTGCGAGTCTATACAAAATATTAAAGAATCAGCCAGGTTTAAATGCTGTTGATATCCTTATAGAAGTCCATTTCCTGGGTTGCAGTAGTTCAGAACCAACACTGAATTTTCTCAGGACTGCCGAGCAGGTTTCTAGGTCAGCTTTCTCAATTGATAGCACACATTGGGCTATTATCTCGTTTTCGCCATATTAAAGTACGGGTCCCGACAATAACATCGCTACTAACGAATTCTGGACTCTTACCTGAGAGGGAAATTAAACGGCGATAACCTCTTGGGGCTCAAAATGCCTATATCAAAGGGAAGTATACGAAGACTCCTCTTCATGAAGTTTTAAAACTGCAAAAAGTCTCTGCATCATAAACAATACACCCTCTCAGCATTTTTAGATGTAGAGAGCGCGTTCTACAACGATATTATGGACTCAATCAGTTCCAGGTAGAGGACTGCATCAAGAACTGCATTGAGTCACTTCTTAAAGACATTGGGTCAGAGTTCGGCAGCGTCAAACTTTCAAAATACGGTAACACAGGGACTCCTTTGGGTGGGGTTCTTTGCCCTCTTTTGTGGCTCCTGACCTTAAACCCTTTACTTACTAAACTCGATCTTAGCTTACGCAGACGACATTGTGGTATTAGTCTCCTGTCTTTGTCCGTCCGTGTTAAGCCATATTATGAAGATGGCTCTAGAAAGATATAGTAGATGGGATATTAGTTGTGTTCTCGTAGGTAACCCGGACAAACAAAACTCTTTACAAATAGGTAAAAAATTCCTATTATTAACTCCCTAAGCTAGGCGGTTTTTAACTATCCCTATCTGTCAGAGTAAAGTACGTGGGTCTAATCTTAAATTCCAACATTTAAAGGACAGTGAAGAAGGCAACGAAACTAATCGGTCGTAGATGGAGTCTCTCATCGAAAGTGGTCCTATAGCTTTTCACAGCTGTTGTACGCCAACTACAACATACAGAAGTTATCTAAGGTACAGAGATCTGTTGTATTGGAGTCACGGGAACCTGTCACTCCGAGGACCTAAATGCAATGCAATGCAATGCTTTTACCCATTAACTTATTAATCAAGCAGATGGCTTCGATCATCGTACTTCGACTAAAAGTACAAGGTTTATGCTTTAGTCACAGCTCTGCTTTATGCTTTTAGGACCACTGACTTTTTTATCTGAAACTTCGGATTTTAGTAAATCCTTTAAAACCACACTTCACGGCAAGACTGGATGGCGGAGCTGCTGGGGAGTGAAGATGATCTGTCGCTCTACACCGGCGGTTCAAAGATGGATTGCGGTGTGGACTCTGAGTACACTAGGAGGACTTGTCTTATGGAAGAGTTCTATCGTCTGCCGGATCTCTGTACTGTGTTCCAGGCGGAGATCCATGCTGTACTAGAGGCATTCAAGCTGCAGGTGCAGCTGGAGATTCGGGACTGATCGGTTTTCATTTTCTCACATGGACTAGCTGCCATAAAAGCGCTGGATAACCACATTACCTATTCTAAGCTAGTAAGAGAATGAAAAAACAACTTTATATTGTTGGTCGCTACAACATACTTTGCCTCTCATAGGTCTCAGGACATAGGGATACTACTGGGAACGAGCAAGCTGACTCGCTGGTCAGACGGGGTTCATCGGGTGAATACCAGCTAGTCACGGCACAGATCTCAATGAGTGGTAGGTGTCGCCCACATTAGGAATTATTTCATTTCTGCTAAGTTCATTTGGCCTACGATTGAGCCCAATCGTCCCAGGACTCTACTGGTGAACTCCCCTGAGGATCTTGCTAGACTACCAGCCGACATCACGGGACATTGTCCCATCGGGGAAAACGTGGACAGATTATGTATTCTTTACAACAGTACATGTAGAAGTTGTAAAGGGGATACTCCAGTAACGCTAGAGCACTTCCTCTGTGTGTATCCTGCACTTAGATCGTAGAATAAGGCACTTTGGACGTTAGTAGTTAGAATGGCTGTAGCGATATATCTCTGATGTCCCCCAAAACTATGGTCCTTCATAACTGTACTGGTTCGCTCCGATCCTTCAGAGCCTATCACATACTTTGTTCACTTAGTGGTAGCAAAACGGTAGTTATATGCTTATCTTTGGGAAATATGGGTTTTCCCTCAGCCACGTCTATATATCTACACCCAATAGGATTATGTTGCGTGCAAAATGTACTTTTTTCACTCTTCGTTTTCTTCTTTTAAGTAGTTTCAAAAACTTCCAATTATTCATTGTTAATATATAAGGCGAGACATTAAAAGAACTGTTCTTTTGGAAGCCAACGTTTCGTACCTCGAGAAACGGTCGCCTCCGAAAATCCATTTTTGAAGCTTGAAGAAGAAAACAAGCTGAAGTCGTAAAACGGGGAAATTCTTATTCGTAAAGCTTCGGCAAAGAGTTCGACACTGCTAGTGTTATCCTATTTAAATTCTACTGAAATTATAAGGATCAGCACACTAAAACATACTGCCCCCATACAAGGTCATCGCCCATTTTTTAATATGTTTGAAATAAAATTGTTCGATTACCAGCTAATCGTAAAAAAGAAAGCGCCAGCA
>JAEIFJ010002836.1:0-18515 GCA_018903435.1 Leucophenga varia
GTGAAATTGAATAATTATTTATATGAATAATACTAAATATAACTAATAACATTACTAATATTGTCTCTGTTTGATCGGCATAGATGTTCAAGGGAAATTCAGACGGCAATTCCATACACTACAATGTTTTCGAGGTGCCTATCATTGCTCAATGGGTGCGCATCAATCCAACGCGCTGGCATGATCGCATCTCTATGCGAGTGGAGCTCTACGGCTGCGAATACTGTAAGTGAATAATGGGATACCCTTTTATATAGATACTTATGCACTTTTCTATTTCTAGTGGCGGAGAACCTTTATTTCAATGGCACCAGTTTGGTGCGATACGACTTACGCCGCGAGCCCATTGCCTCTTCCCGTGAATCCATTCGCTTCCGCTTCAAGACCGCCTACGCCAATGGTGTCATGATGTACTCACGTGGCACACAAGGCGATTACTATGCGTTGCAGCTGAAGGATAACAAAATGGTACTGAATCTCGATTTGGGATCAGGCTTTATGACATCACTATCGGTGGGCAGTCTGCTGGACGACAATGTGTGGCATGATGTGGTTATTTCTCGCAATCGCCGCGACATAATTTTCTCAGTGGATCGTGTAATTGTGCGCGGACGCATTCAGGGCGAGTTCAGTAGATTGAATCTAAATCGAGAGATTTATCTGGGCGGAGTTCCTAATGTGCAGGAAGGTCTTATAGTTCAACAGAACTTTTCTGGCTGCATGGAGAACTTATATCTGAATTCGACCAACTTTATTTATACCATGAAGAAAAGCCTCGAACTGGGAGAAGGCTATTTGTATGACAAAGTGAACACCATTTATGCCTGTCCCTCTCCGCCCATTTACCCGGTTACCTTCACGACTCGTGGCTCGTTTGTGCGACTGAAGGGCTACGAGAACTCACAACGTATGAACGTCTCCTTCTATTTCCGCACCTACGAAGAGACTGGAGTTATGGTGCACCATGATTTCTACTCAGGTGGATATATCAAAGTATACCTGCACTTCGGTAAAGTAAAAATCGATTTGCTGATCAAGGACAAGCCGCGCATTATATTGGACAACTACGACGAACAGTTTAACGATGGCAAATGGCATTCGCTTGTGCTGTCCATCGAACGGAATCGCCTCATACTGAACATCGATCAGCGTCCGATGACAACGACTAAGAACCTGCAGATAGCCACGGGTCGCTTGTACTACATAGCTGGAGGTAAAGATAAGGATGGTTTTGTGGGCTGCATGCGTCTCATTTCTGTGGATGGTAACTACAAGTTGCCTCAAGACTGGGTGCAGGGTGAGGAGGTTTGTTGCGGTGATGAGGTAGTCGTGGATGCTTGTCAGATGATCGATCGTTGCAACCCGAACCCCTGCCAACACAAAGGTCTGTGTCATCAGAACAGTAGGGAGTTCTTCTGCGACTGTGCCCACACTGGCTATGCGGGAGCTGTATGCCATACCTGTAAGTAGGAATGTAATCTGGAAACCTTGTTCATTTACTCATTTTCTTTATTTCTATTTCTATAGCCAATAATCCTCTGTCCTGCCAAGCTCTCAAGAACGTGCAGCATGTACAACAGCGTGTCAATCTTCACATCGATGTCGACGGCAGCGGCCCATTGGAACCTTTCCCTGTTACCTGCGAGTTTTACTGTATGAAACCTTAAAATATTCACAAGACTTAAACTAATCAAACATATTTACACAGCTGATGGACGAGTTATAACCACTTTGAGTCACAGCCAGGAGCACACCACAACTGTTGATGGTTTCCAGGAGCCTGGTTCGTTTGAGCAGTCCATTATGTATGATGCCAATCAACTGCAGATCGAAGCTCTGCTCAATCGCTCACAGAGCTGCTGGCAACGTTTGAGTTACTCATGTCGCTCATCTCGTCTCTTCAATTCACCCTGTAAGGTTTTTGTTATAGTTTCTCATGTCTGCTTATTATAATCTTATTTATTCCGAAATAGCTGAAGCTGGTAACTTCCGTCCTTTCTCTTGGTGGATCTCACGTAATAATCAGCCTATGGATTACTGGGCTGGCGCTTTGCCTGGTTCACGCAAATGCGAATGCGGCATTCTGGGTAAATGTAACGATCCCACAAAGTGGTGCAACTGTGACTCGAATAGCTTAGAGTGGACTGAGGATGGTGGCGATATTCGTGAAAAGGAACATTTGCCAGTGCGTGCAGTCAAGTTTGGTGACACTGGCACCCCGCTAGATGAGAAGCAGGGACGTTACACACTGGGACCGTTGCGTTGCGAGGGTGACGATCTGTTCAGCAATGTTGTCACATTCCGCATTGCGGATGCCTCGATTAATTTGCCTCCCTTTGATATGGGACACTCTGGCGACATTTATCTGGAGTTCCGCACCACACAGGAGAACGCTGTGATTTTCCATGCCACCGGTCCCACGGATTATATTAAACTGAGCATAAATGGCGGCAACAAGTTGCAATTCCAATATCAGGCCGGCAGTGGTCCTCTGGGTGTCAATGTGGGTACTAGTTATCATCTGAACGACAATAACTGGCACACTGTGAGCGTGGAGCGTAACAGAAAGGAAGCTCGTCTGGTTGTTGATGGTTCTATCAAGGCAGAGGTGCGTGAGCCACCAGGCCCGGTGCGTGCGCTTCATTTGACTTCTGATTTGGTTATTGGCGCAACGACCGAGTATCGTGATGGCTACGTGGGCTGCATACGTGCGCTGCTTCTCAATGGCAAAATGGTGGATCTCAAACAATATTCAGACCGTGGTCTCTACGGCATCAGCACAGGCTGTGTGGGCCGTTGCGAATCGAGTCCTTGTCTGAACAACGGAACCTGTATTGAACGCTACGACGGCTACAGTTGCGATTGCCGTTGGAGCGCATTCAAGGGACCCATCTGCGCTGATGGTAAATTAAATATTCAATATATATTTTATGGAGTTATTGCTAAGTTTTTGCATTCTTTCCCAATACAGAGATTGGTGTCAACCTGCGGTCAAGTTCGATTATCCGTTATGAGTTTGAGGGTTCCTTCCGCTCGACTATTGCTGAAAACATTCGTGTTGGCTTCACTACCACCATACCCAAGGGATTCTTGCTAGGCTTCTCCTCAAATTTGACTGGAGAATACCTGACTATACAAATCTCCAATTCAGGTGAGTTCGCAAAGCCTAAAATCCACACAAGAAATAATAAAAATAATAATTTCAGGTCATTTACGTTGTGTCTTTGATTTTGGCTTCGAGCGTCAAGAGATAATATTCCCTAAGAAGCATTTCGGTCTGGGTCAATACCACGATATGCGCTTTACACGAAAGAACAGCGGATCAACAGTTGTGCTTACTGTGGATAACTACGAGCCCGTTGAGTACAACTTCGATATTAAGGCTTCAGCTGATGCGCAGTTCAATAATATCC
This sequence comes from Leucophenga varia, assembly GCA_018903435.1. NCBI lineage: Eukaryota > Metazoa > Arthropoda > Insecta > Diptera > Drosophilidae > Leucophenga > Leucophenga varia. Next base: position 3,414 of record JAEIFJ010002836.1, read on the forward strand.
AGTATATGTATATTGGAAAGAACACTTCAATGACAGATGGCTTTGTTGGATGCGTGTCGCGTGTGCAGTTCGATGATATATATCCATTGAAGCTTATGTTCCAACAAAATCCACCAAGCAACGTCAAGTCGCTGGGCAGTAAGTGTTATGCAAACAGAATATGGAAGACATAAACTAAATATTGTTAATTTTAATTGTAGCTCTATTGACTGAAGACTTCTGTGGCGTGGAGCCTGTAACACATCCGCCCATTGAACGTGAAACCAGACCGCCTCCATTGGTCGACGAAGAGAAATTGCGCAAAGCTTACAACGAATTCAATTCCGTGCTGCTGGCATGTAAGTTATCTATGATATTAAAAGATATTGCAATGTTCTTATTGGTTCGTTTATATTTACAGTCCTGCTGGTGATTCTTTTCTTACTGCTATGCCTGATGTTCTTCCTGATTGGTCGCTATCTGCATCGACACAAAGGAGACTATTTGACGCATGAGGATCATGGTGCCGATGGAGCTGATGACCCCGATGATGCAGTTTTGCATTCGACCACGGGTCATCAAGTCAGAAAGCGTACAGAGATTTTCATTTAAGCGAGCCTTTAAGTGCAGCGAATCGGAAGAAGAACCACAAACACAAATTGTTGAAAATCAATCGCCTTAAACAAACAACAGCAACAACTTACGTCACACCCATAAAATATATAAAAACATACACAACAATCAAATGACTAGGATACAGATAAAGTAAATTTTTGATATCATTGATATTTGATGATTGATTATCGATGAAGGCTTTCCCAACTCACTGCCAATTAGTTTGAACAAGTTAATTGCTTTAAAATTGGTTGCTAATTACAAATCGTATTATCCTAATGTAATTTTTTGCTTTTGTTGTTTAATGGCATGCTATTTTATTTGATTTTACTTTGTACTTTCGACACACACACTCTCAATAGTCATCGAAAACCGTCCATTATTTGTTTAGTTGACTTTTATATAACATACACACTCTTATTTTTTACAAAATTAAGTTTCATTTGTACTTTAGGTCCCGTTATCCAGCCAATTATCATAATGTGTTGTACGATTATACATAATTTTATACCAACGACATTCCATTATATATATAATACGTTTTGCTCTCTCTATATAATGTATATCATTTCAAATGTCTTCTAATTTACACAAAACGAAACAAAAGTGAATAATTTTGTAGTAAAACGTAAACGAAATAAACCTTAACATATATGTATATGTATATATGGATAGAACTACTATATACACAGTGTGTTTACACTGACACCACGGAGATGTTTCAAATTTCAATAAACTTAATTATAAAATACACAAAGAATAAAAAACCTTTTGACTTACCTAACATGAGTGGGGGAAAGAAGCTATACGAGATGATGCGATTTTTCAGTCTCTTAAATGTTTATTTAATATAATTTTGTATACTAAAAATATAAGTATGTATACGTATATGTTTGTGATGGGGTGTATATATATGTATATATTTATATGGTTAAAGGCTATTCCATATTCAATAATAACTCATGTTTTTATGTAGGTATATAACAATATCGTTTAACGCTAATTTTGATTACTACGGGGTTTTATTTGGATTTTCGATTTCACTCTTTCTCTACTGGAATATTTCGATTCACATAGTGTCTAAGTACTTTTATGTTTGTGTGTGGGTGTATGGCTATACTATATTTAACAACAGTCTAAATCGCATCTAACACTATGATAGAATAACACTGGGTGGGTTAAGCAATAATACTTGGCAAATTGTTGTCGATGTTGAGGTTGTCGTTCTTATTGGATGCTTCCTTGCCATAGTTTATGCTAACTATACGTTCGTTGTATCTAAATTATCTATGTATATATGGTATATATAATATTCGTTATTCGCTGCACCCAGCCAGCTATTCGTTAGATCGTTATTCAATATACTTAGTGGTGCCTAGTGCAAGGGGTAAATGGATATGTTGCAACTGGGCAGCGCCGTATTGATTATGTACTTGAGATTGGTATTAGTAGTTGCTAATACCTCTAGATCTGTATGTGTGTATATGCCTCGATATTCTTTCGTTTGCGAGCGAAGCAAACTCATTTTGAAAAACCTATCACAAATCGTAAATTGCAAACAAGAAAACGGATTACTACAAGCATATGGAGGGGGCATGCCCGCCTCCCATTTCCTCCTTCTTTGCACTTGCTGACAAGCGCAGCATATTGTCCTTGGTCCGTCGTCCGTCATCCCCAGTGGCACCTCTAGTTATGCACATTGCTGTTCGCGAGCATACGGTAGCGATTCAACAGCACCACAGCAGCATCCTGGGCGGGTTTAATCTTGCCGTGCGTCTCCTCGTACGCGCCCAAGAGAATTCGTTCTCACAAAATCGTGCAGAGCACAAATAACAGCGACACCAGGCAGAGCATGGCGACAATGTCCCTGTGCAACTTGCGGTCGCGATAGAAGGGACGCGTCGAGAAGCTTTCGTTGCGTGTTCGGCGTAGCAGCCAGAGTGGAATAAGCAAATGTAGCAAATCAGGCAACATGAATCCAATGTCGCGTACTACCTGATGAGCTTGCCCCTCGCCTCGTACCACATTCATGAAGAACTGATCGAAGCTGCCAGCGAGTATGTGCAGCAATGCTACGCCCACAATGCAGAACACCTTCTTTGGTTTGACAACATTTGTGGTGCTGGCCAGATGCATCACTAGCACCGTCGAGAAGAGCTCCGTTATCTGCAAGGATAGTAAAGAAATAGATGGGGCGTTAATTGGTGTTGAATTTCAATTTCCTTAAGAGATCTGGCAACATACTAAATTTGTCATTCACAATGCTGACTTGCATACTAGTTATTGATCTATTTGAATTATCGATATTATTTAAATCATCGTAGAATAATTCTCTTTTATATTACGCATATGTATATTCCTAATAAATCTCTAAATTCATCAAGCTTCAATTACAATGCAGGAAAAATAGTTCGTTATTTACTTTTATTATAAGCTGCGCTTGACCTGCACCAAGTGTAAGCATGGCAAAGATCCAACCATTGAATTCCTTCATTATTTCTTCGCACCCTTTCAGCGATTACTGATTGGCCGTGCTCATCATTATCGCATCGTGCTGCACATTGATGAACTTTTGAGCTGCCGTTTTTAGGCCCCTTGAAACTTTTCGCATGGCTATTTAACCAAAATTTAACATGACCTGGCGTTGCTTGGTCGTGCATGGCTTATCCTTAAAATATCTAAAGTGTTCGCCTGTTAGTGGTGGTGGGCGGGAATGCCTGAGGGCGTTCCTGCTGGGCCAAGCCAAGTTTAGAAGTGGTGCACGTGAAGCACACGCCACAGAATGATAGAAAGTTCCGTTCAACACGAACCTGCTGCCCCGGCGCATATTGTGCAAGTTTTGAGCATCGTCGTAATTCTGAACGGAACTTTGCTAATAAATTATGGATAGCCGCTGTTCGGGCGCACTTGGCCGTAGCACAAGCACACACGGAGTGGTTTATCGAGCTGCTTACCGTGAAGAATAGTTGGTGATTCCATTGATTGTAGTAGTCATCATTGTAATAGTTGATGTACGCCCACCAGGCATAATAATGCGAGAAGATGGAGAGCAGGAAGAGGAGCATCATCGAGTAACGCACGCGTTGCTGCAGGATCAGAGCGATGAGACGCTTGATGCACTCGTACAGGGCAATTACAGCGAATACGGTCAGTATCCACATCTTGAAGCTGTTGGGCGTGGCATTGAAGTACATGTGCTTGTAGGCGGCCACTCCGGACTCGTAGGGGCCCTTGAAAACGGTGTCCCAGCACGAGCAGCTGCAGAAGTGTCTGTCCACGTAGCGTGCGTAGTTCTCCCAGAAGTACCACAGGATGACAATGTGTGCCGGTGGTATCAGTGCCGGTGCCAGCGAACCACAGGCGGTGGGTAGCCAGGTCACGTCGAACATGCTGCTCCTCTACTGCTGCTGCCAAAGTGACGAGGGTGCTGCTCTGGATAACTCGAATTGCGAGTCAGTTCAGATTGCTGCTTGATTTGTGGCTTGCTTCTTCCTGGCCTGTATGTGCAATTCCTGTGATTATTCCCTTAGTCCATGCTCTGACCCTTGACTTGTGCGACTAAAAGCAAACAAATTGCACAAGTTAGGAAAGATTTGCTGGGGATTGCTTGGCTATTAGATACCCTAAAAACGAAATGATATGGTGCATACATAGAAGAGGCAGACAAGATTTTTTCAATGTTGCATAAAGGGAAGATAGGGGTATTCGATGACTTTATCTTAAGCAACAGCTGAGTTTACAATGTACGAATTTGATATACCCTAGTAATACATTTCATATAGGTTAAAAGGTATTAAACTGATTTCTTTTGGCTTTCTTTTACTATTTACCTCAAATTTCCATTTCTAATGCTGAATTCAAAGCCTTTCAATTATTATTTCATATCATGTACAGAAATGAATGGGAAATTGAAGTGAAAGCAACTGCATGATAATTGAGGAATGACCTTTTCAGTAAACTATCCACAAAATCGGGCTATTTGCACTCGTTTACGTGCGTTTGCTTGGACAAAATTTGTAAAAGGTCTATGAAAAATTCATTGTTGTTGTACCTGTAGGCCAAAAGTTGATTAGGGCTATCTGCATATGCAGCAGAAATGTTTATATGCATACAGTTTCCACTTCTAGTATTAATGTTGGAAATTTGTATAGCTATTTAAAGCTTAAATTTGGTTACACTCTAAATTCGCGCAGTTAACTTAGAGATTTTTATATGGATGATAATATATTTCAAATTTATCGAATTGCTTTCATAAATCTGTTGCTGTTTACTCGGCAAACATTTGCTCTACTTATGAAAATAAACACAAGAGTCTTCGGCATTAACAATCAGCAAATTGCAATTGTCGAAAGATGGGATATCTTTCTGTGTGTGTGTGCGGAGTGTGTGTATCTCTGTATAAATAAATCTCCCTTGGAAAGCCCATTTGGCACATTGGGCTGCAAGTGCCATGCGTACTCAATGCATCTCTAGTGTGGCATGTGCGGCATCTGTAGAGGTAACAGGGCCCGGCCAAAGAATGAAGCAATTATAAATTCATACGTTTGTCAGCCTGCGAGAGGGGAGAGAGAGAGAAAGAGGCAGTGCAGTGTGAAATGCAGCCTCCTCCTCCTGCCTGGCAACGTTGCCAAAAAACCAAAACTGCGGTCATTAGTGCCGCACAATGTTGAATTGCGTTGCATTGCGGGGCGATGTTATGAGCAGCGTCAGCATTGGGAACCACCTCCCTACCTACACTCCCCCCCCCCCCTCTTCCCCTTTCTTTTAGTTGCCTTTTGGCCGGGCGTCGCTTTAATTAATGTCGATGCCGTTGCCACTGCCCTTTGCCGTCGTATCTGAATCTGCAGCTGCCAGTTAAAAAGTATTTCGATTTGCTTTCCTGCTGTTTCGTTTGTTGCGCCACAGTTAAATAAAAAAACAAAGCAAAACAAAACAAAACAAAAATTCGAAAGCCCAAAAACCAAAACAAACGTAACGTGCCACATTGACGTCATCGTTTCATACGTTTGGGAACTTTTCGCTGTGTTTAAGTTATGGAATGTGAGCGCCAAACAAAAACAATAACAACAACCATTAAAATAGGCCCATTGAAGAGCGAAAATCAAGTGGAGCATGAAAGCTGAAAAGTCCTACAATTAAACGAGGGAATTGAAATTTTTGAAACTTTTGGGGATTTCGTATGAAACTGTATGTTCTCGTTTGGGTTTTGCAATGTGTTAAATGCAGATAGAACGCGTAGCAGATTGAATGGAACTTCTTCTCTGTTATGTTTAAGAATGCCTGTTTCAAATATTCAGTAATATTAGCTGTGTAACTACATAAGTCGCATAGGTACCGCTAGATCGCTTAGATGCAGCTTTATTCCTTCTATTCAGAACTGTTTAAATGTCTTAAGAGGGACTTCTCACTCAATCCATGCCTGCCATATCATTTTACTCATGATATAATAATAAAATATACAGTTTAGTTTCGCACAGTTACTTTCTCTATATGCTCAAGCATGTTTACTACCTGTACATAAACATAAACAACATTTGCAGTCCTTTATATAGCTCATTTGCCCGCCTTGATTATCATACTCGTCGGTGAATATTCACGCTTTTTGTTTGCCAAGTCATCAAATTGAACTTTTGTGCTGCTTGAAGTATGCACATAAAATCAAATGTCGTCTGCTCTGAGCTCTGTTCCCAAACTGTCTCTAGTATATCTCCCTCTGCCTCTCCCCCTTTTTTTCTCTCTCTGCCTGTGCCATCGCGTGTGAACTGTCACAATTCGTCTAAGGGCTTCATGTAAACAACACCTACGGCAGCAGCAACAACAACAACAACAACAATTACCACACAGTGATAGTAAAACTGTCAACAGTCAACGCGCTCATCACTTGACTACGACAACAACAAGCTTAGCATGTGTGTGTGGGTGTGGGTGTGCGTGGGGCACGAGTGCGACACTCGCAATCCTGCACCCGCTGTGCCCGCTCTGCATGCGCCTGGCTGCCTGCCTGACTGGATGCCTGTCTGCCTGCCTGGCTGGGTGTGTCTCGTCTGGCGGCTGTCTTTGAGCCATTGAGTTGTGTTCTTTGCTTGCTCATTTGTGTCTCCTTCAATTGTTGTTGCTGTTGCTGCTGTTGTTGTCGCTTTGTTGGAGTGCTGTGCAGACGCTTTGTTTCGGCGCCGTTTGGAAGCCATAAAAGTGTTTTTTTAATAGGCATATGCAAAATTCAAGCGCAACGCAACAATATTACGCATACGCCGCGTGTCGCGCGCGCGTCTGGCAATCGTATTAAAAATGCACTAACTGATGAGCTCCGAGCACACCACCAGCCCGACCCGTCCAGGGTTGCTACACCTACACTGTGTGTGTGTGTGCTCGCATTGGGATAAACTGCAGGCAATAAGACATTTCAACTGCCTATATGCAAATATATATGCGCATATATATATGATGTTTGTTTGGTCAATATTTATTTTGGCTACCAATACGAGAAACACACTCGCACACACACACACACACCACCCACACACAGTTACCACATAGATAGACAGAACTAAACGATTTGCAACTATCGCCAGCCCTGTCAAGTCGTTGTTGTTGATTGCAAATTGCCTGCAGCTGCTGCTCCTACGCGGCATCCACCTCCCTCTTCTTCTTCTCCCACTGCTCCCTGTGCCGGCATCAAGTACAATGAACATGCCAGGAAGGGAGGCAGGGAGGGGAGCAGCCCCGAGAAAATGCGGGTACATGCAGGCGCATTGAAAAATCGAAATAAGATTAACTTGTACCGAAATCTCAGTTGGAGCACGCGGGAGTTGGCTCAATCCTTAAATGAACTAAGGCATATACAGACAACGCACACCCACGCACAAACACACACACACGCAATGACAGAGGATTGGGATTCGACTTACATGTCATATCCCTTTACCTTCGGTTCACCTCTTCGTGCGTTTTAGTCGCGTTGCAGGCGCAGCTGCAACATCGTCATGAATATTTTTCACAATTTTCACCAAAACGAACAAAATAATAATTATTTTCTCGGGCGATGCAATTTAGTGTAACAAAAAATCTGTTTAAACAACAAGCGCGAGAGCCGCCGCCGCGTCGTGAAAAAGCCGACTGAAATTTTTGTTATGCTGCCTGCGTGTGAAATCGCGCTGCTCTTGACGATGCCGTCGTCGGCAGAGACAAGCAGCGCCGGCGCCGGCGTCGTTGTCTGGCCAATGTATTTCTAACAGTCAAGAATACTGGGCGCAGCTCTCAGCTGTTGTTGTTGGCACCCTCTGTAACAGACACAACACGTGTACGTGTGTGTGTGCTTTTCTCTCTCTCTCCATGTGCGCTCTCTCACAAAAATACTGGGAAATATTGCAAGAGGGCAAAGGTAAAATGCAGGCGGCATCTTTGCTTGGCAAATTAAGTATACGCACTGTTGCTGCTGCCGGTCAACCATCGGACAGTGCATTGGCAGCGCCAGTGAACCGTTGCGACTGCCACACACACACACACAGACATTCGGCTTGTGCTGCTCCAACTACATGTGTTTTTTGCGTTTATCGAAGTCCTTTTTTTGTCGACTATTTTCTTGTTGTTGCCGCCGTGCACCTGTTGATGGCACGTTGCGGGTAATGAATGTGTGTGTGTGTGGGTGTGTAAGTTGATTTGCATTTATCGCAAGGAAAGGAATGCGAATCGAGTACGAGGCAAGTCGATGAGTTTTTGAGCTGTAAAGCTATTTACGAATCAGTTGGAAATGCAATTTCAAGCAACCTTTGAGCATATTTCGATTCATATTCGAAACTCTCCGATGCATAAAACTAATCCAAATTAAATTCCAAAACTTTCAATGGCAAATAAAAGTTGAGAAAAGTCTTGATGCTTGCTTTTACAAAGTGGCACATTTATTGGTTTACAAACGTAGAACATACGACTATATAGTAGAGTACCATATAGTTGAGTGACACAATTACAAATAGAGTTGCTTAAAGTTACACACATACACATACACAAACTAAAAGCAAACATCGCATTGTCGCAAAAAACAGCCACAATTTACTTGAAATGTGCTAATTAAGTTGTTTCCTTTTGTGTTTACTTTCGCTTTGCTTTGCTTTGCTTTTGCTTTAGTTCGGGCTTTGCATTTTGTGGGGGCGGGGACGGGGGTTGTAAACGAGACAAATAATGGTGAATGCAGCCCCTCTATTTGAGGCTATTGTTCTTCCTCGAATTTCCACTCACGTTTTCACGTTGTCTGACTAATTGTTACAATATTGTTTCGTATTTCATTCAGGTGCATGGAAAAGTTCTTCGCTATGAAAATAGTACAATTTTTCTTTGGTTAATTTCAATCTACTATTATATATCCTTTGGTTTACTAAACATTCAATATTTTCAAAGTTAACAAACCGAATCGAGTGCTTCTTTCAGTGTATTTCGATGTCGACTTACCTCGTCCATTATTGTAGACTCGTTATTACAATTTTTTGCAGGTCTCTTTTAGCATATTTTACCCCATTGTTCTCTGCTCGTTTTTGTTTTTGTTTGAAATCGTATATACAAACACACAAATATACATCTAGTTGTTATTTTTATATACCTATTTACAGACAGTTATTAAGCTCAAAACACTTAAAGAGTATAAATTCGTACGAGATTATGGATAATAATAATAATAACTCTGCCTTAGTATTTTTATTGTTATCATTTTGATTAGGTACAAGTACTCTTTGGGCTTTTGGTCAAGTCCTTTTCTGTCGGAAAAAAACAGCACTTAACATAGACATCTATAGACAGGAGCTTAAATCTATATATTTTATATATATTATATTTTTATATATTTGGCCAACAGAAATACTTGCTAAGTGGAAGATATTTCCATATTCACTAGCAGTAAAGCATTATAATAACTATTACGTATGCATATTTGGCTCGATTTAATCATAAAACTAATTTAGGCGATGAAACGTAAGATCTTTCATCCTCCTTTCCAATTATTAGCTATTGTGTTGCGCAAACACTCTGGATATGTCGCATTCGGCTTCGATTGACCCGGGCTAAGATGCTTACGATGATTACAATTATGGTATTAATTGCACAGGAATTGACTTACAGCATGATACAAATTAGTTGCGAATCAACTGAATACACAATAAGTATTCATACTTAACTGCGTGTGTGTGTGAGTGCGAGTTTGTGTGTGTAAGCCTAATTCGATTTTCCCTGATAATACTTATCATACATACAAGTATCCACAAGATACATTTGTGTTTGTACCGATACACACATAGTTACCAGACACTTATATAAAGACTTAAGAATAACTACGTTAAAGTATTGTAAATCTCTCTGTGTGTGTGTTTATGTGTGTGTGAGTATTACGCGTGCCTTTGCAGGCAATCTACAAACATTCAGTAAGCTCTCTTAACATGTTTTCCATCCGCTCATCGTTGCCATGCCCCTGCTCACGACAATTGTGAGAAACATGCAAACAATATACACAACATACACCTCCATATATATACGTATATATATATATATGTCTGAGTATATTATATATGCTTGCTTGCACCTGTTCACCGTCATAAACATATATAAGCCAGCTTTAATTGCTCTTCGTGGATTGTAGACGTCAGGCAGGCAGAGTCTGCCATATCAATGGTAAATATTACAATGGCCATGTTTCCCGTTTTGGGTTTCTTTATAATTGGAACGCTCAGCGGAAAGCGTGGCATGTCGAGAACTGCAGACGCGTGAAATGTAACCTGACATTATAACTTAAACAAGCGATTGTGCGAACTTAAATGTTTCAAATATCTCTTACGGAATTTGCAACTACAGAAAAAGGTTTCATATATACAATCTTTATCAACAACAGAGAATATACCTGGTTAATATATTCTCAGACTCTAGAGTTATAGTTCAATCTCAGCCTTCTCTATACTGTATGCGATAATATCACGTTTTTAGTATCATCTCCACTTCCTGTTTTCCCCCACTCTCTCTATCCCTCCCTCTCTGTTAGTTTGTCTATTTCTCTCTATGTTCCTGTTTTTCTTTTCTTTAAATTCTTATCCATCCCACTGCTCTAAAACTTACTCTGTTCCATGACTGTGCAACTGGAATTATTGATCTCAGCGACAACAACAATTTCCTCATTTTCCTCGGTTTCCTCGGGCACCATCATTAGGTTGTTGTTCAGCATATAGGGTTCATTGCGATTCTCGGTGTCACCCGAGCGCAATCGATGCGTAAACGAAGAGCGGGATCGTGTCATGTAGGAGGAGCGTGTGGTGGACACGCGTCTGAGTACTCCGCGACCATAGAGGAGTAAACGCACCTCGACACGAAACCTTGGATGCGTTGCAGCATACAAATAGGGATCCACACAGGCGGCCGTCTTGCAGAACAGTGCGGGAATCATAGAACCCAACGGTGTGATATGCTGCTCCCAGCCAAAGACACCCATCATGGCCACAATGGCATAGGGAGACCAGGCAATGAACCACAACCCAATGATGGCAGCCACAATGAACGTCAGCTTTTGCTCCGTTTTAGCCTTATCCTTGCTCGACTGGATGCGATTCGCGGTGAAGACGACCTTTAGTATATAGAAATATGAGTAGACTATGCATGTTAGGGGTATGCAGTAAGCAGCGACGAAAAACGCTGCCATGAAGATGCGCGCCGGCGTCTCTTTGTTCAGGTAATCGAAGCTGCAGGTCGTCAAATATCCCTCGGGCACATACACCGAGAGTCCAACGTCCAGGGCGGGCATGACAGCGAAGAAAAAACTGTAGCACCAGATAAGTATGATGATCAGATAGGAGCGAAGACGCGAGTAGCGTCGCAATGGCTGCAGTGGATGCACCACCACATTATATCGATCTAGGGCTATGGCTGTCAGGGTGCCAATGGCACAGGTACCGCTCAGACCTCCCAGAAATCCATAGATGCGGCAGGCTGTGTGTGTGATAAGGCACCTTGTAAGTATGTAGAGTACTGATATGCTCCCTCACACCTACCTGCATCACCCAAGGCGGGACCCTCTTTGATATTATTGTAAATGGCAATGGGACACTTGGCCAGCATGAGGAAATCGCAGATTGCCAAATTCATGACCAATATATTCGCTGGAGTGCGCAGCGATTTGCGGCTGCCGAACATGAAGATAACGAAGGCATTGCCAAAGCAGCCCACCACAGAGATCAGACAGTACAGACCCGCCATAATGTAGAAGGTGCTCGTGTTGGGGGCTCGAACTGCAGCCAGAAAGGATTCACCTTGGCAATGTACGTGAGATCGTACTTATCGCGGTAGTGTATGTAGCCGGGGTAAGAGCTGGAAGAAAAGAAGAGATAGATATTCTAGGGAAGCTGCTAGTCAAGCATTGCCAAAACACAATGTAGTTCTTTGTGGCTCGGCTTAGTTTCAGTCATCATCTGTGCCGTTGCTTACATAATCAAAGCCAATGTGAATCACACTGGATTTGGCAATGGAATCGGCGAGTTAACGATGCAGCTGCTACCCGTACGCACTCACCTCAAATCCGATTCACTGTCATTCACCGCATGTGGCTGCTTGTCATGCACCTTGGCAACGCTGTCCGCCGTTGCCTCAGTTGCTGAGGCCGTTGCTGCAGTTGCCGTTGCCGCGGCGGCGGTGGCTACAACGGCAGCAGCAACTGTAGTTGCCGCGACTAGCGTTGCATTTGGTTCGTGAAGGCCCTGGGCACTAGTGGAACTGGCCAGTACCTCGGAGAGACCACAAGCAATCCAGAGACTACCCTCGTTGCTTGTCAGCGTAGGCAACGTTGACATGATGCTCTCCATTGTATTCTCCTTTTTCCGGTTTCGAATGCTTCTTGGATTCTTGGCCAAATTTATGGCTTTTCAAATGAGTCAAAGGTTGCTGTGGATGAATTATGCATGCACAGCCACGTGACTCCACACAGTCTAGAGCTGTGCACTGTGCTCCCCTGCCTTTCCAGACTCTGGCTCAATTACGCCAATTGGCCACGCGATGCAGCCTCATGGCGCACAATGCCCACTCATGGCGCCAATTAAATTTCGTTTCGCTGAAGAGTAGACAAATAAAAGAAGCATTAAGTTTAATCGATCTTAAGTTTTAGTACCGACAAACTCAAAATAAATGAGAAATTCGACTCGGAGTCGATTTAAGCTTCAAGAACAATGTTAAACTACTTGAAATTAAGAGCTTGACTTGTCTGCTTCACGTGTTTCCTCTTAATCCAAGTCAAGTGCTCTCATTAAAGACCTTTGCCGTAATGGACCATTTGTTAGTTTCAGCTTAATATGCATATTCGTGGAATCCAGCACACTTAACACTAAATCAAACTCCTGCAGACCTCCCCATGCCAAGGCTGCTTGGCATAACTTTACGGTCTTGCCACCAGGTGAGAAAAGTTATTAAAAGCAACGTGAAAATAATAACATTGTACGGCAAGTTGCTCGATGGGACAAGTTCGTTGCAGACTAAGTGAGGGATGCATTTCAGAGTTATATTAACATTACGTAGAACCAACAAGAATGTTTAAAGCATTTTAATTTATTAAAATAGTTTTAAACGAAGTGCGTTTTAAATAAATTCGTTTATAATTTGTATTGCAAAGAGTAGATACCCTATATATATATGTAGTTTTGGAAATACCAAGCTGAATATTACACTTTAATGTTTTCATTATAGACCTATTTATGTAATGTTTATTAATAAGCTCTAAACCCCTTTTTCATCCTTTACATCAACGATTTTCAGGAATAATTGCGAATAAAATCGCATAATTTTGTATCATTATAAGTAAACCTAATTATTAGTGCAGGGGCACGCATAAAATTGATATATTCACGAGTTTATATATAGTATTTTAATTATCATCTCATTCGCATCGAATTATGCCACGAACAGTGATGATTTTCGATTGAATTATTGTTGATATTTAAATTTTTTGCCAACCCATTGAGTATGTGTAACTCGACTGTGTGTAAACTTGTTAAAATCGATTCAAGGCGCAGACAAAATATATAGACAGAATATGTGGAATTTGTGCAAACAAATTGCCGTTTCCGGCAGCCGAAAAGTTAGGCATCTAATCAAACAGCTGCCCTGAAACTCATTTAATTAAATTGCTTACTAGAAATAAAAATTTGAAAATCTAATCAGACTTCTGTTTTGTTGAAATAGAAACCCAATTTCACAAAGGAATTCTTTGAATTTCTCTTCAGAACGTCCCACACACAGAGAGAAAAGTGGTTAAAAGTGCCAAAGCCACAATTTGTAACCACATATATTTCGAGTGTGCATGTGTGAAAATACCTTTTAGTCAATTATACGACATGATAACTTCATTATTTTAAATAATGTGTATACTCAGGTGGAATGTTTATTTGCATGTGACGCAATTAGGAAATCATTGAAGATTTCCTGTTAAAAGTTAAGTAAGAAGATAATTCAAGTACTAAAGCTACAGTACAGTGTGGTTGACTGTGATATACCGATTGCTAAAATATAAAATAGTATTTTATTAGCGTTTTTTATGTTGCATACTCTTAGGGAGTTATTGGAAATTCGTAACTTAATTTTATTTCTTAAATAACTTCTATATTAAGTATTCTTTCGCAACAAAAAATCATTTGGACGTTGACTGTTATTATGTTTAATAGAAATTAATGTTTACCAGGTATAAACAGAATTTTAATTGGTAGATCACCGTTAAAGTTTGAATAGGGAAGTTTTAGATTAATGTGAGAAAACTATTAATTTGTCTTTAGATATAATATAAATAATAGAAAAGACAAGTGATATTGTGAGATTTATTATTCTTTTGAGCCTACAACTTGTGTTGCCGTCTTGCTAATGAGTATCTCAGAGTCAACCTTATGTTATTAGTTACTGTCAATGCACATTGGTTTAACGCACAAAGGGCTGTCTAATTCCTGGGAACAGTGTTCCATTTGTCTTAATCGTACGCACGATTTTAATAAAATTTATCAGTAATCTGCTTGGAAATTACCTGCCATTATTAATGTATGAGTGTGTGTAGGCCGACAGATGCTTTCTGTGGAAGAAGGTGTGTCCTTGTGGCTGCCTTATCAATGCAATTTGCTATTTAACACCTGCTGTGCCGGCATGTAAGCACGTATGCCATGTAATATCAGGCTGGGGATTATGTAAATCTTTGGCGAACGAACATTTAATTAAAGCGATTTAATTGCTTATTAAATAACTTGAAGCCGGACCGCAACAGGCAAGGGCTGCAGCGTATCGTTTCCGACGAAGATGGTGGGGCTATAAGTGCTGTTCAACACAAACACGAAGGCAAACACACTGAAACAAACAGAAGCAGCAACAACGTTGGCAACAGCAACAACACAGCGACGACAACAGCAACTAAAACATAAGCAGCACTTGAAGCTGTTGGCAGGATAACTTCTTGCCTCCAGTGGCGGGCACAGCACCAAGAAAGTTTTCTTGGCCCTCGAGAGCAACAGCTCTGAA
>JAEIFJ010002839.1:0-19831 GCA_018903435.1 Leucophenga varia
TGCACACCATTTATTTCTGTGTGCATTTTCAATAATTTGCATTTGGTTTTTGTGAAGTTTTCAGACGTTTTTTAACGCTTTTTTGTTCGACAACATTTGCGGAGTTTGCCACCCTCAGGTTTATTGATTTACAAACGTGGCGGCGGTAGAAAGCAACAAAAATAACACAGCAACAACAACAACAACAAACAAAACAAGAGCAACACCGGTAGTAACTCCAAAAGAGAAACAGAGCGACTGTGAAAGAGAGAGAGGGAGACAGAGAGTGGGAGAAAGAGAGAGGCAGTATTGGGCTTGCTTGAGGGGCCCAGCTTTGCCCAGCAAGGCTGGGCAAATTAATCCATCGCAGACAAAAACTTTAAATGTCGTTTTGTGGTTTGACTTTTGCTGGCACTCGAAAAGAACCTTAACATGCACGCACAACGCACACATACTAAGGGCAAGCACGCACACACACTCACTCACGCACGCACTTATACACGCACAGACTGTAACATAGACATCAAACACTAAAGCTCTGCTAATTGATTGCAATTATTTTGGCTTAGTTTGCGAACGATTCTCTCGATTTTTTTATGGCCTTTTACAGTTTTAAGCACAGCAATTTTCACGCGTCGCGAGGACGTGAAGGGACGCAAAAGGGCGCACCGTTTTAAATGGGGGGATATATAGACGAATACGACGTTATTCACAACCGTTTGTACGCAGTCAGAGCCCTCGAATGTCCTGGGCTGACTGCTGTCCAAGTCCGCACTGGCACGAACAAAGAGCACGTTGCGTTTTCAACACGGAAATGTTTTGCACAGCGCTCTCGCCATGCTGTTGCTCTCTCTTTGTCTACTATCTCCACTCAGAACGGGAGCAGCAACCCCAAAATACAAAAAAATAGAAGATATGGGTAAACAAAGCGAACGGGCGCTGTCAAGCAACCCCCACGTAATTACAACTCGCGCCCAAACCAACTGAACAAACAACCACCCCCCAGCGGGCAGCAGTCTCGCTCTCTCTCTCTCTCTCTAACATGCGCTCTCTCTCGGCTACTCTCTCTGGCTCTCTTTATTCACCCGGCATTCCGGCAGTTTGTTTTGCTTGTGAATGCCATGCGCATTGGGGTGCTCCATAGCCGGGAGCAGCCGGAATCCATTCTGGGGCCACCGAACCTTCCTGCCACATGTTGTGCGTGTCTGCCGCAAACCTTGACAACTGATAAGAAACTTTTACATCGACTTTGCACAGGGTTGCACACTGAAAGCGTGCCGGGGCCATTGACGGAATTTGTAAGTGTGTGCGTGTGTGTGCATTGCTCTGCTATCACAGCGTGCTGAATATTTGTTTTTCCCTCCCTCGGCCTTATCACCTTTCTCAGAAGGCGTGTGTGGGCAGGCTGATGATGGGGGTGCTGGGCTGGTAATCACGTGGGGACTTGTGGCAGTTGAGGCGTGTGCAATGGCCCCGAAACAACTGCAGAGGCAAAAGCTTGTACTTTATTAACGAGTGAAAAACTAGGGAAAAAGGAAATCGAGAAACATTGAGAGAATAAAAAAATGAGCATCGTTTTATTTCATGAACTGTTGCACAGCAGTTAATAGAAAAGCAGTTCGGACCAAATCTGATTAACTAACACATGCTCTTCAGATACTCTAACTTAAGTTCTCGTATCTCAAATGAGTTCCACTTAGTTCCAAGAAGTGTGCGCAAAGAAGAAAGAAATAACCTTTGTCAAAAACAATGTAAACAAATTGACAGCAGACGCCAAAGGAAGAATAAAATGAATTTAATTAAAAATTTATCGTCAAGCTTATTGTGTGCGCGAGAATAAAGACAAGGATCCACTTGAGCACACACACACACACACACACACATGACCGGCACGTACAGTTCAGCCAAGACAATTTGCGTAATGAGTGAGCAGAAGAAGAAAAAGAAAACAATTGCGAAAAACGACTCGGCGAAGCGGGAGAGCAACTTTAACGTGTGTGGAATGATGTAGCAAAGTTCCTTGTTGTTCCTGCCTCCAAGCTGCAGGCAAGGACATTCTCCTCGCATCCAAACACAAAGCTTAAGCTTGCCGTATTTAAGCACACACATTTTCCGGATACTTTCATGCTGCGCTAAAACTATCTCTGCTGTTGAAACCTGGCGACTTAAAAAGCCTGACGCAGCCATGACAATTATTTAATTTAAGGTTTGCCATTTTGTAGCTAACAGGGGGCAGGAGCAGGGGCAGGGGTGTGCAGTGTTGAGTGCTCGAGTTTCATAAAGCCAAAGCCCATGGCTAAAGCCAAAGCCCAATTGCCCTGGGCCAAAGGTCTGAGGTTAAGCAGCCATGAAGACTACACTTTTAAGTAATTAAAAACAAAACGAGAGACGTGAAAGAAAAGAAACAACGAAGCGACAAATACACTAAAGAGAAAGACTTGAAAATGTCTGTATTTAATTTAGTATATGAATTTCAAGGAAAGTCTGTAAAGATTTTAATTTCATAATATGATGCAAACACTTTTTTAAATAAAATTATATAATTTCGTCAGGCAAAGCAGTGAGAATAGTTATGGAAAGTTGCTGCGAGTCTACACGAAATATTTATTACAGAAAACTCTCTGAAAACTTTACATAATTTATGCTTTATGAAAAGTCACAATGCCCCGTGGGCACAGCGGCAGCAGCAGCAGAGGAGAAAAACTTCTTGAAAGCGCAGACACATGCGCCAGAAAGCGGCAGCCGGGTAGACAATTCAACGAGGGAGGCCTATTAAAGTGTGTAATGGCGTGAAGTGGGCGTGTAACTGGGCAAGGGGGAAGGGCAGGGTGTGGTGACGAGTATCTGCACCGGTTGAAGGCTCTGCTGCTGCTGCGGGAAAGACGGCAATTAGAGGCAATTTGGTAGCTGTTTTTAGCCTGGCCAGGGACCACATACTGCGAGACTCTCACTCCAACTCCAACTCTGACTGGGTGCCCGAGTACGTTGTCCTTTCAGAGAATGCGCTTTGTTATTATTATTGCTGCTGGTGTCGTTGCTGTTGTTGTTGTTGTTATGAGGCAGAAAACTGCAGCAACAGCCGCTGCACTAAAATTGCATGTCAAAGACAGATTTACGAGGCGCCCACACACACACACACACCCACACACATTGTGTACTACTTGGGGCATCGGTTTCGCTTTGCTTTGTAGGCACTTTATTTATGATAACAGAACTTGTGTCCATAGAGGAGCTTGGGTCGCACGGGTTGGCAAAGGTTTTCGCCTGGCCGCGCCTCATGGCACGCCAACGAGAGAGCCATATGAGATAATAAATAATGGTTTAATTAAGCGTCAGCTTACAAAATGCGTAATTAATTGATTTTGTGTGCAGTTTGTTTGGGCCCAGATAAGCGACAGGCCCTGTCAGCTGCACACCAAGGGACCAGCAACAAAAGGGGCTTGGGTAAAGTATGCCCAGCCCAACTAAAATTTTAGAGGCAATTATCTGGTGTCATGATTGGGCTTTTATTTATGTGGTCTATTGGCTACAATTAGTGCAGCATTTTGGTATAATTTGCCTAATTGCTTTCAGTACAGTTAAAGTTGAGTTTTAAATTTGTAATTTCACGCAATTTAACTAGTTTAAATTATATTTGGAACCATTTAAATCAACTTATACCACAAAATACCTTTACTCGTACATCTAAGAAGATTTGCTTCGCTTTGGCACCCAAGGAGGCACCACAACAAAGCTGAGAGCGAACGACATATGGAATTCGGTATGTGGCAGAGCTAAGCAGGCACCAGTGGCATGCAGTAACGACAACAAGGACTCACTTATGTACGTGGTCGAGGGCAGGACAAGTTACAAATGTTTATGACAAACCAAACATCGTAATAATATGTAACAACAACAACAGCAGCAACAACAACAACAGACGCAAGCAGTGCAAGCGACTGCAGGCCAATCCCCAGAGTCCGCACAATGACATAAAATACAAAACTATGTAAGCTCTGCACACACAATCACAACAACGACAACAGTAACAACAACAACAACAACGAGACGCAGCGACGACAGCAGCTACAGTGAGGGGCATAAAAATGTATACCGCCTGCCGTTTACCCGCTCGGCATGTCAATTAAATGTCAACTGGCATAAATGTTGCTTGCCGTCTGCCACATTAAAATTCTTAAGCGAATGAGAGGCAGAAAGGACAGAGACAGTGAGAGAGTGAGAGAGAGAGAAAGATAAATAGAGTAGATTTATTCTTATTTATTCTTATTCTCACGTTTTCATGAGCGAGCATGCGCCTTAAAGCATGCAGTGAACATTGAAATTCTCTTTGGGCCAAGACTCTGCTCTTTGCCAGTGCCTGTCAAACTGTATGCATATTCACCACTAACTTAAAAACAAAAAAAAGAAATAAAAAAATACTTGATTCGATTCGGTATGTTCGGCATTTTATGCATTCTCAAGTTGGACAATTGACTAAGGTTGCCTACGTCAGTTTCTAAGTGTGTCCGTTTTGTGTGTGTATGTCTGTGTGTGTGTGTGTTTGAGTGTGTACTGTATATTTGTATTTGTTTTGAACTTTGCCATTGTCTTTCATTGTCAGTCCACGGCGTTGACTTTGCCATCTTGGTATACCCATTTCAAACAGTCCAAGAAGTTATCCAAAACTCATATTAAGTTTGTAAATGCCCCGGTTTAATTTTTCTACCCATAATTTTTTTTAATTTTTTTTGTTTTTTTTTTTATTTTTTTTTGTTTTTTTGGGTTTTTTGTTGGTCGACGCTCTCTGCTTTATTGATTCATGTTTGCCTTTTCTTGCAGCAACAGCAGCTAGTCCTATCCAAAGACAGATGCTACATGACTACGCGCAGAGACTTAGTGTCAGGAGGTTCACGGCCTCGTTATGCAAATGTTTGCAACAGTAGCAACAGCAACAGCAACGGGAACAGAAGCAACAATACAACAACCGCCAGCCACCCCACTGTGCAGGCCAGTTAGCTAGCCAAGTGCCAAGACTGCGTTAGCAGTTTTAAGTGGATCTAGAGTCTGTTTCTGTTTCGCAATGTACATCGCACATGAATCTAGACTGCATGTCTACCTTCATGTGTGTGCGTGTGAGTGTCTATCCATGTGTGTATGCGAGCGCGCATTGGTCTGGCAAAGCGGAAATTTGTTTGCACGAAAGTCGTTAAGGGAAATGGCAATGGTATCTGGCCAGTTGCCTGGCTGAAACGCAATCTGCATGCAATTCATAATGGCATTTAGCAGACAGACTGCTAAAAGGTTCTAATGAAATTTCCATTTGGCTTCGAAATTTTGGCAATTTGTCCGATTAAAATTCAAGTGCACAAGTGTATTTCCCGAAAGGCTTTCTCTCACCACACATAGACACCTTAAAGCAATATAACTTCCAAAACCAACTTAAAGATAATACATATGAATGTAGCCTACTTTTCGGCGCACGTTTTAGTTGGAAATTAACTAAAGGTTACGAAAATGGTTTAACTAAAAGGTTTCGACCGACTCTTACTTGCTATTTACTTAACTGTATTGAACAACATAAAAGTTAAAGATACTTTACCTTTTTCTTGCAACTGCTGACGTTTAATATCTCCTTTTAGCACTTCTGCGGTGTGCACCAGTTCATTGAGTTGCGGTTTTTTCATTTTCAATTCGCGCAAAACTTTCTGCAAAGAGTGAAACACATTTCAAGTGGAAGCAATGGCCACGTTTCGACAGCGGCACAGTGGTACTCACCTCCTGCTTTTCGATGGCCAAGCGCACCGCATCGACATCGTCCAGCAAAACACTTTGTATCTTGATCATGTTTTGCTCCCAAGTCAACCAGTCGGAAATGTGCAAAACAGACTTATCGAAGCTGCTGGCCAAGGCACCGCTACCACTGGGTTCACTGTTGTAGTCTGGAAAAATTGGTGAAACCAAAGAGATTTCCATTAGAAAATAGACAATGATGATGATAATTAGAGGACGGCCTCCTATTCGCAGTCACAGATGTTGGCGTTCCTTCATTAACAGCAGCTGCGGTCGCAAGCACGGCCCAATTGTGGTCACCATGACCAAGTTTCACGCATTCACTTGCCGTTTTGATCCTACGGTGCCAGTGCTGTGTTCACTTTGCCGCTGCTGCTGCTGCCTGCTCGGCCAGTCAGTCGGCCATTTCAAAATGCCTGTCTGAAGGCGCATAGAA
This sequence comes from Leucophenga varia, assembly GCA_018903435.1. NCBI lineage: Eukaryota > Metazoa > Arthropoda > Insecta > Diptera > Drosophilidae > Leucophenga > Leucophenga varia. Next base: position 6,185 of record JAEIFJ010002839.1, read on the forward strand.
AACGACGAGTGAATAAAAACTATTTCAATGAAGTAAACTTTCAAGTAGCTTTATTGGACAGCCGTGCTTCAGCTCAAGCACAGTGGAAAAATATGCCACAATTGCGTTGAGCTTGACTTTAAAATAATAAACAACATTTAATTTATAAATCTACCCACTAATAAAACACTACAGCAAACCTTAATTTATTATTTCTTTTGCTCATATTTTCTTTTCTTTGCTAATTTTTGCCATTGTTATCATACAAAATGTCAACTTTCAATTGAAAATTTGAAGTGTCCGCAAACGTTTCAAAGAGACACATTCAGGAAAACACAACCGACTCAGGGAATTGAAAGAAAAGCTTAGGGCAAGTTTCGTAAGCCTAAGAAGATGACGCAGAAATTTATGAAAGTTTCGGGGACTTAAGTTGCACATAAGCCGTGAAAACGAACCCAATAACTATGTCAGCACGTGTGTCGTGTGTGTGTGTGTGCATACTTATGTATGTATGTCCAGCCACAACGTCGCGTTCTGTACTTTGTTTTTGTTTTTGACAACACTCCACGCAGGATTAGAGTCCCTTTTTGCGATAAGGGATTTGGGAGCGAACAACCCACAGCAAGGGAGAGCCGTCGAGAAAGAAAAACTCTGAACAGGTTTTTGAGGCAGGCCTTTTACTAGACATGTCTATGTTGAATGAATGAATGCCACACGTCTGTATGCATTTAGAATGAAATACATGAGAGTCACAGCTCATAAGAGGCCGTTAAGCAAACATGTGAAAAAGCTTCAGAAAAAAAAAAAAAAAAAAAACCGTGTAACAAGCCTAAGACACAAGACACAAGCACTTCCACGTTCGAAGTAGCTGGAGAGGAAAAACACGTTAAGTGCAAAAATTTCTTTTCACTCATTTTGACGCATGTATTGTGCCCACAATTGTCATGTGTGCGGCCTTCTCGGTCTCAGGCAGGTGCAAAATGGTAGAAAATCATTAAAATTATAAATAAAGAATAAAGTGAGAACAACACGTTGGTACGGGCCTGATAAAGCCAACGTTGACGGCCGCAACAGGAGAATGTCATAATTCATTAAAAAGCTAAGAAGGCTTGTCAGTTATTTCTGTCGCAAAGTCACTCAGAGCTCGGAACTCTTCTTCTTTAAGGGATTTGTTTAAAAGCAACGAATGAATATGTTCTTATACACGAGAATCATCGACAGCAGACCTAAGTTTCGTTTTAATCGTTCTCTAATTTGATTTAAAGGGTTAATTTCCGTGAAAGTTTTCTAGAGTTGGCTAATAACTAACACAGTTAAGGATAATGTGATGTAATCGTATCTTCCCAAGCAAGTAATAGGAGTTCTAAGCCTGTCTGAAGGCCATGAATATATTCAAACATAACATACACATCACACAACATTGTAGTATTTTGGTCTTCGTAATTTCAGTCGGAAATAAGAGCTAGCCTTCAGTTCAATCACTTTTTCAGAGACAACTCACAAGATAGATTTTGATTATTATTTGAAGTTTTTTTGACAAGTTTGGAATTTTTTTTAGTGCCCTTGCAGGTGGCACCTAACTCACCTGAGCATCGAATATTGTTTAGCACGCGCTGTCGAAATGTTAAGAAATAACTGATTGAATTGCCGGCAATATGCCCGTCTGCAAGCACAAGTAGAGCATGCGCCACGACGGTTTTGTTACTGCTTTAGTTAGCCAAGACATCATGGGATCGTGTCTTGGATATTAGTCAAGCAACGCAAGCAGTGAACTGCTTACTTATAATATTGTAGAATAACTGCATTAGCAAATCAACTGCAGTTTTTTGCAGTTTTCCAGTTGAAAATGCCGCAAAACCAGAGCAATTTTTAATTTTTTCTTAACAGAACATTTTTATTATTTATTTATTTTATTTATTTTTAACGTATTAAAATTCAACAACCGCGCGAATGTGCACAGTGGTTCAAAAGCTCCATAACAAGCGTTCAAAACCTCCATGCAATTCGTTTCGTAGCAATTACCTTTTATTGGATATACACGTAGGCGTTGGAAATTTAAACTCGTTGCAAATATTACTTAGTTGAGTACAGTACAATACAGTCTATATCAAAAACAACAACAAACAAAACAATTAACACAACAACACAAGCCAAAAGAAAACACTAGTTGAGTTATTTGCAAATTGCAAACTGTTTAAAATGGAAAGCAGACATAGTACAATTAATTTCGATGAGCCCATGATCTTTAAATGTGGCAAACCGGGACTATGGTCTTATCAGGATCTCCCAGAGATCAACTCCATTTCCATGTGTACAAAAATCTTTATCAGCATCAAGGATTGCGCAACGTCTGGGCGTCGAAGCACTTCAAAATATCAGTGGAAGTAGCTCAACATCAGAGACCAAAACTTCTATGTGCCCATTCAAAAAAAGGGTTCAAGCACTCCGCATCCAATTAAGGGAATAGAGCTTAACCCGAAAGTTCTGGTAAAAACATGCTCACAAATAAAACCAAGAGATTCTTAAAAAACTTCGATGGAGCATCATTGAAAAGCTTTTCCACAAATACTGGAATATTCTCTAACGACTTTCATCAAGGTTTTGTATCACCACCTGGATTAGAGCCTACGGAAAAAAAGGGTTCATTTCGCAATGAAGGCTCACAATCAAGGGACAGTAAAAAAAGAGTTTCCTGGTTTGTACCACAAAAATCTCTCCATTTTGTGACGTCTGAACATGATCTCTTAAGCTTTAAAGAGCGACGTCGATTATTCAATATGGCTGAATATACAATTGCAAAAAATGGGAAAAAAATGAGCGAAGTTGCAATGGCCGCACAACCACAGCCAGATACTAGTATGGATCACATGGACAAAGCTGATTGGCAAGCGCACGTGGAAATAGCATCGTATATTAATAATCATGGCTTCACTATTGACGACTCTGATCATACTGCGCACATTTTTCGCAAAAGTAGCATACATAAAATTAAAGACAGCAATAAATCAACTTTCAATTTGATCCCTATCAAGAAAATTAATATTTAATACTTTATGCACAATTCAGATCATTAGAAATTATTAATTATTCTCGGAGGAGGGTAGTAACAGAACGAAGATTGATTACTCGATGAAACCGAGTTAACCTTTTGCTACTTTGAAAGAACTTACGTTGGCCGTTCCCAATGAACCGAAGTTTAATACCAAAGAAGATGTTTCTTTAAATCATGACAAGGCTTTAACTTAATATTAAATATTTATGCACGACGAGGGCATTTTTCTTTCGTCGGCAATAGACTATGTACGTGTGTCAAGTTTGTCATGATTACATAAGAACTAACAGATGAAACTCTTACAATATAAACGCGTAAACACATAAATTGTAATTAATTTTTATAAAAATAAACTCAATTATTTGCAATCTTTAATTGTTTTTTTAAAAGGGTTTATTTATTTCCAGTTTTATACGGAACGGACATACGGACAGTCGGCCATCAACGTGTATTCTTCTTGATGTGATGGAATACGAGGTGTGTTCAAAAAGTAAGGTGACTTTCAAATTTAGCGGGCAATGCACAATGAAATAAACTTCATCTGCGCCAGGTAAACATAAACCTTCATGCCAAATGTGGTGTCTCTAGCTTCAGCTCTAGCTGAGATCTGTGTGTTCAGGACAGACGGACAGGTATGGCTTAATCGACTCGGCTAGTTTGCACAAAGGTAGTATATCCTTTTTGACCAGTTTTAAATGGACGAGGGGTATAAAAATCGATAATCGAAAGTACATTGTCCGCGAAATTTGAAAAGTCAGCTTACTTTTTGACCACACCTCGTTTACCCGCATTAACTGGTTAAATAAATTTCACTATTTCGCAATACATCGATAGCTTGCATCCTTACAGATAAAGGGTATTAAAATGGTAATTGAATTTAAACCCTTAGTGGGTTAAATAACACTGCAAAAACCTGCAGTAACCAGAAAAGAAAACAAAAAACGAACTTAAGTAGGCTGTTTGAGTATTTTGTTCATGCAAACTTAAAACAAAACAGAAACTACATACACCGTTTTTTCTTCTATATAATATAAAAAAAAAAAAAAAATTATAAAACAAAATAAAAAAACAGAAAAACAACAAAACAGTGGTTACCATGGCACAAAAGTTGGAATTCGCGGACAAAACATATGGAGCCATCAACGTGCTCTCCCGTGATTACGGCCTTATGCGTGTAGTCCCTGCGAAGTCAGCAACACCTTATCCACGTACTTCCCAACCAATTGATGTGGACATTCTTCGTAACCGACTCGCATATCAGCAAAATGAACCGGAGAACAACGAAGATACAACAACGAAAATGCATGTTGATTCAATTGAATCTTTGCCCTTGCAAAAACGCATCCCACTGTAGATTTTAAGCAACAAGCTAAGTCTGCGGAATTTGAAAAACAGCCATCTCGTCAAATTACATTACCACCAAGAAAGGCATCTCCCTCGACGCGAAGTTCATACAATCAGCATTTACTTTCAATCGGAACACCACACCCCTCAAAAAAAATAGCATTGAATCCTAAAGTGTTGTTGAATAGATTGAGTAAAGTTGATAAGGAAAAGAAAGTTAAAATGCTTGTTCCTGCGGACACCTGGTCTTTTAAAGACAGCAAATCTACTTTAACATCGAGCGTCGATTCCCAAAGTAAATCTACCTGCAATAGCGAGACTCAAAGTTTTCATCAGCGCAGAAAATTGTTTGATATGAACGAATTCAATATCGCCAAGAACGGCAAGAAGTTAAGCGAGATGTCGATGGGCGAAGCTGATATCCCATGGAATACGGACGATTTGTCTAACATAGCCGATGTAAAGGCCGTTAATGATATAAACGAATACCTCAATAAGCATGAAATCACAATAGGCAATCGCAATTCATTTATTGATATCAACGGGCGCTAGTTTCCACACAAAATAAAATATAAAAATAAACAAAAAAAAAAAAAAAAAACAATTTTAAAAAAAAAAAAAAAAAAAAAAAAAAAAAAAAAAAAAAAAAAAAATTTTTTATTTTTTTTAATATAAATATATAAATTTTTAATAAAAAAAAAAAAAAAAAAAAAAAAAATTTATAATTTTTTTTGAAGGGTCGTTTGATAAGTCCGTGACTTTTTGTATTTGCCGCGCACCTGCTCTAAATACAACACTGCTCCTGTCAGCAGTTATCGATTAACAGCTGACTGTAAAATTTTGAGAAAGCTGCGTTTTTTGGTTTGCGTTTTATAGGCATTGAAAGCAGACGATCTCAAGGCCCTCAAAATACGAGGGTCGTTTGATAAGTCCGTGACTTTTTGTATTTGCCGCGCACCTGCTCTAAATACAACACTGCTCCTGTCAGCAGTTATCGATTAACAGCTGACTGTAAAATTTTGAGAAAGCTGCGTTTTTGGTTTGCGTTTTATAGGCATTGAAAGCAGACGATCTCGATCTCCATTTTCGTTAAAATTCACGAGATCGTCTGCTTTCAATGCCTATAAAACGCAAACCAAAAACGCAGCTTTCTCAAAATTTTACAGTCAGCTGTTAATCGATAACTGCTGACAGGAGCAGTGTTGTATTTAGAGCAGGTGCGCGGCAAATACAAAAAGTCACGGACTTATCAAAACCTTATCAAATGAGCTCGTTCGCCAATCCACATTTAAGTTAATTAAGAAATTTTTCACGACTTCCAAAACAACATAAAATCATTTGGGTAAAGTAGGCGGTTTCGGTATTTTCTTTATGAAAATAACTAAACACAATTGCTTTATTTAGTAAACCTACACAAAGCAGATCACACACACCCACAGATATACAAGTAGACACAATAAAAAATCTACAAAAAAAAGAAGGGTAAACCAGACAATGGGAAAAGAATTAGGATTCACAGCAACAAAATTTGAAAATGTGTCCTCCCGCGATTATGGACTTATGCGAGTGAGCAAAGGTGACGGATCAGCAACACCTTATCCACGCCACTCCAAGCCCATCGATCAAGGAAGTATTCGTGATCGTCTCTTAGAGGAGCAAAAGAGAATATTAAGCCCCCTTGGAACAAGGAGCATAAGTCAACATCTATTTGAGGAGACTCATCAACCCAACCCATCCCAATCAGCAAGTTTGACCTCTACAGAAATAAGTAACAATATAAAAAAACAATTGACTGGAAAGCGAAGCGTTAGAATGCGATCCAGAATTAATGCTGCATCCACGCGAAGCTCTCTTAATCAGCAATTACTTTCAATGGGAACACCACATCCCAAAAAGAAAATTGTGTTGAATCCAAAAACATTAGTTAATCGATTAAGCAGTCACGCTTTCCGCACAGCCTCTAATGTTGCTGCTACTTTTGTTTCTAAAAAAATTGGACCCCTAGGCAGCATTGGTTCGCTGACAGAAACAACGGAATCGGAAGAGTTTTTAAAGTCTCATGACATGCATTTCAAACACTCGCAGCACACTTCAAAATTCAAATCCAGTACACACACAAGTACAGTCGTGTGTGCAAAGCCAATATTGAAGAAATCCTCTAAATGTATGGTGGCACCTCTTGCTCCGAAATGCGCTAAAAAGGTAAAGCTTATAGTACCAAAAAGTACATGGACTGAAACAATGCCACCACAAAATGATAGAGAAAAATTTGCAGAACGACGGCGATTACATGATGAAGCCGAATTCACCATTTGCAAGAATGGTGTCCGTTTGAGCGAAATTGTGATGAGAATTCCCGATGAATCGAAGTTTATTGTCGACCCTGATTTATACGATCATGACAATGCATTAATTAAAATAAAAAAAATTTTGCGTGACCAGGGCATTATTTGTACCATTGCCAATAAAATAAATGTATAAAGATTTGGACATAATAACATAAGAGAAAAGCAATGTACGAAACTTTTACAACATAGACACGTACACACGTGAATGTTGTAATTGATTTGTATAATAATAAAAAAATATTTACTTTCAAAACTTTTATTTTCAATCTCTCGATAGCTTTCAGACCTCAACAAAAATCTTAAGTAATTAATTATTAATTAATTCCTTTTAAAAAAACAAAAAATATACAAAGTGTACAGATTTTTTTTGGGAAAGAGGAATAGAAAAACAATCGATGTTACCACTTAAATCAAATTTTATATTTTACATATGTACGTACATTCATGTCTACAGAAATACAACATGTCAAAAGTGTTGCTGACATGGTCCATATGTGAGAGTCGCGCCCGCAACAAACTCAAACAGTAAACGACATAAATATTTACCAACAAAACTGTAAAGAACAAAAGGCCAGGGGGAAGTGGAGGAGCGTCAAAACAAACGCCACGAAAATCCCATAAAATGCAACAATGTATTTCCAGCTGCATGAAAAACATGAAATTCAAAACTCCAGAAATCAAAAATAAATTTCAATTCCGTTTTGTGAAAAATGAATACGCGCGTGCCTTTCTGTAAGTTTTTACATTCTGTATAAACTTGTTGCATTTGCAAAAACTGTAAATAGTTTTTATATATGAATGCATAGAAAAAGTTAAGATATTGTTCAGAAAATGTTTTTTTGATGTTGAGTTTGTTGAAGCTACTCTACTTTACCACACTCCAGTAGCTCGAATTTTGTTTCAACTTCAAATTAAAACACCCTTCTTACACAGAATTGCACAAAGTTGGTATAACCTTGCTTAAAAATTTTCTATGCTCAAAGGGTATAAAAAAAATAAGAGAAATAAGTGTTACCTACCCTGCAGTAAGGCATTTTCCGCGTTTCCGTTCCCGCTCCCGTTGCCCACTTTAGTGTCGCTCTTTAGTTCTGTTAATGAAAGCTCAATCAAATCGGCATGAGCAATCAAATTGTTTTTAGTCTGAAAATGTAAAAAGAGTGTGAGAGAGATTGCATAAAGAGGAACAATGCTTTAAAATAAATGGCAAACCTTTTCGATTTCGTTCATCATGACTGGCGTTATCTTTGGCATCTGGGGGTTCTTGCCAATGGCGCCGACAATGACCTGTAAATCGTCACGGCGTTCCTGCAAGCAAACAAAAAAAAGAGTTGAATTTCACGTGGGATAAAAAATTAACAATGTATCAAAGGGAAAATGGAAGTGGAGAAGAGAAGCTGTTCACGCACACGTACAAAATGGGCACCGCTGGGAAAGCCAACGGTGAATGTAATTCAATTCCAGCTGCAATCGAACAAAAATTTCCCATGCAGGAGTCTCTCTCAGAACAATGAAAATGGGTGTATGGAATGCAATGTGTGTGTTTTTGTTGTTTGTTGTATACCGCACTCGCCGCGTGTGTCAACCAACAAAATTGCATAGAGCACCCGGGGGCAAACAATTTTTGGCGCCAAACGAGTTGGCCCACAACACTTAAATCAATCAAATAAATTGCGAAAGACGCGACCGTTGCGTATACAAGACGTTTAAAGACTGAGAACAAAAACAACGCCACAACGCTGGCAACAAGAGGGAAAACTGAATTCCAAATTAAAGAGATCACGCAACGATTTAACTCAAAACTTTGTTTTCCGCTCTTAATGCTCACTCTTAAGATTTTCCTCAATGTCTGCGTTCAAATATTCTATTTTTAATCATAGGTTTCCCATTTTTTTTTATTTATGTTTGATTCAGAAAAAGTTTGTCATCGTTTGGGGTCACAAAAAAAAACCAAAAGCAGAAACAAAACAAAAATAAATAAGAAGTGTACGCATTGATTAATGATACGTCGTCTCGGGACTTATAATGTCGATGCGAGAAGATTTCATTTCAATATTTTATTCAAGAGAAATAGAAAAATTGTTCTTTTGCAATTGGAAATGAAAATAAATACAAAAGAGATAATGGCGTTCAAACTAATCAGCATCAAAAATTAGTTTTAATTCTGCTCCACTTAAACTTGAAATATTATAACGAAAATAGCTCAGCTGCATTGAGAGTTTGGAAATTTTCTATACCATTTAATATTTTAAATTTTAATTTTAAAACTTGTCATTAAACTTGACATGATACAAGACAAGAGTTAACATGATATGTAACATATATGAAATATACATTCATATCTTGTCCTCTTTCCTACAACCCAAATCCGTCAACAGACACGCGGACCATTCTATGTATCATATATATCAATGCAAAACTGCAGAAATCTCTTAGATTTCGCTCTCTTCGTAATCGTTTATCCCTCTCTAGAAATGCCAACTCACAGATGTAAATGTTGATGCAGGCGTACGACAAAACGTCGCGACTTGTCTATTTGTAACTAAGTATGTCAGAAATGTTTTTTGTTTCGTTTATTTTGGGCATTTCTAATGGCACAAGTCACATATGTTAGTCTGTGCCGATGCCCTGAATTCTCGAGAGGCCAATTAACTTGTGTGGAGAGAAGAGCAAAAGAGATGTCTATAAGAAAGCAGACATCTTTTAACCTTCTATTTGGCGCACAAATCATAGATGATTTTAAATAATGCGTGCAATTATAAAAGTAATTAAAATTATTAAGCAGCGGGCAATTAGAAGTGAATTTGGATGAACGCCAGCATGAAATAGATGTGGTCACACTCACATTGATATCCTTCATGCGTTTCTCGAGCTCAGCGCTGGTCTTGAGATCAACAGGTTTCTCGATCAGCACATTGATGCGACGCAAGCCCTTTGTCACCAGTTCCTCGATATTGACACTGTCCGGCGTGCCACGGGGCGCTGTGGTGCCTGGTTTGCACCTGTTAAAAAATAAAATTATAAGTCAAGTATGACATTTTGAAATTTTTATTTAATTTTTGTACTTGGCCTGTTGCACTTCGCGAAACTTCTCACGCAGAATGATCTGCGTGCGCATTACCAGGCGAGAGATGCTGCCCTGTTTGCCATGTGTCTCCAGAACTAACGAATCACCCTTGGAGATGAGAGTTGCAGCATCTGGAGCTATCAACAGCTTCAAGTCCTCGCTGCAAATCAAAGAGAATACTCATTAAAAGAATTGATTATCTGATCTGAAGATTATCTGCACTTACGCCTCGCTCTCGTGACCCTGTTCAATCTTGGCCCTGGTCAGGTCCAGTTTATAAATCATTTGTTTGGCAAGTCTATTGAACTCCTGCACACGTTGTTCCAGGCTCAACCCTGAGCTAGGCTCTTCACTGGGCGGACTCTTAAGCGTCACATTCGAATCGTCTAGTGGCGAGGGCATTGAGTTCAGAACCTTGCTCAGGAACGAGTTCGGCTTCTTTGCGGATGGTGTCTCAATGCGGCTCTGCGTTAATTTTTTTTTAAATAAAAGATATAGAGAAATGCATAACAGTAAAGTGAAATGGTGGACCAAAGGCAACCCAATTACCGTATCACTATCGGAGTCAATGGTTGGTGTCATTTCCAGCGAGAAACGAGGTATTTCCTCATCATCGGAGAATACCAAGGGTTCTACATCGAAACTTGTCTCCTTGTCGGGACTATAGAAACTATTTCGTATGGGCGATTCTGGCTCCGTATCGGGAGTAGTTGCCTCTAATTCCGGTTGCAGTTGACGCCACCGTTTCGCCTTTGATCGATGCACTTCGGTGCTACCATCTGCAGCTGTTGCTGCATCACGTCCCTGCGTCATCTCGTGCTCATCCTCCTCCGAATCACGCAATATGTCACGCTCATGAGCAATACGCTTGCGTTTTTCATCAAAGGAAATGCGTTGCTTCTCAACCCGCAGAAATGGTGTACTTGTATTGCCCTCAGCAGGACGCAGCATGGCTTCCCCTTCTGCATCTGCATTGTCTGCCTGAACTTTGTCTTTCGGTGTTTCCTTCAGCGAATGCTTGCTCCTGCTGCGCCGCATTTCTTTGCCTTCCGCATCGAAACGTGATGACGAGTCTGAATCTTCAGAAAGGTCAACAATCTGCACTGTCTGCACATATTCCGGCAAAAGAGGCTCCACGCTCTCCAGTATATTAACCGTATCCACAATTTCACCTTGTTGCGGTTCCAGTGCAATATTGTGGACCGACATTTTATCGTTTTGTATGTTCTTCACTTTGATCTCTACCACCTGAGCGGGAGCTGGTGGTGCTTTACGTTTGTTTTTCGCTGGTTTTGGTGGTGGTGTTGCAGCAGGCGATTCTTCAGCCTTACCCACTTGCGCTTGCGGGTTCAGGGAGATCTGCGAGAAGAGCGTACTCGACTCGGCCAATCGGAATGTTTGCGGTGGCAACAAATCGGGCAATACATTTTCGCCATCCGCATCCTTTACCGCCTTTGGCGTTTGCGGTGCGGTTGCACTTGCATTGGGCGAACTATTGCCTCCTTCGCCGGCCTGTGGTGTACGCGCACGTCTCTGACGCACTGTATCGCTGACAACAACAATTTCTGTATCATCATCAACGTTGGCTTTGTTTGTGGACTTTGACTTATCTTTGGCAGTGCCCAGCGTGCTAGTTTCATTGAATCGGGTTTTTTAAAGTATCCTGTGCAATAATATATTTTATATATATTTTTCAACATTATGTTTTTGTTAAAGATTTGATTTGATTACAAATGAAGACCATAAAGCGTTGGTGAAGGGAATACAAATACATGTTTATGTCAGTATATTGTTGTTGTCGGGATGTGTTGATTGGACGCAGCCGCAACCGATTTGATTTCCAATTATGGTTTAAAGAGTTTTATATATATCGTATTTATATAAAAGTAGGGAGAACAGTAACAAGAACTTCAAACAACAAAACGCAAAACAAAAGAGTTTATCTTGAAGCGTGAAAATGACACCAAGTTAAGACCTCGTAGAGCTAGTGATACGGTGAATCTGGTATGTTTTTGGGTGATGGTTGTTGGTATTTGATTTATCTGGTATTTAAATTGGTTGTAGATTAGCTTGGTGGAAAGATTATTATGAATGTTTTATGTTTTATTCGAATGGGTGGTATATGAAATAGCAAAAGAAAAATCATGAATTTACAACAAATAAATAAGCATTAAACATAAGTAATAAATATTATAGCATTTACACCTTTTGGTTAGAGCACAACATTAATTGTAGTATTATTTAAACTTTAAAAATTAATTAATACATACAGAATATATATAAACATTTAGAATAATTAAAAAAAGATAAATAGCTTAAGAAATAAATAAAAAAACTGGAAAAATAAAGATTGATTCGCTTCGCAGGAGAACCAATCATTTTATCCTTTTGCCAAAGAAGCGCGACAAATTCAATTCCATTTTAAAATGCAAGTGAAAGTACAAGTGAAGTGTATGAGTGTGTGTATATGTGTATGTATGTGAATGAAAACAGAACCCAAAGGAGGTGTTAAAATGAGAAACAACCAGACAAGGCGAAATGTGATGTGTGAACAAAATAGATTGAATGAAAGCGCAGACAGACAGAAATAGACTGACAGACGCAGATGCGAAGCCACTGGGAAAACATGAGATTTTATAAAGATATATCCTAAGTGCATTTCTTAATGTTAAACTAAGCGGATGAGAGTCTTATTACGGCAATCGTTTTGTACGCACCACAACAATTGCAATAACTTGTTGCTGCAATTTCTCAATTTCCGGATTCGATGGCACATTTATCTCCTTAAGATCATGTTCCATGGCTCTGAAATGCAATCAAATGTTAATAGGCGAGCAGACTTGCATTAGAAGTGAGTTTACTTGAGCGTCTCCAGTGAAATGTTATCCAAATTCTGCAGCGTGGCCTTCATCTCGGTCAGACGTTTAATAATATCCGCACTGGTCAGCTTGTGATAGGTTGCCTTCAGGCCATCGATGCGCTGGCGTGTCTCTTGCATGCAGCTCTGGTCGCACGACAGGCTGTATTCGTTGTAATATTTCTCACAACGCTGCAGCACATCCTCGAACTCGAGCAGTATGGAATTGCGATCGTGCACCTCTTGCGGGGACTCGAAACGTCGGATGAGCTCGTCAGCCGCTTCGAAGCACTGCTCCAATTGCCTGGCCAATTTCATTAGACTCTCCAGAATCGCCTTCGATTGGGTCACATTCTCGCCGAGCGCATTGTACAAATGCTTCAGTGCATCGATACGTTGACTCAGCTGCTTGGGCGACTTGGTGTACTTGTCCTCGCACACACGTCGTCCCGTCTTTATGGTGCTCTCAATTTCCGCCTTGATTTCGGACAGTGTGCGATAAATTTGCTATAAAATCAAAGAAAAAAATAAAAAGTTAATTTTGAGCTTAGCTGGGAGTTTTTATGGGAACATACGAAACACTTTTGGTACTGTGCCTGCACGGTGCTCGGCCCCGCCGAGGCCACATCCAGCACCAACGTGGAGTGCTCAACGCTACGTAATTCTCCATAGGCCCGGTTTAGTCGGGACTCGTAGGCAGGCTGTGGAGCTGTGCACTTGTTCAGTTTGGCCTGACACGCCTTGAAGCGTAGCTCCATTAGATTGAGCTGCTCCTGCAATCGATTGGCCGCACCAGTTTTCCCGTTAGCAGTGTGTTCAGCAATCAGGTCACTTATATCGTGAAAGTTTTGCTCGTTTATGGCAAACTCACGCGCCAACATCTGCAAGGGGTGTTCACTTTGATTATTTGTCTGTTTAAATTAAAGATTTCACATTACGAACCTGAAAATCATCGGGCAGATCCTCAATGGTCACATCGTTTTCCAGATGCTCGCTGAGTATC